>SJYX01013960.1:11353-114177 GCA_006410675.1 Oreotragus oreotragus | reverse complement strand
GTCCCATCACTTCATGGGAAATAGATGGGGAAACAATGGAAACAGTGTCAGACTTTATTTTTGGGGGCTCCAAAATCACTGTGGATGGTGATTGCAGTCATGAAATTAAAAGATGCTTACTCCTTGGAAGGAAAGTTATGACCAACCTAGACAGCATATTGAAGAGCAGAGATATTACTTTGCCAACAAAGGTCCATCTAGTCAAAGCTTGGTTTTTCCAGTGGACAGGTATGGATGTCAGAGTTGGACTGTGAAGAAAGCTAAGCATATAAGAATTGATGCTTTTGAACTGTGGTGTTGGAGAAGACTCTCGAGAATCCCTTGGACTGCAAGGAGATCCAACCAGTCCATCCTAAAGGAGATCAGTCCTGGGTGTTCATCGGATGGACTGATGTTGAAGCTGAAGCTCCAATACTCTGGCCACCTGATGCAAAGGGCTTACTCACTGGAAAAGACCCTGATGCTGGGAAAGATTGAGGGCAAGAAGAGAAGGGGATTACAGAGGATGAGCGATTGGGTGGCATCACTGACTCGATGAGCAGGGGTTTGGGTGGACTCCAGGAGTTGTTAACTGACAGGGAGCCTGGCGTGTTGCGGTTCAGGGGTGACAGAGATGGACACGACTGAGCAACTGAACTGAACTGAACTGATGCCAATCTTTGGGCTTCCCAGGTGGCTCAGTGGTAAAGAATCCTCCTGCTAAGGCAGGAGACACGTGTTCAAACTGGATTAGTACAATCCCCTGAAGGAAGATGTGGCAACCCACTCCAGTATTCTTGCAAGAATAATCCCATGGACAGAGGGCTATAGGAGAGTCATGAGTCACTGTGGAGAAGTCATGTGTTCAAACAAAACAAATAAAATAATCTCTAATATATTCATATACTATTAATAAGATATATATATATATTTATTTAAAGTAACTTAAAACCCAAAATAGACTTACTCTGTCCTTAACATCAAAAGCAAGAGTAAATAGTCAAGTGCTGGTGTTTCTTCTGCAGTCTTTGGTGCATGAGAGTTCCTGTTGGGTTGTTCTTTTTACTTCTGGCAGCATTGTGAATGGTTAGAACTGAGACCTCCAGAGGGTACTGTGAAGGACTCCAGGGACATTTTGATTTAGGTGTGCTGTCTGAATCTACAGCAGAGACAACCTTAGGCAGATTACCCTGGGTTGTCCGATGTCCTTCAGACCCTACAGTCCTGACGGCCTCAGGAGAGTCAGGAGGCCAGGAAGTGCAGGAGGCCTACAGGAAAATTTCCCCAGCCAGGCTCCCTGGAGATCTGGAATGACAATCAGGACATAGCAGTGGTTTCAGCCATCTGACTTCACGGCTCCATCCTTCATTACACTTTCTCTCTACTTGCTTCAGAAACCCAGCTACCCCCTGTCATATATGGGAGAACATGATTTAATCAGAGTTCTCATGCCAGGCACCTCAGGGCTGATGGCAAGATTAAGGAAGACAATTTTGGGGGCCAGAGGCCAACCCCTGGATAGATGAGGTTCCATGTCACCTGATCACATCCAGTCATTCCAGTCACTTTTTTCTATTCTTAAGAGGGCCACGTGGGTGATAAGTGCTGGGAGCTTCCAAGGCTGTTCTCCAGTTGGAATTAGTTTTGGTTACATAGCACAGAAAACCCAGGAAAAAATGTCTTAAAGCCCTGAATTTCCCACTTTAGACTCCTTTGGTTCCTGACAGTATGATCAAGGAAAGAGTGTTCTTCAAACACATAATCTTAGGGAGACTGTTCTTAGTGTTCTTCAAACACACACTCCCTATCCCTCTTTTAGGGAGACATTTCTGGGTGCCCTGCATGCTTCTGTTTATGTCTTATTAGTGGCATGTAGTCCTCATGTTGCAAGGGAGGCTGAGAAACAGGCTTTTACCAGGACAGACTCAGGATCTGCTGACAAAGAATCACAGATAACTTCTGGAGAGAACTAGCCAACTCTCATAGGCCAGTATAGCCCCTGCAGCCCCGCCCCTCCAATTCATTTCCAGCCAGCTATTCAATACTCATATTATTCAGAGCAGAATATGGAAGAAAACAACTTTAAAAACTCAAAACATTGCCTTTCAGAAGTAATGACCTAAGTGAAATTCAAGCCCAAGAACCTTAACACTGGTTATTCCATTCACTATCTTCTGAAAAAATCAGCCACAAGATAGATTAAAAAGTAAAGGGCCTCCAACTGTTGACTTTCAAGTGGAGACTCAGACAAGCTGATTGACAACATCAGGGTGTCCAGTGCAAGCAGCCCGCAATTGATCCCTGAACCCTAAAATAAGGATCATCATGTCAGTATCATTGTTTCTTTATGTGTGTGAAGATCAAAGTTGACAATACCCAGCATAATGATGAGCACAAAACACATTCTTATATCTGAAACAATTCCTAGGACCAACTTTAGACAAAAGTGTGGATGAAGCCAATTTCATCACCAGGATCCTAATTTCTCACACAGCAGCCTCTAGATAGTTCTCTTCCTTTATCTCTTTTTCAGGTGACAAATCACAATGCCTCTGGACAACCAGAAGTCCCTCCTAGACCTGCTCTGCCAAGGCAGCCCCATAACTCTGGACTCCAAAGCTTCCGTTTCCTCTTTTAGTACTATCAGCCTTTGATCTCAGGGCTTTGGGACACTGTTAAAATACTGAAGAAGGGGTGGATAAATTCCCTTATGGCTAAATTGTTATTGCATATAAGAATTTTTTCCTACAGCATTTATATTTATATTTTAACTTAAAACAAGTCCTTTGAGCCAAAAAAGTATATTGGAAGGTATATTTTAAACATCAACGTAGATGGGGAATATTTTCAATCTGGAACCTTTTTTTAGCATGCTTTAAATTTTCCCATACAGGTATAAATTCTTCTTTGAATTTTACTAAAGTATAGTTAATACACAAAGTTGCTTGATGAGTTTGGACATTTACATGCACACATGATACCAACACTACAGACAAGATAATTAATATATTCATCACTTGCAAAAGATCTCTTGTGTCCCCTTGCTTTTAAAAAACATTTAAATATTACTATTTGATGTCATTTTCTTGAGCTTTCAACTGACCAGTTATTCTTTCCTCAAAAGAAACATTAGCTTTCAAATAAAAAGAAAAACATAAATTGATGAGCAAGGATATCAAAGGAAGCAAAAGATAAAGATTTTGGCTCCTTTTCCTTGTGTACCTAGTAGTTTTTACATTTCCAGATACATGTAGCAATTTTGGCAAATTCCCAAACCACGCCAATCAAAGAAGACTATCATGCTTTGCAATTAAAATATTGCCTATATTCAAAGTTCCAGGATCTCGGTTATATCATACCCCTAATCCTGAGATCACTTAGTTTTATTTAAGAACTCAAGCAGGTAAAATTAAAACTCTTAAATTCTCAGAGAGGTAGGATGTTGTGGGGGTACAGCTCAACATAAGAGAACAAAGGAAGGGTACTCCCCTACTTTCTCCTTTGGATAAAGTCTATCCTAGATTTTATTACTATCAGTGATGTTTCCCACAGCCATTTTAAGATGATGGCTCAGCTGGTAAAGAATCTGCCTGCAACTCGGGTGACCTGGGTTTGATCCCTGGGTTGGAAAGATCCCCTGGAGAAGGGACAGGCTACCCACTCCAGTATTCTGGCCTGGAGAATTCCATGGACTGTATAGTCTATGGGGCCACAAAGAGTTGGACAGGACTGAGCGACTTTCACTTTCACTTTACAAAATTAGATGAAAATAGAAGAATAAACTTAATAGGCATTTAGGTTTGTTGCAAAACTGCTAAGAATGAGGCTGACAGAAAAGTGTTCCAGTCTAAATGAACATAGCACTTTGGTAGAAAACCAGCAATTCCCTTGAAGTTCTCTTCCCCGTTCCATCACTGCATGCCATTAACTCCATAAAGGGGAATTAACACAACCTAGTCATGTGGCAGGACACCCTGAGAACCCCAGAGCCTCCTTCATAAATTGCCGAAAAGAAGCATTTGTCACTTTTTTGTTTAATCCATGGAATATCTATGTACATTAATGGGCTTTACTGTACTGGAACATAAATTTGGGAGAAAACATTACGGTATAAGGACAAAATAATTCACTAATACTAGCTACCTTATGGGACATGGAGTTTATTCCTTGTCCAATCATAAACTGAAGACTAAAACACAAAACAGAGATGTTTTTCCATCTGTTGAAGTGAAATCAAAGGGAATTTTTGAAAGGCAACCTCTCATTGCTGTGTACTGGGAATCAAGCCCTCGTTACACTTAATGGATGTTCCATGCCAAGTTCCCCAACCCCTGGGGGTGAAAATTTCCCCTAAAAAGACCTGGAAGGAATTCAAGGCTGCTAAAGGCTTGAATAAAACTTTACTTAATGTGTATTGTACATTTTTATTACCCTGAGATGCTATGTTATAATTACATTCTTAAATCATGTGAGAAAAACTTAAAACTCGTTATTAACAAATGATAATATTCCCAAACCAGTTTGGTGCCAGTCTCTCCAGAGAAAAGGACAGTAGATAGCAAGCAGGCGAACAAAGTGGTAAACATGTCAGGAGCAGGAGCAAATACGAGGCATCTTAGTGCTATCAAAGGCACAAGACTTAAGAGAAACAAATGGACCTCTGCTGGAACTGGATGGTAAAAAGATGGAAATCCTTTTGAACCATGCTGTAAATTGTAACACGTGCTTTTTGGTGTTCCCTAAGTAATTAGCCAAAACAGAAATATATGTTTCCCAGAATAAAGTGAAGTAGAGAAAAATCTCTTGGGAAACGTACTTATTTAGCTTCTTAGAAAATAAATTGGACCTTTAACATAGTTGAAATGGGTAGAATCAATTTCTGACGGTGACTGGAAATAAAATAAACAAAAGTTCATTTGAATCTTTTTCTTTGTCCTGCCTGAGTTCATCCAAACTTAAATATTGGAAGTCACACCAAGAAGGAACTGCCTTAAGAATTCTTACATTCAAATACATACTATGAATCTTTTAAGTGAAGCTACGTTTGAAAATCATAGAGCAGGTAATAAAGCTAGTAGGCAAATTATGCTGCTGCTGTTGTCTGGATAGCTCTGAACTTCTTCTGGAAGGGAGGTACCCTGCCGCCTTTCCTGGCATTCTCCAGGCTGGAAGGATCAGGGTGCACAAGCAGGCTGAGGCAAGTTCTCCCCAGAAGCCTCCACGGGGAGTCTGGATAGGGCTGGCATCCACCTGGAGTGAGGAACTGTAGGTGAAGGCTGGCTCCCCTCATTGCTTGGTTGAAGATCAAAACAGATTTCTTTCTGGCAAATGTCTTTTAAAAATCAAAACCTCAGAGCATTTAAAAATTATCCTTTAGCAATGTATTAAGGGAGGTGGACTGAAAGTCATTTTGCAAGAACTTGCAACGTTAAATGTTGGCGGAAAGAAACTGACAAGGTTGATAATGCTAATTGGTTACCCAGCAACCTCAAGAGTAAGGGGATATGCACAAAGGTGCAGGAGAGGAAACACTTTTGCATTTCTGCCCTTCTGAAGGCTACATTGGCTCTGTATCTTTGTGTGTGTGCTCAGTCATGTCCTACTCTTGTGAGCCCACAAGGCTGTCCTGTTCATGGAATTTTCCAGGTGCGAAAACTGGAGTGGGTTGCCGTTTCCTCCTCCAGGTAGTCTTCCCGACCCAGGGATCAAACCTGCATCTCCTGAGCCTCCTGCACTGGCAGGCGGATTCTTTACCGCTAAGCTACCTGGGAAGCCCTTGACTCTGTATACACAAATCTAATGTTATGCAAATATTAGAAATATGAACCAAATATACCAGCTATTTCCACTTGCTTTGAGTATCCTGTTTCTCCCAGACTTCTAAAATCCTGTGTACTGAAAGGGACACTGGACCCATGAACAATGACTATTGACTGATGATACCATAGCCCACAATAGTAAGCATACTTTTTACTGGGAGTAAAATGCAAATATTGCAAGTTTCACAGTAGTTCACACTATAAAGAGAGGTTGGTATTCAATTTATGAATCCCTTGAAAAACATACATGCAAAAATTCTCTTCATAAATATTCCTGCACTGTTTTAGGAGGTAATAGTAAATATTCCCTTTTTCTAATCTTTTCTTTATTCCTTGAAACTTGTGATCAATTCAGGTTGGTCAGAACTGGCCCCTAAGGTCATCAAAAGAGATAGTATCTGATGCATATCTATGCAGTAAAAGTCAGTGCTTTAATCTCTCAGAAATAGGCAATAAAATATGGTACTATCAAAAACTCACATCTAAACTGTCAATAATTCAAAGGCTTGAGCAATCATCTGGACAGCCAGAAAGTCAATTTAGACAATTCTACAACCACATTTTGTACTGAATTTATTAGATAACTCTGCTTTGCCAATGTAGACATGATCTAAGTTTATCTGAGAACTCTTGAGGAAGAATTAAAACACCTAAAACCAGCCTCAACCTGTGACCATTAGGAACTTGCATAAATTCACTGAAAACAAATTCTACCAGTCTCGTTTGTAGATGACATTACTAGAACGGCTTATCAAGGGAATTCCCTGACCTTCTCAAACTTCAGTTTAGCAAAGTTTTGGTCAGCGTCTTTCAAAGTCATGAGGCAACAGGACAGAGTAGAAGCAGAGATAAGTGAACAGGGTTCTAGTTTGAGTTCTTTATCAGATGAGCGTGTAACTGGAAAGGTTATGTCAGTAATTCTTGGGCTTTCCTGGTGGCTCACTTGTTAAAGAATCCACCTGCCAAGCAGGAGACTGCTTGCAGTGCAGACCTGGGTTCACTCCCTGGGTCAATAAGATCCCCTGAAGAAGGAAATGGCAACGCACTCTGTATTCTTGTCCGGGAAATCCCAAAGACAGAGGAGCCAAGCAAGCCCCGAGTCCATGGGATCGCAAAGAGTCAGACACGACTGAGCATACACACACACACACAGACACACACACACACAGACACACACACACACACAGACACACACACACACCAATTATTAAACAAAGTGATAAATCAAGCTCATGTATAATGCTTCCCTCTGTTCCAAACACATGCACAAGACAGTTTTATGAAAATGTGTTAATCAAAACAAATATGAATATATACATATATGTATTTTAAAACTAATTTGGTTTGAGAGCAAGAAAGGAAATTTCCAGTAGTCAGAACTGAAAAGGAAATATCTCAGTAAATGGGAGCTCAAGGTTTATGTCCTATAGTGTGGCTGAGATAATGGGGCAGGCTTTGGAACTGTAGCCGTCAGTTCTAAGTGAGATAGGATATGGAATTCCACTCAGAAGTCTAGGGCCCAAGAGCTCACCATTGTTTTTTGTTGTGTTTTTCCCTTGCTAAGTCATGTCCAATTCTTTGCAGCCAATAGACTTCAGCACACCAGGCTCCTCTGTCCTTCACGGTCACCTGGAGTTTGCTCAGATACATGCCCATTGAGTCAGTGATGCTATCTAACTGTTTCATCCTCTGCAGCTCCCTTCTCCTTTTGCCTTCATTCTTTCCCAACATCAGGGTCTTTTACGATGAGTGGGCTCTTTGCATCAGGGTGCCAAAGTATTAGAGCTTCAGCTTCAGTATCAGTCCTTCCAATGAATAGTCAGAGTTGGTTTCCTTTAGGATTGAATGGTTTAATCTCCTCGCAGTCCAAGGGTCTCTCAAGAGTCTCCTCACCACAGTTCGGAAGCATCAAATCTTTGGTGCTCAGCCTTCTTTATGGTCCAGTTCTCACATCCATACGTGACTACTGGAAAAACCACAGCTTTGATCATATGGCTCTTTGTCAGCAAAGTGATGGCTCTGTTTTTTAATATACGGTCTAGGTTTGTCATAGCTTTGCTTTCAAGGAGAAAATGTCTTTTAATTTCCTGGCTCAGTCTGTATGTTTTGTTTTTCACAGGTGGGGATTCCGAATATCCCAAGCAAGTTACCTAGATCACAGCTGAAGCAAAAGGCCTGCTGCGGACCACAAGGAGAAATAGTGCCTGAAACCACAACACAGCTGAGAATATGTGCCCTTACACGGTAAGAGATTGGGGAAGCATCCATTCTAGTCAATCTATCAAATTCTACTGGTTATAGTGTAATAACTCTTTGTTGAAATATGACATTAAAACCTAGTTCGACGCCTGTGAATTTTGCTTATCATTAACAGAGATAACATGAATTTTGTAAACTCTATGCACAAATGTGATATGCTTTTCTGTATTATGCTACATTTCTTATTTAAATTTTAAAAATATGTCATTCAAGTAAGATGGTCAAAATACCAAACCACTTAAACAAAGCAAGCTGGGGATATTTCCACAATCCCAAATGATTGGACAGCTTCAAAGGTTGACAAGTTGCACAAAATCAGGTTATTCCACATACTTCAACTTCATTCTTACATCTTGAGTTATGTCACCTTAGTTTTGTTTAAATATCATCCAACTTCTTTTTTAGTGACAAGAAGTATTGTTAATGCTGCTGCTGCTGCTGCTAAGTCGCTTCAGTCGTGTCCGACTCTGTGCGACCCCATAGACGGCAGCCCACTAGGCTCCCCCGTCCCTGGGATTCTCCAGGCAAGAATACTGGAGTGGGTTGCCATTTTCTTCTCCAATGCATGAAAGTGAAAAGTGAAAGTGAAGTTGCTCAGTAGTGCCAAACTCTTAGCGACCCCATGGACTGCAGCCCACCAGGCTCCTCCGTCCATGGGATTTTCCAGGCAAGAGTACTGGAGTGGGTTGCCATTGCCTTCTCCTACGAAATATGGAAAGTTTCAGTTTGGTGACTAAAATCAAGAACATGAGTACATGTTCTTCCTTTTGATTTAATGGCATGTAATACAAAGAAAAATTCAATCTGGGAAAATAAAGCAATTAATATTTATAGCTTATATGTTGAAATCAGCCTATAGTTATAGATGGAATTAGGTAATTACAGGTTAGAAAGACAGGTGCAAAGATGTTTTAAATCTGTCATAATTCATGAATACTTATATTGTAATTGACTGCTTGATATAATAATTATGTTTATGTCTAGGTAATGAAAATGCCATAAAAACTTTAATTAGCAAAAATGCAATGGATAAGAAGATAATTGAAACAAACTTTGGGAGAATATAATCAGGTCTTCTGGACATATACTTAAGACACCATCAAGAGTAGTAATTAAGCTAAGCAAAATCAGAGAACATTGTTATAGGAATATATTCATATAATAATTTCTTTTAAATTATTTTTAAATATTATATCTAAGGATCTTAATGCATTTTCTATTGGCAATTAGCTCTGTAATAAAGGGAATATTTCTTTTTGTTTCTATTATGATCTTACATAAGGGAGTCAAAGAGGAGAAAATTATCTACCTATCACAGAGTAGAGTAGTGGTTAAACCAGGACAACTTCTGTGACCATACTAGACCAGTGGCATGAAGTACATGCTCAGAGAACTTCAATGAGTCCCTGAAGTACCAAAAGTGGTAAAGCATTAGAAGCAGAAGGTTGTATTCAGGTGCTGATGTCGAACATCTCTCACTGCAGATTTAATTAAGTATCTGAGTGACTCACTCTTGCATTATCACAGAACTAGCACTTTCCACTTCAGAGCTGTGCAAAATTATAAATCACAACAAGCCACACTCACTCATCAAAAATTAAAAATTTATAATTTCAGATACCAAGAGTTTACTGCATTTTCCTCAGTCACAAATTTTGAGTTTGAAACTGTTTCCAAGCTAGTCCAGCCGTGCTACTGCTTCCGAATACCCCTCAGGAGTCCATGTGGTTTCAAAGTCAATTATGAATCCTTATTGAGTGCTGACTATAGTCAGGAACTCTGCTTAGGGCCTCGTGTGTGTTACCTTTGTTTAACCTGCAACATAAATCAGTAGGAGAGGTATCCTCTCTGTTATCAGAAGGTTACAATTCTTAGTAGCTATCCAAGTTTATATGGTGGTAAGTGATAGATCAGGAAGCCAGTGGCTCAACATTTTTTTTTTAAGACATTTTTGTTGGTGCTCCCTTCTCCGTTTGTTCCACTCTCTCCCTCCCCACATTGTGTCCAGAAGTCCATTCTCCATATCTGCATCCATTCCTTTCCTACAAATAGATTCTTCAATACCACTTGTCTAGATTCCATATATATGCTTTAATTTACTATATTTGTTTTTCTCTTTCTGACTTACTTCCACTCTGTATAACAGGCTCTAGGTTCATCCACCCCACCAGAACTGACTCGAACTCATTCCTTTTCATGGCTGAGTAACATTTCATTGTATATACGCACCACATCTTTATTCATTCATCTGTCAACGGGTATCTAGGTTGTTTCCATGTCCTGGGTATTGAAAATATTGCTGCTGTGAACACTGGGGTACATACATACACTATCAGGTGTAAGATAGGTAGCTGGTGAGAAGCTGTGTGTGGCACACGGAGCCCAGTCTGGCACTCTGTGATGACCTGGAGGGGTGGGATGGGGGAGGAGTGGGAGGCCCAGGCAGAAGTGGAAGTGTGTATAATTATGGCTGATTGGCACTGTTGAATAGCAGAAACCAACACAACATTGCAAAACTTTAAAAGCAAAAATGTTTTTTAATTTAAAAAAAAAAGATATTTTTGAATTCCAAAAGCTTACTTTATCATCTGAAATGTGAAATTCTGGCAGACTCTGTTTATAATAAACCAAAATGTAAAGGAAATACATGATGAAGTCATCTATTTCTTCTCCTACACAGAGAGGACATAAGATTGTCTGGACTGTGGGAAGGAGACAAGAGAAATCTCCAGCTGGAGAAGAGAGAGTTAAAGGCTAGAATAGGAAAACTTTCTCTTCTGCTTCAAGGAGACATCTGAAACTTCCCTGTGCATGTCCAAGCAGAGACCAAAAGCATCATCCAATAGAAAGAGGCCTCAAGATTACAACAGAGGATTCAAAATAGCCTCCACAGCACAATTCACATAGCATGGAGAACTTATTGCAACTGAAGCCATCCAGAGGCGGGTGTGCCATGAGTTTGTGAGACTAGATGTGTCCAATCCCTGTTTAATTCAGATCTCAGACAGAGCCATCACCCAAATCCTCATGCCAGGAAAACACCTNCGAAATATGGAAAGTTTCAGTTTGGTGACTAAAATCAAGAACATGAGTACATGTTCTTCCTTTTGATTTAATGGCATGTAATACAAAGAAAAATTCAATCTGGGAAAATAAAGCAATTAATATTTATAGCTTATATGTTGAAATCAGCCTATAGTTATAGATGGAATTAGGTAATTACAGGTTAGAAAGACAGGTGCAAAGATGTTTTAAATCTGTCATAATTCATGAATACTTATATTGTAATTGACTGCTTGATATAATAATTATGTTTATGTCTAGGTAATGAAAATGCCATAAAAACTTTAATTAGCAAAAATGCAATGGATAAGAAGATAATTGAAACAAACTTTGGGAGAATATAATCAGGTCTTCTGGACATATACTTAAGACACCATCAAGAGTAGTAATTAAGCTAAGCAAAATCAGAGAACATTGTTATAGGAATATATTCATATAATAATTTCTTTTAAATTATTTTTAAATATTATATCTAAGGATCTTAATGCATTTTCTATTGGCAATTAGCTCTGTAATAAAGGGAATATTTCTTTTTGTTTCTATTATGATCTTACATAAGGGAGTCAAAGAGGAGAAAATTATCTACCTATCACAGAGTAGAGTAGTGGTTAAACCAGGACAACTTCTGTGACCATACTAGACCAGTGGCATGAAGTACATGCTCAGAGAACTTCAATGAGTCCCTGAAGTACCAAAAGTGGTAAAGCATTAGAAGCAGAAGGTTGTATTCAGGTGCTGATGTCGAACATCTCTCACTGCAGATTTAATTAAGTATCTGAGTGACTCACTCTTGCATTATCACAGAACTAGCACTTTCCACTTCAGAGCTGTGCAAAATTATAAATCACAACAAGCCACACTCACTCATCAAAAATTAAAAATTTATAATTTCAGATACCAAGAGTTTACTGCATTTTCCTCAGTCACAAATTTTGAGTTTGAAACTGTTTCCAAGCTAGTCCAGCCGTGCTACTGCTTCCGAATACCCCTCAGGAGTCCATGTGGTTTCAAAGTCAATTATGAATCCTTATTGAGTGCTGACTATAGTCAGGAACTCTGCTTAGGGCCTCGTGTGTGTTACCTTTGTTTAACCTGCAACATAAATCAGTAGGAGAGGTATCCTCTCTGTTATCAGAAGGTTACAATTCTTAGTAGCTATCCAAGTTTATATGGTGGTAAGTGATAGATCAGGAAGCCAGTGGCTCAAGATTTTTTTTTTAAGACATTTTTGTTGGTGCTCCCTTCTCCGTTTGTTCCACTCTCTCCCTCCCCACATTGTGTCCAGAAGTCCATTCTCCATATCTGCATCCATTCCTTTCCTACAAATAGATTCTTCAATACCACTTGTCTAGATTCCATATATATGCTTTAATTTACTATATTTGTTTTTCTCTTTCTGACTTACTTCCACTCTGTATAACAGGCTCTAGGTTCATCCACCCCACCAGAACTGACTCGAACTCATTCCTTTTCATGGCTGAGTAACATTTCATTGTATATACGCACCACATCTTTATTCATTCATCTGTCAACGGGTATCTAGGTTGTTTCCATGTCCTGGGTATTGAAAATATTGCTGCTGTGAACACTGGGGTACATACATACACTATCAGGTGTAAGATAGGTAGCTGGTGAGAAGCTGTGTGTGGCACACGGAGCCCAGTCTGGCACTCTGTGATGACCTGGAGGGGTGGGATGGGGGAGGAGTGGGAGGCCCAGGCAGAAGTGGAAGTGTGTATAATTATGGCTGATTGGCACTGTTGAATAGCAGAAACCAACACAACATTGCAAAACTTTAAAAGCAAAAATGTTTTTTAATTTAAAAAAAAAAGATATTTTTGAATTCCAAAAGCTTACTTTATCATCTGAAATGTGAAATTCTGGCAGACTCTGTTTATAATAAACCAAAATGTAAAGGAAATACATGATGAAGTCATGTATTTCTTCTCCTACACAGAGAGGACATAAGATTGTCTGGACTGTGGGAAGGAGACAAGAGAAATCTCCAGCTGGAGAAGAGAGAGTTAAAGGCTAGAATAGGAAAACTTTCTCTTCTGCTTCAAGGAGACATCTGAAACTTCCCTGTGCATGTCCAAGCAGAGACCAAAAGCATCATCCAATAGAAAGAGGCCTCAAGATTACAACAGAGGATTCAAAATAGCCTCCACAGCACAATTCACATAGCATGGAGAACTTATTGCAACTGAAGCCATCCAGAGGCGGGTGTGCCATGAGTTTGTGAGACTAGATGTGTCCAATCCCTGTTTAATTCAGATCTCAGACAGAGCCATCACCCAAATCCTCATGCCAGGAAAACACCTTCCTCTCTTCCCTTCCAGAAATAACAAAGAAGAGCCAGAAATTAGGAGAGATGGGAGGGGAAGAATTCTCATTTGACTCACTACTCCTGGGGATAAATATGTAAATAAGAGGTGACTGGATTACTACAATGGAGATTGTATTTTTCTTAATGGAAATTAAGTTCTATAATAG
This sequence comes from Oreotragus oreotragus, assembly GCA_006410675.1. Lineage (NCBI taxonomy): Eukaryota > Metazoa > Chordata > Mammalia > Artiodactyla > Bovidae > Oreotragus > Oreotragus oreotragus. The sequence goes on along the minus strand of SJYX01013960.1, from coordinate 100,564 downwards.
AGAGCATCTGTGGGCTGAAACCATGTTACTGATGAAAAAAAAAACCCTCTAAGTTTTTCTCCTTCTTATCAAAATGCTTACTGTTTTTCTCTCATGTTTTCCTTTGTATAATTGTATTTGCAACAACAGATCTCCTGACTAATTAATTTTTAATTATTTAATAACTTAATTTAAAATTAATTTTTAAAGTCTCCTGTTTAAAAAAGAAAGTCAGAAAATGCCAGACACTATTTATGGAACAGAAATGGTATCTATAAAAGCAGTGATCTCTAAAACCATAGACAGTGATCACTATAAACAGTAGATCTGTCTCTTCACGTTGGAAATACTGTATGGTATCAAACCAAGCTTAACAAGAGTCTAATGCTTAGGACTCACATAGATACTGCAACTGATCATCTCTAGGAGGGCACAGGATTGAGTGGTATTAAATCACACAAACTCTGCCTTACTTGATTAGGATGATTTAAACCAAAAACACTAAAAAAAAAACAAAACAACAACAACAAAGAAAAGATGAAACCCAGACACTATCAAGGTTATCAAGTGTCTTGTAGAAAAGATGAGCCATGTAAGAGAAATAAACTAATAATCCAAAGGAGAAATGCCTGGAAGAGAAAAGAGAAATAATGCCTGGTCCAATGCCTCAGAACTCTGGATACTGATACAAAGACAATGGATATAAAAGTAGATGTGACCTTTACCCCGTGAGCCACATAGAACAGAAGTCATGGCGTTACACAGTGGCACCGTTAGCAGGAGGTCAATGGGGAGGAAGATGGTAGAAAGGCAGTAAAAATGATGGAAAGGTCATAAAAAGAACCAGACCTGGATCCCAGGCTGAACACACTTTGGGAAGAGAGAGGAGAATTCAGGAAGATCACCTGTGAGCTTTGGAAGAGAAGAAGAATAAAAATACCAAGTGAACAGTCTAAAGAATGAAGCTGAAAGCAGGTAGGACAGGATCCCAGACTAGATATGCAGCAAGAAGAAGCCAGCAATACCTAACGCCAGTCTCCATTTACTATTTATCCCCAAAACTTGTAGACATCATTTCCAAATGTAAAACTGAGATCATCAACACTTGGAAATATAATGAAGTTTTTAGGAAAGAGATGCCATGAAAAATTAAAAAGGATAACAAGAAATCAAAAGTTTCAAAATATTACCTGATAATTTTACCTGATAATCCTAAATCTAACTTTACCCCAATGTTCATCGCAGCACTGTTTATAATAGCCAGGACATGGAAACAACCTAGATGTCCATCAGCGGATGAATGGATAAGAAAGCTGTGGTACATATACACAATGGAGTATTACTCAGCCATTAAAAAGAATACATTTGAATCAGTTCTAATAAGATGGATGAAACTGGAACCAATTATACAGAGTGAAGTAAGCCAGAAAGAANATTAGAAAATACCTTAATTCTATAATGAGATATAAAAAAAGCAAATTTAAATCTGTATGGTTGAGATGATATTATTTTATGCATATCTCTAGCTTTTACTAACTGACTTTATAATATCGTCTCATTTTTACTGAAGATCCACAAATTAAATGCTGTGCTGTACTGTGTGTGCTCAGTTGTGTTTGACTCCTTGTGACCCCATGAACTGTAGTCCACTGGCCTCTGCTGTTCATGGAATTTTCCAGGCAAGGATACTGCAGCAGGTTGCCATTTCCCACTCCTGGGGATCTACCCTATCCAGGGATGGAACTCGCGTCTTTTATGTCTCCTGCATTGGCAGGAGTATTCTTTACCACTCTGCCATTAAGATGATGTTTATCACTATTTCAGAATGTTTAGATTTCAAGCTATTTAAATAATTATCCCAAGACAACACTGCTAGTAGTTGACAGAGCTAGGACCAAACACCTGTGCCACATACTGTAAATCCAGCACTTTTGTACTACATCTCACTGACTTCCTGGAAGGAGATACATCCTTTGAAGGCAGAGAGGTATCTAGGCAGACTTTGTACTTCAGAAGAGAAAAGCCTTTTCAAGGCAAACTCAAGGAATTCAATGGATGACACCAATACCCACGTTGATACAACTGTGTATCTAAAGATCTCCTTGGACTTTGGGATTACTATTTACAGAAAATACAGATTAACATCTGCAGAATGTAAGTCTAAGGAGACTTCAGGGATGGAGACAAATCTCTAACCTACGTGCATTTATCACTTGAAAATTAAAGGGCCTACTTTGAGAGGGTCAGGCTTCCCAGATGGTGCTAGTGGTAAAGAACCCACCTGCCAGTGCAGGAGGCATAAAAGATGTGGGTTCAATCCCAAGGACAGGAAGATCCCCTGGAGAAGGAAATGGCAACCCACTCCAGTATTCTTGCCTGGAGAATCCCGTGGACAAGATGGGGCCTGGTGGGCTACAGTCCATAGTGTTGCAAAGAGTTGGACATGACTGAAGCGACTTAACACACTGGCAGGTACTAGATCTTGTAGATTAAGACTGACTTCAGAAAAAATAAATACATAAATCATGTTACTTTCTTTTGGCCAAAGCCACTAGCTTGTTTTGGAGCTATCCAAGGTGCTCATCTCAGGCCTTAGCTGTCAGTTACTACGACTATGTAGCAAATTTCCTGGTCCTACCTGTTATATTGAAGCAAATGGCTTTTGATTTTTGAGGGGTGGGGAGAGAATAACAACATTTTATTTCACACTTGACTGAATTATTAAAGGTCCAACTTTCAATAGTATCACTGATTTCAGAATCAGTCAGTGGAAGCATGAATAGAATCACTTAGAGACACTTAAACGAACATTAGTCAGTGATTGACTGTGGTTTATACAAGCTGAATATTTAAAAGCTTCAAGAGTCATATTTCAACCAAAATGTTGTTTTGTATTTCTGTATTTTTAAGACCTGGTATTGCCAAGAGTCGTGAAACTGAGAAGGTTCTCTGTAGTTTTCTTTTCTTTTTTTTTTTAACAACCACTTATAGTAAATGAAACACACACATAACTAGAGCAAAAAATTAATCCTATAATATTTTCTATTCTGCTTAACTTTGTTGGAAAGAACAGTTTCTGATAATAACCCACTAAATTGCTTTCATGTCAATTCAAGATCCACTAGTGGATCTTGATCCACAGTATGGAAAAAAAAAGAAACAATGGACTACTGATGACCAAGTGCATAGGATAATCTCCATCACATGTCTTACTCACCGTTCCTGCAGTTCTGCCTCTGTTACCACATCTTTTAAAAATTATGTCACTGCCAAGTCCCCTTTTGAAACCACACTCAATTTGATCTGACCTCTAATAAACATCCTCCACTAACCCCAGACACCTTCCTCTTATCCAAAAACAGACACTGATATTACAGACAGTACAGCCTGGGGAGCTGAACGAGGGGTGCCTCTCTAAAGAGAAAACCTGGTAAGGACCAATCCACCAAACACCACTAACCACTTGCAGCATTTTTCTCTCTTTCCCTCCATGTTTGCCTCTTTCATCTCCTTTAGCAACATAACAGCAAACTTCTGTTGTTGCCTGTATCTACCTTCTGTCGAGTGAGAATTTTATAAATGCCCCCTACTGAAATTAAACTTCACAGTAACTTTCAGGTCTGTGTGTTATTAACTCCTTTTTTATAGATGTGGAAATTTGGGTTCCAGGAGAATAAATAACTCTCTGGTGATGAAACAGACAGGATGTCATGGAGGCTGTTAATGTAGGATTTTAATGGACATATAGAAATTATTTAGAAGTCCGTTAAATAATGCACCACTCAAGAACAAGAACAGTTTAGATAGAACATTATAAACTAGCATGTATTCAGAAAGTAAACCATAATGATGCATCCATCATTACCTAGAAAAGCTATTAGATACTTAATCCTTGTGCTATTGCACAATTTAATCACTGAGTGACATTATTTTAACAACTCTGCATACAAGATAAACAATCTTAAATAATCTCCTAATGAGAAACTACGCGTGTCTACTTTAACTACAGAACAACCATCATTTATTCTGAGCATAGCAGGGATCAACTTAAACTTAACTTTAGCCATTCTTAATAAGAGGAACTGAAGAGGGGAAAATTGCCCAGCTTTATTCCTCCCTTTTGTTCTTCCTATGAACTTTTAGAAGTACTGATGGATAGTTAAATCATTGAAAACGCAGACGACGAAAACATTAAGAACTAGAAATGACTCCTCTGAGGTGAGTTAAGAACTATTCAGGAATTTAAGGAATATTAAAGCAAGAGCAGAGGGATCTAAATGTTTCTGACTCTGTAAATGAGATAATTGTTTTTTAAATAGTCAAGTCATGAAATATAAAAGTAAACAATAATTATGAGAGTTGCTGTGCCGAGATAATGCATTCAGCCCTTTTTCATGGGGAAGCAGTTTCTTGATGTAGTGAAATTTGAGAAGATCTAAAGGGTCACTGAAGTGAAAAATGAAGGGTTAGAAATAAGGATGATGAGGAGAGGGTAATAGTTAGAGCTATTCTGGCAAATGAAAAGAAAGCAAGTGACTGAGAAAATCTTCAAATCAATTCATGTGCATTGTAAGGAGGAGGCAGGCAGCTTTTGATCCCTCCTTTTAGAAATGCCTTAATTGCCTTAAAATCATCTACACTGGGCATCCGTAAAGACCACTGTGTGTTAGCACTGTCAACAGACAAGAAAAGATTCTTCATCCCCCAACTTCTCAATTAGGATACAAATGTAAGTCGAACAGAAGGAAAATAGGTGATCCAACCTATCCAAGGTGAAGGTTTATTCTGCTGACAAGGGCAAAAACAGTGAAATTCCTTTACTTTCTAGCACGTGATTTTTCTAGAATTATTTTCCTACATAATTGAAATTTCCCTTGTCAAATTGATTGTATTTTTAGCAACAATATATTTCATACTTGATAGCGATATAAGATGAATAAAAATATCCTCAAGAAAATAAAAGTTCATCTGCACTTCAGAAGCATATTGTTTCAAGGGCCCCAAACTACTGAAGGCTGTGCCTTGATGCTTTTCCCATAGTAAAACTCTATTACCTATTTTGGCATATATGTTTTACTAAAAAATACTCTGAAATCAATCCAAAGCAGTATATGGGGCTGAAGAAAGAAAATATGTTGAGACTATAAATAAACTGACCAACTGAAGTAAAGATAAAAGAAATTATATAAATGATTCACTTTTCAAGCTGTCTAATGTTATTTCCCCCCCCCAAAAAATGAAGATGATACCAAATTACTTGTATGATTCATGTCATCTAATAAGCTTGCTAGCTCAGGTATCGTCTAACTCTGCTTTAAAGGAATATGTGTGTTTTACCCATTGAACTGAGCCAATCTGCCAAAAGTGACAGCACCTCCCAATTATTGTTTAAAAAATTATCTATACAATTTTCAAACTTTCAGATGTTTTTTCTCAAAAGTTTTCTTTCAGCCTTTGGGATGCACATACACTAGACACTTAACACAAGCTATGCATTTAGTTATTTTGAATTAGTTGTGTCACTATTTCATTCTTCTCTCTGAGAAGCACCAGGTCTAGGTGAGAAGGATCTACGCAAAGTGCAGAGCAGGCATTGGAACCCAGGCACTCACTCCCTTCCTAGCATTTTGCCTTTTGAGTCTACATGGCTTAGTAAAAATTTTAAGATACTAAAAGGAAAATATATCATAAAATTTCTGAAATTCTTGATGAAAAAATCACGTAGATCAAAGCAAANGAGCAGGCATTGGAACCCAGGCACTCACTCCCTTCCTAGCATTTTGCCTTTTGAGTCTACATGGCTTAGTAAAAATTTTAAGATACTAAAAGGAAAATATATCATAAAATTTCTGAAATTCTTGATGAAAAAATCACGTAGATCAAAGCAAAAGTTAGGTTAAACAAAACTTCCATTTTACCATCCTAAATATTGAAAATCTCAGGTTGCAGTTCCTTTTTAAGATTTTGAAGTCATCTCACACAATTAATATGAAAAGAAATGAGTGAAGCAATGAACAGAGATTTACCCAAATAAAGGCATTCATTTCAGTCCTTATTTCTATTATGTTTAATAAGAGGTGAATATTAAGACAGAAAACTGGAGGCTCATGCAGTAAGGGAAATCAGGACACCCAGGCGTTCATAATAAACTCATCTCTACAGATGAATAATTCTCAAGTAGTGATTATTTATCTATCTATTTTCTACCTCATCTTTTAATGTACAGTTTTATCTTCTGGAGTTCCTTAGCCAATCATTTCCAGTCACTCTCATACAAAAACAAAAATTTACAAATCACTCTATTTAGGGTACATTATAAGACAGCTTGTAGGAAACCTGTGGTCATCCAGGCTCCAGATGTCCTAATCTAAGTGCAGAAGAAGCTGAGCAGATCAATATCATGGCACACCTGCGGATTAATCCTGACACATTTTTGGAAAGCCCACCTCAACTCCCTTAGTCTATGCCAAAGAATAAAGTCATTCTTTTATTGATACTATTAATTGCTGCCAATAATTGTGTTTATTACCTGTCAGGTAACTTACGTATATGATCTCAATTCATCCTTACATCAAATTTATGAGATTAGTAATGTTAAACCAATTGTTTAGCTGGTAAAATTATAGTAGTACAATTCAACCACAGATCTCTTAACTATGTAGCTTCTAAAACACTATTTTTTACTACATCTTTTTTTAACAGAAATCTAAATGAATATTTTAAAATAATATAAACAATGCAATAAGCAATCTGATAAACCAACTTTTAAATCCTGGGAACTAAATTAATTAAAATCCACAGGTTAAAAGTTTTTTTAAGTCCAGGGGAAATCTGATTACTTTTTCAGGGGAGTAAAGCATTTCTCATCTCAAATTCTCTGATATTTGAATCTTTATTTAAATATCTTTCTGGAAAAAATCTTTTACACGGCAAACATTTTTTATCAGTACAGTTATCTGATTAGTTTTCTAAGAATGTCAATCTAAATAGAATGGAATATGTGCACCTTAGCCCTTAACAAAACCAAAAAAAAATTAAATTAAACCAAATGCATATAAATATACATACATATATTTTTAAAGCCTGGCTTACATATGATTTTAATAAGAAACTCTATGTCATCAGCATTTCTAAATGTACTACCAAATAAGTAAGAGATTTTAGATAATTTTCAGTTCACAGTACAATTCTTTGAAATTAACCCACAAATTGGTTTTGCCTCATATTTATATTTTATCAAACCCATCTTTCTGACGTAGGCATTTCTTTTCTTGGGATTCTTACAAAGATAGTTATCGTGCAGAGTACACTCTAGCCTTTGGTGGTTTTAATCTCATTTTAACATCTTTGTGTTTGTAAGTACATTTCTTTTCTTTCATCTGATCATGTACATGTTAAGATATCAAAGCTGCAGTCTTCTGACATATCCATCATAGGTTCTAGCAACGTTTCTAATCTTTCAAAGTTTAAAATTCAGTTTAAACAAGAAAAAATTTTAATTTATCATAATACAATAGAATTTTGAATCTTAATATATGAAACTTGTAGTTGGATCTACAATAATATGTATATTTTAAAAAATTATGGTTGGAATTGAATGTATCGTCTACCGAGGGACAGGAAACACACAGTCATTTTATCACAGATTGTCTTGTCAATTCACAGTGCAATTCCTACCTCGACTTTCCTGCAATTCAAGTACAGTATTTCTTGATCACTGAGCTTTCTAAAGAAGGATTTTGGACTGATATATCTATCAGCAATGAAATTTACTTAGAACAGCTTTCTGGAAAACAGTCTGGTTCATGTGTTTGTGAATGAAGCTAATTCTTGTATTATGTTTATTCTCTGCACAATGCATTTGCCCTAAGGAACTAGCAAAGTCTTTTTATATTGATGTGAGGTTGAAATTTCACTTAACTGAATAATAAGAAAGGCAGTAACTGCATTTACAGTCAGTTAAACTTCAGAAGAGTTTAAAAGACAGAAACTAGGGAATTCACCTCTTTGAAGAGAGTCATAACAAATCTCCAGACCTTCTTAACAAGCAGCTCATTACTACAGACTGTCTATGCAAATGGGGCACTGACTATGGGCCCTCAAGGGAGGGTTTTTTGTTTTGTTTTCTCTCTCTGGTACTAACCTAGAATAATTTGCCATATAACTGCCCTCTTGCCAGTAATGTTAATGATGGTGATTATTAGTAATAACTCTGAGTAATGAGATTTTCTTCCTTGTACTCAAAATAATTGCTCCACGTAAATCCACAGCGATTTTTATGGTGCACTAAAGATTAGTAACATNAATAATTTGCCATATAACTGCCCTCTTGCCAGTAATGTTAATGATGGTGATTATTAGTAATAACTCTGAGTAATGAGATTTTCTTCCTTGTACTCAAAATAATTGCTCCACGTAAATCCACAGCGATTTTTATGGTGCACTAAAGATTAGTAACATTAAAAACTTGGCAAATCTTACTTCTAGAAGCATTTTACCTAATGATCTAATCCATCAGCTCCCAGGCTCAACAGTCTTGAGGCTCACTTAGTTCTTGAAGGATCTCCCCTCTTCATAGCAGCAAGGAACAACTTAGTCAGTAAACTATATATTTAAGAGCTTTATTAAAAGGGCCTTGAAAGTATAATCTCTACTTTAAGCCAGGAAGCCTCTGAGTGCAGAAATATATAAAATTTACTAGATGGACATTAGTCTCATGGACTGAGCAAGACCTTGATTAATCACTAATTAAACATTATTTACTTTCAGAAAGAAGTTTAATATTTTGAATTCTAAAGCAGTTAAAGATTAATTTCTAGTCATGTGACACTTCTAATTTATTAATTATGTGGGCTAAAGTATGAGAGTGTCAACAAGGGATTAAGAGATATTTGTTATACCTTTGGTTTTCTCCATCTCATTACTGCTTAATGCCCCAGAATCCTCCCTGGACAGAGAAAGAACAAAGTGGGAACCCACTGCCGTTGGTCTTTCTACCAGTTTTTCTCACTTGACAGGTAGTGCGTTCTTAGAAATATGCAGGACCACTGATTTCAGTAAAGAGAAAAAAGAAGACCAAGGTTATGTATTTTGACTCTTTTGCCTTACCTTGACATTGTCCTGCTTACAAACAGAAGAAATCCTGCATCTGTTGAATATGGATTTTTCCACATATACTTAGATTTATTTCTGTTCCTGTTCCAACATGATCTCATTTTATTCATTACAGTGTTAGAACAAATCTTGATATTCAGAAGGATAAGTTATACTTATTTTTTTTCTTTTCCTTTCAGGATGTCTTAACCATTCACCATTTGAATATTAGACACCTTATTAAATGTCATGAAACCTACTGCTAGTATTTCTATTAGAATTGCAAATTAATTTAATTGAAATATCCATCTTTGTGACTTTTGTTTTCTCATTGTGAACATAGTATATACTCATTTCCTCCCAATATATATTTAATTCAAAAAAAAATTTGATTTGCTTGATGCACTCTGATATTACTTTGTTTTCTACTTCCTTCCACTCTACTCTTATTTTTTATTCCTTATAGTCTATGTATATTATATTCACTTTGGTGAATTTTTCTAGTTGGACAAATTTACTTTCAGTTTGTAAAATCAGTTAAAGTTGTATATTTATCTCTAAGGATAACTTCAACTACATCTAAGAAGTTTTGTTAAGTAGTACTTTCTTAGTCATTTAGTAAAATCATTTTTATAAACCCCACTGAGATATCCTTTAAATGCATAGGTGGCATAGTTATGTATTGTTTAGCTCCCTAATATATAGGAATTTTTTCTGTTTTCATTGTTATTTTCAAATTTATTTTCATTATAATCAAATAATTAGATTTGGTTTCTTGTTGGAGAAATATGTTTCTGCTAGTCTATCTTCCTTGACCTATAACCCATGTTATCTACATATGCCACCAGCAGCAATATTTTTCAGCTTCCTTTAAGTGAGTAACAGCCTTCAACATCATACTTTAAACCCAGAAGCTAATTCCTGCCCTCTTTGTCTAATTGAGTTCTCTTAATTTTCACCATCCTATGAGAGTGGTACCTAAAACTGGTACAGCACACCAGAACAGTGAAAACCAGTTTGGTAAGTCTTGATTTCAGCCCCACTCATTGCTTTGTATTTCAGTTCCACTTCTAGTCCAGGGAAATACTTACCATTTCAGTCACCTCATTGCGCCATTTATTATTTCTTTAAAAAAATGTTTTACATCTGCTTCTCCATTCCTTCCCTGCAAATAGGTTCATCAATATCATTTTTCTAGAGTCCAGCTATGTGCATTAATATACAGTTGGTTTTTTCTTTCTCACGTTCTTCACTCTGTATGACAGATTCCAGGCTCATCCGCTTCACTAGAATTGATTCAAATTTGTCCTTTTTTATGGCTGAGTAATATTCCATTGCACATATATATCTCAACTTCTTCATCCATTCATCAATCGATGGACTGATTTTCATTGTTATGTGGCAGAAACCAACACATTGCAAAAAATTTTTTAATTTAAAGAGGAAAAAAGAAAAATATTTTAACTACAATCACTAAGAATGTAGAAAATAAACAGGCACATCAACTTATGAATTTCCTGTCACTTTGTGACTAGAAATCCTAGATAATATTACTAATTTCTACATCAAGCATCTGAGTTCAATGTTATTCCATTTAACAGATGGAGAAACAGTTCTGCGAAAGTTAGGAAACCTGTGGTCAGACTCAATTAAGCCCTTAAAAATAAGATTCAGTCTCTCAAAAAAAAAAAAAAATTTCACACCAATATTTCAAAGAAAACTTAAAATTTTGACAGTTTTTAAAAATTCTCCTTTAAAAAAATTACTTCTCAAAATGCTGAAACCCTAACTTGGCACAGCCAGTAAAATCCTGAGATTAAAAGTCTGTTTCTATCCTCCCAAACCTTTTCCTTGGCTTGATTAAATATATACTGTTGTTTAGTCGCCAAAGTATGTCTAGTTCTTTTACGACTCTATAGACTATAGCCCACCAGGCTCCTCTGTCCATGGGATTTTTTTAGGCAAGAATACTGGAGGGGGTTGCCGTTTCCTCCTCTGGGGAATCTTCTCAACGCAGGGATCCAACCCTTCTCTCCCGCATCTCCTACATTGACAGACAGGTTCCTTACCACTGTGCCACCCGGGAAGCTAAGTAAACATATTCACACATATATATCTAGAGTTTATTTTTTTAACGAGTCATGATTCATGTAGTGTATCACAACTCTTTTTTCTTAATTCATTATGAATATTATGTAATGCACATTGATCTAACACTTCTTTTTCATAGCTTCAATGGGAGTCCATGGAGTGAATATATAAAATTTTGTCATCTATTTTATTCATGAATATGTAGGATTTTAGAAGGTTTGCGAAAATTATATTTAGTATTGTGAAATTCTTCCAGTAAAATCTAAATAGCCAACTCATTACCTATCACTTGACTCTCAATTACTTCTTCTTTAGATTTCATGCCATTTCTACTCTTCCTTAGAGCGTGTATCTCACCTCATATATCTGCACCTGAGTTAGCTGCATTCCTACATGAAAGTGTAGGAATGAAAGTCGCTTGTGGGGACTTATGCTACATGAAAGTCCCCACAAGTGAATGGGGAAAGAGAATGAAACAGCACACCTGAAAACAAATTAGAAATTTGCCTCAAAATTTGTCCTATCGCTGAAGAAGCTCTCTGAATTCTAGTTTCTGAAGAATTTCTCCGCTGTATTATAAATTATGGTTTAAGACAGGGGAGTTCTAGGAATGACTGTTTTTCATGGCTTGTCAAATTTGACTGTCCTAAAATTTATAGGAAAATGCTGTGGGGGCTCTTTGGATCGTCATGCAGTTCAACTTTCCCAATTCATTTCACAAAGTCTAGCAATATACATGCTGGAGGCAGGGTCAGAAGAAGATTTCAACTACTGATCTAAAGAAAGGAGACATGCTCTTAATTGAGCAGACAATAAAGACATCCTTCAGAAGGCTAAATGTCATTAAACACTGATTAAGGGAAAAAAACAGTGCTTTAAATATGAGTTCCTTGAGCCCTTGACCTTCATGATTTTGCATTACTGAGGATTCACCTAAAATATACCTTCCAGAAGCATCCTCAAAGAATGATCTCAAATTTTTAAATAATCTTTATTCACCAATATTTCATAAATGGTTGCCCTAGGTTTTATATTAGTTAACAAACACAGTGTGAACCAGGAAGCAGGAGGGTGTCAGAATGAGACAATAAATGCTAAGTACCTAACTTCGCCTGTGCAAGCAGTAAGATACATCATTAATACTGAAGTGGAAAAGCAGTGGTATAAAATCAGACAGGGCATCAATATTCCTTAATTTCGTTGAGCTATAATTATGTAATGAGAACATTGGCTCTTTTGAAACAATTTGAAAACGGTGCTGGGCTCTCTGTCACTTGGACCAATGGATCTATTCATCCCAAGACTTGATTTCCTGTTCAGGTTAGCATACCATTAGCTGAAGGTAATTGTTGAGAGAAGACTGTTACAAAAGCCACAGAACTCTCAATCATTTCAGGGAAGGGTAAGTGCCCTGGACGAAGGATCCTATTTCCAGGGTGTCCTTCATTATGTTTGTCCCTTCACACAATTGTGTGATTGTATACTGCTAAATAGTTATTTGGTGGTAATGGTGCATTTCAAATTGGTGACTCAAATAACAAGAATGGAGGAAAAAAGGGGAACCAGTATGAGTTCTGCCCAGCTATACACTTGCATGTTTCAACTGAGTCAATCTGGGAATGGAATCCCCTGGTAATTAACTTCAAGACCTTTTGCAATGACTGAGAGAAACCGTACTGTGAAGAAAATATTTGAAAAGTATTTAGATATTACAAGACTTAAACTCCATTTACCTAGACTTCGCAGGTGCTGTCTTTCTAGGCATGCAACTTTCTTCTCACTCCTTCTCTACACATTCAAGTCTTTGAATTGTGGAAATAAGCAAGGGCCTCATCAAGCTCTTTTCTTTTTAATCAATATGAGAATGTGGTATTCTGGATTGGCATCTCTTTAAATTGTGTCTTCCAGTTTAATGAAAAGGAAAGGACATTTTCCCACAATCGTGTTCAATAAATACAGAAATATGGCCCCATTCAGGGCATTGGCTTTAATACATGATAGAGATACCGCGGGAGGAAGTGTGTATGTCTCATGCTTGCTCGTCTTTCTAAATGACCTTGCACTTCATTATGTAGAGTGATTGATAATTAGCTGACATCATGCAATTTTGGTAAACTGCATGAATTAAATATTACCTCAGACAGGTGAGCCTTGAGTATTGAAATAATTTTCATATTCTTTGGTGAAATTTTATCTAACTACATATGAATTAATAGCTATGATGGAAGCAACTAAAGTTAAAAGTACTAAGCACATGTACTTTACATTCTACAAATTTGTCTAGCAAACTAAATGGAGGATAGAGAATGTTTTGTTTAGCCCCCCAGTGTTTTAAAAATACTGATAAATGAGCCTTCCTGGTGGTCCAGTGGTTGGGACTTTGCCTTTCAATGCAGGGGATGTGGGTTTGATCCCTGATTGGGGAGCTAGGATCCCACATGCCTCTCGGCTAAAAAAACAAACCAGAAACAGAAACAATATTGTAACAAATGAAATAAAGACCTGAAAAAAATAACATACTGATAGGACTATGCAGCCCCTCCCCCCTAAAACTTCAAAAGTTTCAGACTAAGTCCACAAACAACATGAATAAACATCCCTGTGTAAGAATTAAAGGATAACCACAAAGAAATCACTCCTTCATTTGCACAAGAAGCAAAATGTGGTTGTGATTCCATCACACAGAGCAGATAGGATCGATTCATTATCTTTAATCACATCATGATAAATGTCTCTGTCAGTCAAATCTTAAGCCTTCTAAGCCTCAGTTTATGCTCTAGTCACTTCAACTTAACAGCACTTACCTGTCTGACAGGCCAGTTGCTTTGGCTTCACCAGCTTAAAATGTTAGGAACTATTTTGTAAAGTATCAAAGAGTCTATACCCACTAATATGTGAACATGGCACTCCAATTATTCATTTGATTTCACCTATTCCCATTTAAATCAAAATTTGAAATGCCTTTCTGTGTATTAACAAGTTGTTCTGAAGGAAAAGAATTACCAAAAGGCAGAGTTTTTATTTCCTCTGCTCGGTCTGTCTGCAAAGATATGGCAGTGAGTCATGCATGGGAAGCTTATTTACACTCATGTTATACAGAGTTTCCCAAAATGTACTCATCTGCAAATGTTTTCCCCAGCTTTTCAAACAATTCCTTGGCCAGAACAATGGTGCATCTGTGTTCTAAAGTTTAGTCACCTGAAGAAGCAATAATGTTATAAATTGCCCCATGATGAATTTATTGACTGAAAATTAAGAAACTTAATCAAAAATATCATTGTGCTTCGAGAGCAGCTGGAAAAGAGAAAATGTATATAAAATCCAGACAGAAGTCAGATTTTTCTACTCGAATGTACTTTTCCCCCAACAAAGTTAATAATGCTAATAGTAAAGGGCTAGAGAAGATTATCCAAAATATGGCAGAGCATTGGCCTGCCATTCCTAAAGTCAGGGGTTTTACATCCTAATTTTTCAGGGCTGGGCAATTGAGAATAAGTTGCATTCAACTAACTAAATGGTGAGCCTTTCTTTTAATACAACAAAGCCATAGAATTCTTTACTTAGAAGAATCAGCAGACCGATGGCACACCCAGAAGCTGGAAATGGGTTGCCAGGAGTAATAAGCCTCTGCATCAGCTCTATTTTTAAGTTCTCAGGTCATGCTGAGGAAACTCTGGGGTCTTTCTCCTCAATAAAATTAAGGCATTAAGACACAGATGGACCTAGAGAGGGGACTTCCTTGGTGGCAAGGGCATGGCAACCCACTTCTTGTCTGGAAAATCCCATGGACAAAAGAGACTGGCGGACTATAGTCCACAGGGTCACAAAAAGTCGGAAATGCCTGAAGCAACTGAGCACTCACACCTTCACAGACCTAGAGAAGGTCATACTGAGTGAAGTATGTCAGACAGAGAAGGAGAAATATTGCATGGCATTGCTCGTATGTGGAATCTAAAAAGAAGCAATACAAATGAGCTTACTTACAGAACGGAAAAAGACACAAGACTTCGAGAATGAGCTTATGGTTGCCAAAGGGAAGGATGGGAAGCGCTAGAGAGTTTGGGATAAATATGTACACACTGCTGTATTAAAATGGATAACCAACAAGGGCTTACTGTATAGCACATGGAACTCTGCTCAATGTTATGTAGCAGCCTGGATGGGAGGGGTGTTTGGGGGAGAAGGGATACATATATGGGGCTTCCAAGGTAGCTCAGTGGGTAAAGAATCTGCATACAGTACAGGAGATGCAGGCAGATCCAAGTTCAATCCCCAGGTTGAGAAGATCCCCTGGAGGAGGGCATGGTAACCCACTCCAGTATTCCTGCCTGCAGAATTCCATGGGTAGTCCATAGAGTCTCAAAGAGTCAGACATGACTGCAGCAGCGGAACACAGCACAGAACATGCATGTACAGATGTGACTGAATCTCTTTGCTGCTCACCTCAAGCTTTCACAACATTGTTTGTTAATCAGCTATACCCCAGTATTAAATAAAAAGTTTTCTTTTTTTTTTTTAATTAAGGCCATAGGTTAAATGTTCTCTAATTCCATTAAATCATTAAGATGCTCACTCTGTATATTACTGGAGCAGGATAATGAACAATACTAAATTCTATGAAGACTAAACTTACCTTTTAAATATTGCAGAATAAAATAAATTATTATTTATTAAATATTTGTGTTCATCTTTTACAAAGAATGCAGTTAATATCTCCTTAAAAAAAAAACTGCTGATAATCTGATCTATTTTAAACTTGGTCTTAATTTTATTTATAACTTTTAGTCTTTAAAATGAGAAAGAAAGAAAGAGGGAGAGGGACAGAGACAAGGATAAAGAAACAGAGACAAAAAGACAAACACAAAGAGCTTTAGGGGAGAGAAATCCATGGCACTGACCCTCCTTAAGTATTACTATTTTATAGAAATTCTGGACGAATTTATGACATAGACTATGAGAAACACATACAAAGACTTACCTCTTTAGAAAAGTCAATTTTTATGACCCATCTTCCTTAAAACATTTTTTTTTAACTTCAAGTACTAGCTAAGACCATAGGGTTAAAGAGAGTAAAAATGACTTCAGTGCAGTTTTTCAGATTGCTTAAAGGAGATAGCAGCATTTCTTCTTTTGAAAGCAATAATTTTTTTTTTTTTTTGCTGAATTAGGTGACGACAGAAATATATTTTTGCTGTAAAAATGCTACATGCTATTTATATTCTTGGAAGATGTACAGGGTCTCCATTAATCAGCATTATGAGTCAGGTCCTAGTGAAAGAGCTTCTTAGGTGGTCTATGCGCTTCTACCAACAGGTAAACTAACCCAGGAGCCCATTTTAAAGGGAATGTTTAGACAAAAGGGTCTTAAGGTAATTGTTTTTAAATAGGAGTCAAATTCATTCCNTTTATATTCTTGGAAGATGTACAGGGTCTCCATTAATCAGCATTATGAGTCAGGTCCTAGTGAAAGAGCTTCTTAGGTGGTCTATGCGCTTCTACCAACAGGTAAACTAACCCAGGAGCCCATTTTAAAGGGAATGTTTAGACAAAAGGGTCTTAAGGTAATTGTTTTTAAATAGGAGTCAAATTCATTCCTGAGAACATGGTATATCTTTGTCATAATTCAAAGGAAAGCCAGCTGTGGGCCAGGTATGAAATGCAGGATTAGAGAACCTGTCATTTCATTCTCTGATTTGATAGTTCCTGGGTCTGACTTTTTCATTCCTATTTCTGCAATTGTTCAAGGAGACCTGAACTTGCACATAAACATCATCCCTGCCTCCACCCAACCTGCCATGACAAGATCATTAATGGAATTCACTTAAAGTGACAAAAGGCCTTTTCCACCCTAAGCAGACATCACTAAGTGAGATCCAGCCCCCCCAACCAGCAATGCAACCTACGTGTACAAAAGAACACGATATATTTGGTCGCTAACCAAAGCAATCATTTTACCCATTTTTAATGGACCATTTAGAATTAATCCAAACAAACCCTGGAAAAAGTTATGGAAAAAATAAAAATTGCATGCCTGATATTTCTGAAATCTTAAAGTTCAAGAAGACCTTCATATTTAAGAATACGATGCACATACCCCAGAATAACAAATCAATATCTTTTTCTCCCAAACTCTAGGCAGAAACTAAATTGCAATTTTGAATACCTTTATTGAAAACAAATGGTAGCAACCAGTACCTTTCAGAAATGTTTACAATTGACTTTCGGTTTGGACTCTTCAGTGATGGATTTGAGATTCAGCCATAGGTAAACATTGTGCTATTAGCTGCCTGGTCTGCATTCAGACATACACCAGCCTCTGCATGGCTCAGGGGGTATAGCATCTTTAAAAGTTAACTGGGCACTTCATAAGATGAAGAAATGGCTAACTCAAAAGCATTTGGTGTTAAGAGCCAGGGTCCACAAATTAGGGTCTTCCAAAGAGACGCATGAATGGTGTTGATAAACAAGAGGAAGACTTGCAGTTCCTTGAGACACCCACACACTTGTAATAAGTTGGCAGTCAACAAGCTGCTCAATACTAACGTCCAACCAGAAAAGAATACATACAGAAATTGTTTTCTGGTAGAACATTATGATCATAAAGAACATAAGATGAATTAAGTCTCTGCAATTTGACTTACACTAATTGGAATGCACTCTCCCGCCTCCCCCTCCAACCCCAGTCCTGCTGCAAAATACCATCATCATAGTCATCTTCTGGAGAAGGGCATGGCAACCCACTCCAGTATTCATGCCTGGGAAATCCCATGGACAGAGGAGCCTGGCGGGCTACAGTCTACAGGGTCACAAATAGTGGGACATGACTGAGCACACACAGATACACACACAGGGTCATTTTCATAGCAATACATACACATACCACATTCTTGTAGCATTTTGGAGTTTTCTTTAATCCTCATGATGCTGCTGGGAGAACAAGCCAGGTATAGTGGAAAAAGAAACAAGGTCGTGTTAAAATCCTGTAAGATCTAGGTTTGAAGCCATGTATCATCTTTGTAAACTTGTAGAAACTAACCTCTGTAAATGGCCATATGTTAATATTAAAACTGTGAATAATAGTCCCTTGTAGAGTTGCTGTGGACATTGGTACCAGGAAATAAAAATGTAACTGTTCACATTTAATGGACAAGAAGTTTAAATATGGAAAGTTGCGATTTGTATAAAATCATACAAATAAACACAAGACAAAGACAAGCAGGCAGGAATTCATGAATCTGAGAATTCCATACTTTATGTTGACTTCAGTTCTCATGATAGCTCTCAGATACAAGCTCAAAGAACACCTTTGCTCTGAAAATTATGAGAATAACTGTTATTCTTCCAGCCCATGATGTTCATTTTTTCTTAATTCTTGTAAACTATTTATGTACGTTTTAAGGGACCTATTATCACATACATTAGAAGTGATAGCAGAATTGATATGTAGGCAGATAGGTAGATGAATGAATAAATAAATAGACAGACAACAGCAAAGAGATTTTCTCTACTTAAATGCCCCAACACCATAGGTCAAAGAATCATATTTGTGTTTGTCATGCATATGCTTGATATGTGTATGATGCTTTGCCAAAGTTTTTATTTCAAATTAATTTGAAGTTGGATTTTGACATACCTTTTTAAAAAATGTTAAGATGAGAATGATATAGTCAACAAATGGTATAAAATGCCTGTTAAATATTGTCAAAGAAATAACAATTATAGTGAATTTCACCATAAATTGTAGTGACTCAGACGCTCCAATATTCAGAGTTTTCCCCCCAATGGCTCATGAGTCTTTCCATAATAATCCATACCACACAGGATGAATAATTGCCTCTGAAAAGAAAAACACTCACACTCATGAGGAGCCTTTTACTGTCATGTCCTTGGAAGAATGATTTAAGTTCTTGAAGGCCAGAAACTGTTCTTAACCTAAAGCATGATGTTCAGGCTGCATAGCCTATTAAGTTCTTCTTAACATTTTGGGTTGGATTACAACAATGGCAGTAGCTCCTGATTCCCATGCAGTTCAATACCCCGCCTCGACCTAAGTTATTTTTTTTACATTAATGAATATTGGAAAGAGATGACTAAGCAGTTGGCCCATATGTCAATCATTCCATGGCAACTTTTGAGATGATTTCTGTGATCTCTTCTTATGGTTGTTCTTAAATCCTCGTGCTGCTTTATCACTGAAGCCAAGTAGTTGTTGTACCTTGGGCCTCACCAAGATTAGGTTTTATTTTGTGTTCACCCCATTCTAAGTTCTGCCTGAATATTCAAAACAACTAATTAACCTTCCCCCATAATAATTACTAAAAAAAAAAAAAAGATAATTATTAAAATAACCTTAAGGGAGTGTGTTTTTGACAAGTCAAATGCTGTTTTGCATCTAATATACGTAATTTTTGCCAAATTTTTATTGAGTTGCAACAAATCTGCCACAATATGTTCATATATCTTGTAATCATTTCTGAGCCAAAAAGAACTTTCTTAAAGCTAAACTATGCCAGATTCAATATATGGACCCAGGTTAGATCAGAAGGAACAGAATTTTTCCTGTTTACCAGTTTTTTCTTCTTGTGTTTGTCTTGCTATAAATTCTACCTTCCTGGTATACTAATCAAATTTCCATTCTGAAAGAACAAAAAACCCTCCATTTCTAATGACTCTCTTTTCCAGAGATAAATGGAATATATGTTATCACAGTAACACAAATGTGTTTAGTTTATTCCTCCAAATCTAATAGAATGGAAAATACCTAATACTTACATCAAAGTGCACTTATTATGTGATGTGTGTAGGAGAGATTCATCTGCAATTAAAATCCCGTTTACTTCACAGGGAACTTTTCAGACCGACAGAAGAGCCGCCCACCCTCGACGTTGCTCTGCTGTTTTAATTCCAACCCAAGCCAAAGCATTTAACTAGTTTATCAGAATTCAGCTAAACCATGTGTATCCTCAGTGTCCAGCACAATGATTACAAGCGAATAGATAGTTGGCAAAAGAGTGAGTGAAGGGATAGATGAATTGGGGATTGATAGGCAAAATATACTGGAAGTTGTGTGAGTATTATTTTCCACTGTTAAGGACCTTAGCATTGACAGAGACCAGCCATCAGTGTGAAACACAAATCCAGATCTCACTCTTACTCAGGCAAAGCAAAAGGTGTCACAAGTTGTGGTGATATTACACAGTCTGGAGTCTAATTTTTTCAGTCTCTTGTTTCTTTAATAAAATTTCAAAACCAAATTACAAAATTTACACCCTCTGAATAAAACTGAACATTTCTTCAAGTACCCAGTTTTTAACTTATCATATGACTAGTAATGCCAGGATAAAGCTACCGTGATATGTGAAAGGATCTTAGTTTTCAAATATATATATATATGTTTATTTACTTCATTTTCTTCTCTTTTGTTCTGTCACTTGCAAAATAAGTGAATTTGTAAGTGTCACTTGCTAAGTAACTCTCTTTTTCACCAAGTATGCAGTTTTTTGCCTTGTACTGAATTCACAGCTCATTTATGCCAGTATTTAGGTCAGATTCGGGGGTCTCATTATTATTCCCACAATATGATTGCCTGGTGCTCATTTCTGTGTCTTTGGTTCTGTCGAGTTTCGTAATACAGAGTACATTCTCCTGTTCACAAGGCTCCAATGTGATTGCTCTGCATCATCCCTCACCACGCCATATGATTTATCATCTGTTCTTTCACTGGCTCTGTGATGGTTTCCTGTGTTTTCCTATCTGTCCACCTATATCATGCAAATTTGAAAATAAGCACCCTGCATCTTGCTTCCTCTGGATCACTCAGATGTCTACCACAAGCTAAATATATAATATATGCCAAATAAACAGAGCATTTATTGCCTTAGGAGGGAGTTCCACAAGAACAATAGCATGCTTATTACTTAATTTTAAGGGTAGCAAGCACAACATCCTGTTTTACTTAGAAACAATGCTAAAGAAAACTATGTAAATCCAAAATATGCCTGATTTTGTATCTTGTGTTTTAAATTACATTTGGAAAAAGAGGGAAGACATACCTGAGCTTACTTATTGGAAAAATTTTAAAGCGGCAACAGCATTTGCTTAAAATTTTCCAGACTACTTGCTTGTGCTGAAGGCCATTTCTACCTAGCTTTTTAAAACAAGGCAGTTTATTTCTGTTAGTGACAAGTCTAAACACAACAAGTAGGAGAAAAAAAACTGTGTAATTCATATTAATGAATCAATTAATATGTGTATGATGGATGCAGGCTCCACTTAACAAGCAGCTGCTTGTCCCCTTCAGAACCCTTTCAATCTGTAACCATCCATCATAAGTCAACAGGAAAAACAGCCGAAGGGATGTTCCAGACTGTAAGTCAATTCTGACTGCAGTGACTACGTGTGGTTTACTTATTTTATATTAGTTGATGCCTGTGTACTTTTTATGACTGTGTTATATTAGAGATGGTCTTGCTGAAAGAGAAGCGCACCAACATCCCAGCAAAGCTCAGCCGTGAACATGTGGCTTGGTCTGATTCAAAGCCAAGGCTGATGATGGTGCCTAACCTCAGTAAACAATTAGTAGGTAAACTGATCTACTCACCATCCTTCGTATTAGTTGAACGTTTATTCTGTTTTTCAATGAACATGCATGGATATGTATGTGAGGCATAATTTCCCAGTGGCAGTGATAGTGATCTATAATGTAGCAAAGTATATCAAGAGCCTCCTTCATTTTTAAAGTCTTTAAAGATTTGTTTTTAATGTGGACTATTTTTCTTAAGTCTTTGTTGAATTTGTTACAATATCGCTTCTGTTTTATGTCTTGGTTTTTCGGCCACAAAGCTCTTGGGATATTAGCTCCTTGACCAGGGATCAAACCCACACCCCCTTTGCTCTGGAAGGTGAGGTCTTAACCACTGGACCACCAGGGAAGTGCCCCTCCTTCATTTGCGACAGACTTTCTAACCACAAGGAGAAGGCTTACATGAAAAAGATGACTACATTTTGAAGATCTTTCAAAGCTCTTGTGAAGTCCTGCAACAAATATCCTTTATGTCACAGCTGAATCATCCTCTTCTCACACTCTTCCTTCAAATGACCTCCCGTGTCACGCCAACACAATCACCTTTCAGGTCTCCCAAATACAATGACCTTTCTCTTTGTGCAACATTTCCTCCTACGAATGCCAAAATCTAGACATGTTTATAAAAATTCCAAAAGCTCAATAGCTGTGACCTTTCCTCTGACTCCTGCAAATCCTCTGGGATAATTAAAAGTCTGAGTTTCACCCTCTCTTTCCCATGTCATAATTGCTCCAGCCAATGTGTACACACTGCAAATTTCTTGATGTGGTAAAGCTGAGTCTCTGCCCAGCCTCACTGAACTCAAAAGGCAGTGTCAGTGTCTCTGTGTGACCAGGCACTCTCATCCCCACTATCCTGACAGCGTTTGCTCTCCTCCAGCTCATCCTACCTTGGGTACTTTTGGAGAGCAACATGTCTGCAGAAGGCACTAGTATATCTATTATAATGAGAAAGAATACTTCAGACTATAAAACACAGTGTTGCCAGCACATGTTATCCAGAAGAAAGCAGGATGAAATGAATGTGAAAGGAAAAGAAGTCTCTCAACAACAGTATACAGCCTGAATGCAGGAAAGAGGGTGTTCTTTTACCACCATTTGATTCATGTGATTTGCACATGATGGAAAAAATAAATGTTAATAGCACCCAGAATAGTGCCTGCCACAAGTGTGCAGTAGGCATTTTTGGACCAAAGGAACAGTCTGGCATGATGTATATAGTGCTGATGCCTGCCTGGGACTGGCATGTGCTTTGCTGGGAGCCAGCATGGGGTAATGGGGGTAGATGCAATTTAGACCACATGAGTGAGCTCTTTTGATTGATAAATATGAGTTCTTGGCAAATTTACTTATTGCTGCTGTTCAAATTTAGTTTCCTCAACTACAAAATGGGAATAAAAGAACATTTCTATCACACAGTTTATGTGAGGATCAGATGGGTTGATAAATACAAAAATTACCATGCACGATGCCCAGTTAGATATTGCTTTGGTTCCTTCTCTCCTTTCTCTTCTTATGATTGCCCTCCAAAGAAGTGGTCCAGGTCTGGATAATGGACTTTCAGATGAGTCTAACCTGCCTGCCTTCCTGGGTATATCAGTAATCTCTTACCATGAAACCTTATTTTTGTTTGTACCATCTTTCAGTCAATCGAAGTCCATTGTTGCTAGTTTAGTCGCTAAGTCATGTCCAACTCTTGCCACCCCATGGACTGTAGGCTGCCAGGCTCCTCTGCCCAGGGGATTCTCCAGGCAAGAATACTGGAGTGGGTTGTCATTTCCTTCTCCAGGGGATCTTCCCAACCCAGGAATCGAACACAGGTCTCCTGCATTGCAGACAGATTCTTTACTGACTGATTTATGAGGGAAGAATAAAACTGGATGTGATTACTAGCAAGTTAGACACTATTGAAGGAATTAGTCAGCTTGTAGACATGTCAAAATACATTACACAAAATGTACCGTAGGAACAAATGACTGAAAAATAAAGTCTGAAAAAGAACTCACCTGTGAATGTAACCACCATTAAAAACTCCTCTCTTGCAAATCTCTGATAGGGTGTGTATCTTCCATGTGCATTTAATCCAATACATTAACTTTGAAGAATGCAGTCTCCATCTCCACTGTAACTATGCAGTACTTTTCAGAAAAACCGAGAATTTCAGCCAAAATTTGAGGGAGCTAGTATTGAGAGCTGGCATACAAGAGTGGAATAGACAAAGGGAAAGAGTTGAAAAACAGAAAAACTCCACTAAAAACTCTGAAAATCCCACCTATTTCATCCTGAACAATCAAATCAAAAGACCAATGAGTCAGTGCTCAACACTGTAACGAGTACTGCTATAACTCATTTTTTTTTTTCAGAAGATCACCACAGTTCCCCAGCTAACTGGAGGATCTGATCAACTCTGAAGAACAAAAATATACATGTGTGTTTACTCATTTTACACATTTTACTTGTGTCTTTACTCATTTACACATTTGCAGTTATTCATAATTTAACATTCAACTCAGACAAGGTACTTTCAAGAACATGTCAAAATGATGGTGTGAAAACTCTGTATCTTGAAAAAGCCGTCATTTAAAAAAAAAAAATCAGCGGGAAGAGGGTAATTATTGTTGATAAGTCACTTTAAAATTTGATCTAATATTTTTATCTCTATCTCACGTACATGAAGTAACTAAGCCACAGATGAAAATATAGGGGAATGTTATCTAGATGACTATGTCCATCTATGAATTACAGCAGCAGCAACAAAGTCAGAGGCAGAGGCACCTTGCGCCTTAGAGGAGTCATCAAGTCCCTCCCAATTCTGGAGGACTGAAAAGACACCCAGTAAAAATCATCTGACAAACATACCTAGAATAGTAGATTTCATCAGTCAAATTCTGTGAACTGGAAAGGTATTTTACTCCTTAGAAATTTTGAGGGGGAGATTTGGAGGGAACAATAATAACTGTCCAGTTTCCCCACCACCCAGCCCAGGAAAATGAAAATCTGATGCTTTGCATACTTCACCCTGAAAGGGCGAATTCACGAGAGAAACACAGTCCTCAAGTAAGAATACCTGAAGGAGCTCATCATCCGACAGATGAGTGAGCCGTAACCACGGATTTCTCACGATGAGAACCTATTTGTCCAACATGTGCTGTACATCCCATTGCTTCCACGTGAAGGTTGTGGGGTGCAGATAGCAGAATCATTCATTTCAATAGCTCAATGCAAATTGTTTTTTTAAACCACTCCATGAGAATGAAAACCTGAGCCTTCTCAGACATGAAGCAAATGAAATTGTATACCAACTGCCACTATTTTAATCTAGCCAAGCCTTCCCCAGTGCTCATCTTGGGAAAAGTTAAGAGGACTTGGTGTGATTTAAGAGCAATCAAATAACACCAACCACTCTTAACAAATTCTTAACAAGCTATTCATATCATTTCCTACGATGTACCTATAGCAAAACCAGGTTCCTTACCTAGGAATATGATGTGTATTTTAAGAGTGAAGTATTTGCTGAAAGTGCTAAGGCCTGGAGAAGGATTCAGGGCTCACCACCAATTATGTTAATTAATTCAGAGATATATCCATTTCCCTCAATTATTCAACAACGAGGCCCTGTTGATCCCCTTCTTGAACTTTTTAAGTAAGTAAGTAAAGTCACTCAGTCGTGTCCGACTCTTTGTGACCCCATGGACTGCAACCCACCAGGCTCCTCAGTCCATGGGATTCTCCAGGCAAGTACACTGGAGTGGGTTGCCATTTCCTTTTTATTTTGCTCCATTCCCATTGCAAATGCCCTAGTGTAGGGCTTCATCATTTCTCATCTGAATTACTACATCAGTTTCTTAAGTTCTTACTTTGTCTCCAGCATGAGCTTCCCTGGTGGCTCAGAGGTTAAAGTGTCTGCCTGCAATGTGGGAGACCAGGGTTCGATCCCTGGGTTGGGACAGTTCCCCTGGAGAAGAAAAGGGCAACCCACTCCAGTATTCTTGCCTGGAGAATCCCATGGATGGAGGAGCCTGGTGGGCTACAGTTCACAAGGTCGCAAAGATTCGGACACAACTGAGCGACTTCACTTTCACTTTACTTTGTCCCCAGTCTTGTTTAGTACTGGTAAAGTATTTTCACGTGATGTTTCTCTGCTTAAAATCTTTTAACGACTGTTTAATAGAAAAAGGCTTAAAACTCAACATTCAGAAAATTAAGATCATGGCATCCGGTCCCATCACTTCATGGCAAATAGATGGAGAAACAGTGGAAACAGTGACAGACTTCTTTTTTGAGGGGGGGCTCCATAATCACTGCAGATGGTGACTGCAGCCATGAAAAAATAAAAGACGCTTACTTCTTGGAAGAAAAGTTATGTCCAACCTAGATAGCGTATTAAAAAGCAGAAACATTACTTTGCCAACAAAGGTCCGTCTAGTCAAGGCTATGGTTTTTCCAATAGTCATGTATGGATGTGAGAGTTGGACTGTGAAGAAAGCTGAGCACTGAAGAATTGATGCTTTTGAACTGTGGTGTTGGAGAAGACTCTTGAGAGTCCCTTGGACTGCAAGGAGATCCACCCAGTCCATAAAGGAAATCAGTCCTGAATGTTCACTGGAAGGACGGATGCTGAAGCTGAAACTCCAATACTTTGGCCAGCTGACACGAAGAGTTTGCTCATCTGAAAAGACCCTGATGCTGGGAAAGATTGAAGGTGAGAGGAGAAGGGGATGACAGAGGATGAGATGGTTGGATGGCATCACCAACTCAATGGACATGAGTTTGAGTGAACTCTGGGAGTTGGTGATGGACAAGGAGGCCTGGCTTGCTGCAGTCCATGAGGTAGCAAAGAGTTGGACACAACTGGGCCACTGAACTGAACTGAACTGAATAGATACAGATAAAGTGCAGATATTTAATCAAGACTATAAGGCCCTTAATAATCAGGCGACTAGCTTTCCTTTTAAAAAAATGTGTTTATTTCATTTTGGCTGCATTGGGTCTTAGCTGTGGCATGAAGGATCTTCATTGCATCGTTTGGGATATTTTGTCCCAGGGCATGGACTCTCTGGTTGTGGTGCGCGGGCTCTGTAGGGTGATTACTTCTCTTAATCCATGCCCCACAACTCTGGCCAAATACTCTAGCCAAAACCCAACTGATGAGACTCTCCAGAACAGCTTGTCATTTGCCCTCTTCTCTTCTGCACATGCTGTTTTCTCAGCAAAGATTTCTCTGTCTGGCTCCACTTCCAGTTCCTGGCACTCTGGCAGTGTATTCCTTTAACAAAGTGGTTAACTCTTACTTATCATTCAGGACTTTACCATTGATCTCACCTCTCTGAACCCTTCCTGATAATGCCCACAGCACCCTTGAGGCTCTGGGGATTTTCTTCCTCTGTACCCGAAGCCTTAGCACATCATATCTCACAAGACCCTTGAGGAGTGGAAGCCACTTGAGGGTAGGACTTTATATTTATCTTTAACTTTCCCAGTGATTTACATTGCACTTGATTAATTTTTGGAGTGGATGAATGACACCATTGGGAGAAGTTATTTTGACAATAACAAAATCAAACTATTTGAGATGCTGCAAGTAATCTGGCAGATTATATTTGTTTTATCCTTACCACAAACTTTTCTACAGATTCAGTCATTAACTTCTTTACTCATTCACACATTCATGCCATAGTTAGTGAGAATCTTTAGTGTACCAGGGTTTTGCTGCGGGTTCATCAAAGCCTGGCAGGAAGCAGGAGGAAAACTTAAATTTTGTAATTTGGGGAGAACTTAATATACATGGTCACTTACCAAGGTGTAAGGACAGTGAAGGCACATTGAAGATGCAGTGCTCATAAACTGTAAATAATCTTATTAACAAATCCTCCTTGAATTACCCAGCTTTGGGAGCACCATCTCTTGGTCACTGAGACTCTGATTAGTGCAAACATACATCCAGTATTCAGTTATTTCACCTTCTTCAAGACTGACCTTCCTCATCCAAAACACTATCATCCCTCACTCTCCTGTGGATGCTCCCTGATCTCCCTGCTTCCTGCCAACCACAATCAGTTTTCCGCAGAGCCACAGAGAGGGTTTTTTAATATGTTGATCAGATAGGTCACTTTTTCAGGTTAAAGCTGCCTGATGGATAACCATCACATTCAGAATAAATGTCGAATACCTCTCCTCACTCCATCCTCTCCTCACCTTCTTGATATTGGTTTAAAAGTGACCAGCTCCTCGCCACTCCCAGGCTCTTCATGGAATTATGTCCCCAGATCTTGACATAGCTTATCACCTCTATGCTTTTGGGTCTCCACCCTGGTGTCACCTCCTCTGAGAAGCTTTTCCCCAAATACTCCCTCAAGATTAGCTGCTCGGACCATCATTCACTTTTTTATTTTCCTGTTCCTTTACTTATCTTGTTAGTTATTATCACTTGTAATACTTAAAACTACCTTTGTTACACATTACCTATTTGGTTTGCATTGCTTATTTTAATCTATCTGGTCAGAATTCAGTCTGTATATGTATGGCTTAGTCTCTTTGCTGCTCACGTGAAACTACCACAACATTGTTAATTGGCTATATCCCAGCACAAAATAAAAGTTTGAAGTTTGAAAAAAAAATCTCCAAAAAAAGAATACAATCTGTAACTAAATTAACACTGTTGTGACCAAAATAGAACAGATCTTGACACAGAGTAGGCGCCCTGTTTGAAATACTCAGAGATGAGCATAATGTGAGTATTATTAATAAAGTGTATAGAATGCCAAGTATAGTGCTTGGTATATAGATGCTTCACCGTCTGAGCCACCAGGGAAGTCCTTCTATAAATGATAACTGTTATTATTTTATATAAAACTATAAAAGAAAAATAATATCTTAGAATAGCCTTGTAGTTTAGTTCTCACTGTTTTATGAGTAGAAGTTAATTGTTACTCTCAAATTCTTATTTTTTAATTCATGCCTAAGATTAGATGTGTATAAGAGACAGAGCTAGTANGTATAGAATGCCAAGTATAGTGCTTGGTATATAGATGCTTCACCGTCTGAGCCACCAGGGAAGTCCTTCTATAAATGATAACTGTTATTATTTTATATAAAACTATAAAAGAAAAATAATATCTTAGAATAGCCTTGTAGTTTAGTTCTCACTGTTTTATGAGTAGAAGTTAATTGTTACTCTCAAATTCTTATTTTTTAATTCATGCCTAAGATTGCAAATAAATTTGACTAAGTATAAATGAAATCAACAGCATTTTCATTGATATGTATGTATGAATATGTACACACACAGATACACATACACATGCACATGCATGTATATGTATTCTTGAAGCATTTGCAATTTAATAGGTGCTCAATAAATGGTTCTTATTACTATAATTTCTTTAAATGAACTTAGGCAATATTAGCAGTAAATATAAATATTACCACTGCAAATTTTATAGGTTAATGAATAGTGCTACCATTAATTGAATATGTACCACTTTTTTATTCCCAGGGACAATGAGATTTTAATCATTTTAATCTGCTGATGAGAGTAGACTTACTTGTTTGTCATTTTTTAGGACAAAGAATAATGGTTTGTCATTTCTATCTAATTCTTATGGATTCAATAAGAGTTTTAAGTTTTAAACCACATATTTGAATTTTTTAACAGGTCCCATTTGCTAAATCTTGAGTACTTTAACCTGTTTGTGATAAACACAGTATCTTATTTATAGAAACAAAATACATGGGTTGTGCTTAAAAACTGTAGTTGTCTTTAAATACTATTAACTTTTAAAAATATCTAATCATAAATTTAAATAAGTCCATATGTTAAAATCTCTGTACAGCAATACCCATGACTTTCTTGTTTTACCATTCTGTGTGTGTAATCTTTCCTGACTTTGATTTTTTTTATTTAATTTTATCTTATAAGAAATGTTTTCTCTCAAGTGGTCATATTAAATACAACCATTCTTTCATTCATTTATAACCACAAAGACATCCAGTAATAAATTTACCCCCCTTCCTTTTTTTATCTTTACCATTTTCTTGCCTATAATTTTGAAATATAAAACATCAACTTTTTCTTTGTTTCCAGGCAATTTAAGCAAGGCAATAAATTAAGAATTCAATATAAGTCAAGTTGTAGCATATGCCCTTAGAAGAGTTAGGTAGGAATATAAATCAAGTAAATTTAAGTCAGTTAAATTCAATATTATTAAAAGGATAATACAAATATAGCCACTATACCCCTCTGCTAAAGAAATCTCTCTAAGTACAGTGGATATTTTTATAGCCAATAAAAATCCATTTTACCAAATAGAGAAGGGGGTCCTTCCATCACAGTGTAAACTCTTAAAATCTCATGTCTATATTTTCCTCAATGATCATTTAATTTTATACTATTCTTATTGAGAAATCATATAAGGTACACTGAAAATTCTACCATCTGCTTTTAGAAATTCACCAGAATATCTTTCAAAGATTTATAAATTATTCATTTCCTGAGGTTGTGTATCAGAACTTTGCAGTTCATAAATAGTATATAATAAACTATGCAGGGTATGCCTTACAAACATGGGTTCATAGGGGGACCCTGCATGTGCTATATTCCTCATACAGGAAAAGTGGTTTCATTTATGGGTATGTTTTGACATCCTTCCAGGTGGTAATAAAACTACATAATCTAGCAATTTAATTTACATCCAAATAGATAGGCTTTTGAATGGACCAAATTTAGTTATATCAGAAAACTGTGTTTCTGTAGCATCTCATCTTCATTTTGGAAAAGACCCACATGTAGAAATCCTTTCACTTTGTATTCTTTCCTGATTAGGCCCTAGACTTCATCACATATTTATATATTGAATGGCAGGAATTTACCCTTAGCATTTCATTTTTCTCAAGTAAATTGAAATTCTTTTTTCTGATGTGAAATGAGGGGTTGTAGTTTAGATTTTTTTTTTTTTTTTTTTTTTACTAAATCACTATCATGATTCTTTTGGAACATTTAGACAAAACTGAGCTATTTGAGATCCAAAAGCTAGAAAGGCTTTTCCAGTTAGAGACTCCTTGATGTCTGGTGGAGCTTAACTTTCAACAGTGAAAGTATATAATAATAGCAGTGGAGATTTCAACTCCCAGATATAAAATTTAGGCACATGAAAAAGTTATCTTCCAGCAGCATTTAATTTTGCTTTATGGCAGAGTACTCAGTAACTTCAGAATAGCAACCAGTTTTTAGAACTGTATGAGAAACACTGGGATATGATGGTGAGCACAACATTATGCTCCTCAGCTTGGCACAAGCAGAAAGTATAAACTCACAAATCAGCCATAAAGCAAAACCTGATCTTTGCTTTATAGCCTGTGTTTGAATCTATGCAAGGTGTATCTTTTATCATTTGGGCACGGTATATGAATATATTCACCAAAAGACAGGTACAAGAATGTTTGGTGCTCAGATGGTAAAGAAACCACCTGCAGTGCAAGAGACCCAGGTTCAATCCCTGGATCAGAAAGATCCCATGGAAAAGGGAATGGTTACCTACTCCAGTATTCTTGCCTGGAGAATTCCATGGACAGGGGAACTTGGCAGACTACAGTCCAGGTCACAAAGAGTAGAACACGACTGAGTGACTAATACTATTAGCAATAACCAATAATTAGAAACAAACCATGGATGCTCAAGTCCCTTATATAAAATGGCACAGTATTTGAATTTATTCTCTGCACATCCTCCCATATACTTCAAGTCATGTCTAGGTTACTTATAATAATTGATACAATGTGAATGCTATGTACACAGTAGTGAATACAACATAAATGTTATGTAATTAGTTGCTGGTTTGTAGTGAATTCAAGTTTTACTTTTAGAACTTTCTGGAATTTTTGCTTTCAAATATTTTTTGATCCATGTGTGGCTGAATCTGCACACATGAAGTTTACAGGTACTGAGGGCTGACTGTAAGGCCATGTGATGGAATATTACATGGCAGTGAGGATGAACACAACAATAAGGATTAATCACACCAAAAATACATACTACATAGCTCATTTAAATTAAGTTCAAAGACTAATATACAGTGCCAAAAATTACATAATGATTACTTCCATTGATGGGAATAGTTACTCAGAAGGAACAGGAGGAGCATTGGTACCTTCCTTCCAGAATTCTTATAATGTTCTATTTCTCCATCTCGGTAAAGTCACAGATGCACTTTCACTCTCTGAAAATTAATTGAGCTATACCTTTATAATTTGCTCACTTTTCTGTTTGCCTGTCACATTCCAATAACAAGTTTTAGAAACAAAACATTTTTTTAAAAAGTTCCAAGAGCAAGCAAATTATATCAGCTAGAAGAATGAATGTTTCCCCATATTACCAGCTCACTTTCAATTCAGGAACTAAAACTCAATGAATTACCGGGGGAAAAAAAAAAAAAAAGCATGCCTACTTTTTATGTCATCAGTTTGAAATTGCCCTAAAAGATTGATTTTATCAGAGGTTTCAGAATTCTGATTGAGCTCTATTGTTTCCTACACTGCTTTGAAAATAGGCTTCAGACTCTGACTAAGTGCACAGATCATCACTTAGAGATGGACCAAGATCAGGTGGGGGAAAACTTTACTTTTATGTGCTGTGGCTGTTGTGACTGTCATGTGCAAGGCAAACGAAATGTAGACTCATCATCTCATAAGTTTTGCTGCATGAGTTTTGGATCCCCTAGAATGGTTCTGAAGCAGCAGATTCAGTGATGTCTCCTTCTGATTAAATTGGCAGCCCAATAGATGTCTGATTTTTTAATCTTCCTTCCACTATCTACTATGCAGACACACACATGAAGATTTCAATTTAGAGGTGATCAGGAAAGCAACATCTATTATAAAGGAATAATTGTCTCTTTTGATGTGATCTGTTCTACATAAAAATGAATGAAGATGCACATTTAAGGAGAAGTTCTTGCCATTTGAAAGCATTTTTATAGTAAGCTAGCAGTTTGCCTCCTGAATTTCTATGTAAGGAAAATTAGTCTTCCTCTGCCAATACCTCCTCTTCTTTTGGTATGCTGCTAAGTCACTTCGGTCGTGTCCGACTCTGTGCGACCCTATAGACGGCAGCCCACCAGGCTCCCCAGGCCCTGGGATTCTCCAGGCAAGAACACTGGAGTGAAAAGACTCTAAATCCATATAATATAGACAAAACTTGACCAGCAAGTGGCTGACAGATTTAAGTCTAGGACCAGGGGCTATTTTTCCTGAGTTCTTCAAATTGAAGACATTTTTGTCTTTTGACCTTACTTAAAAAGACAACAGAAACAATACAGTTTGATAATATATGAAACTGCATCTTTGCATCCCTCTCTCTGTTTCCTCAGCATATTGTCTATTTGTATAAATCTGTAACATTTTCATTGCAATCACTGTGGGCACAAATAGAAGATTTTATGTAAAATTTGGTGCATCAGGCTGTATATGCTGAAAAATCTTACCAGCAGAAACATGTTTATCATCTTTTCAACTCTCATGCCACTCTCCAATACCAAAGAAATTAGAGACAGGAAAAAGCTTAGTGTGTCAGATAGAAAAATGCATTAAATATTTAAAGTGTTCAGCATTAAATGCTATACTTTATCAAATGCAAAATCTACACATTGCAAATAGAGTAAGATCTATTTTGAAAGTTTGTTGCATTTAATAAGCAACCTTGATTTCTCATGTTGATATTTCTCATTTCATTCATTATCCTTGGACTTTTTTTTTTACAAGATATTAAAGTTGAGTTCTTGAGAGTCCCTTGGACTGCAAGGAGATCCAACCAGTCCATTCTAAAGGAGATCAGCCCTGGGATTTCTTTGGAGGGAACGATGCTGAAGCTGAAACTCCAGTACTTCGGCCACCTCATGTGAAGAGCTGACTCATTGGAAAAGCCTCTGATGCTGGGAGGGGTTGGGGACAGGAGAAGAAGGACAGAGGATGAGATGGCTGGATGGCATCACCAACTCGATGGATGTGAGTCTGAGTGAACTCTGGGAGATGATGATTGACAGAGAGGCCTGGCGTGCTGCGATTCATGGGGTCGCAAAGAGTCGGACACGACCGAGCAACAGAACTAAACTGAACGGAAAGTTGAGTTCATCAACAGTGAATTTTTATTAATCAAGGCAAGAAATGTAGTAATAAACATGGTAGACACTCCCAGTTAGCTCAAAACTTGAAAAAATATGATAGCAATTGGAGAAAGAAGGACTGCTTACAACTTTTTAGCACTTTGCTATTAGAGTTGTAATTGGTGTTGAGAATAATATACAAGGAGAAAATCTCCATGTCATGTCTCCTATTTCTATAACTAGGTTATGCCTTTTATTTCAGATCTATCTTCCAATCCTTGAAGGTTAGGAAAACTTTAAAAATAAAATTGAAAATGGCAAGATGCACAGAAGTAAGAATGTATGATATGTCACACAAGCAGAAAATATCAGTTGAGAGAGTAGGCCTTTATACTTACATCCCTTAAATATTGGAGATTTTTCTACTAATTTAAATCATTTTATAATCAGATAACTAATTTATCCATTTGGGAAGGTATCTGCTGTGTCTTGGTAAGCATGCTCCTCAGAATGCTCAAGTCAAAAGACACTTATTAATAAATAATTTCTGTGTTCAAGTAAAAAGTAGTAAAAGTGCTTAAGGTTAGTCTTAAGACCACTCCCCTTCCCCCGTCAGTTCAGTCAACACAATAGTTCTGTCCCATGAGGCAAGCCTTGAATACAGCAGCTTTGCAGGTAGATGGGGGCTGACTTAATCCAATCCCTTTGTTATTGATGGGCACAGTAACAATCTTAGTGGCAAATGAATGAGGAAGGTTGATGTCTCAGCAACTCCGAAACTGAGATCTCACTGGGGGAAAAATCAGATTGACAAGAGATCCAGGAAGTTAACAGTAAAACCTGAATAATCAAACAACTGTAAAGGGCCTTGGTCAGCTCCTGTATCTTTCTGGTGATCTGGAGCCCGTAAACACGCATAAGGATGCACACCCACTCAGGAGGGACTGGAGAGGAACCCAGAGAGCCATACAAAGTAGAGAGAAGGAAACATTGCAGATTGAAGTGAAAATGGGTGGAAAAAAAAAAAAAAAACAACTGAGAAAATCAGTGAAACCAAAGTTGANGCATAAGGATGCACACCCACTCAGGAGGGACTGGAGAGGAACCCAGAGAGCCATACAAAGTAGAGAGAAGGAAACATTGCAGATTGAAGTGAAAATGGGTAAAAAAAAAAAAAACAACAACTGAGAAAATCAATGAAACCAAAGTTGATTTTATTTGACAAAATTGATAAAGGTTCAGCCAGGTTGAACGAGAACAAACGGGAGAAGACTCAAATGACCAAAATCAGGCACAAAAGAAAAGGCATCATGAGGTCATTATAGAAATTAAAATGTCTATAATATAATGCTATGAAAAACTGCTTTCCAATAAAGATACTAATTTAAGTGAAATGAGTGAATCCTCGAAAGACAAAAATGAATAAAACTGACTCCAGAAGAAATAGATAATCTGAGTAGACCTGTAAGCAGTAAAAGAATTAAATTAGAAATTAAAAACTTATCCACAGGGCTTCCCTGGTGGCTTGGTGGTAAAGAAGCTGCCTGCCAATCCAGGAGATCTGAGTTTGAGTCCTGATCCGGGAAGATCCCACACGCCACAGAGCAGCTAAGTTCATGCTCTGAGGCTACTGAGCCTGTGCTCCAGAGCCTGGGAGCTGCGCCTATGGAACCCACATGCCACAGCTACTGAAGGCTGGTTGCCCAGGGCCCATGCTCTGCAACAGAAGAAGCCCACACACTACATCTAGAGAAAAGCCCACTCAGCAATGAAGAAAGACCACGCACAGTCAAAAATAAATAAAATAAACCTACCCACAAAGAAAACCCCAGGTCTAGATGACTTTATCAGTGAACTCTACCAATTTAAAGAATACCAAAACTTCAGAAGCTCAGAACAATAGAACGTGATGGAACACTTCCAACTCATTTTACATGGCAAGTGCTACCCTGATAACCAAAGACAAAGTCAATATCCAAACAAAGAAAACCACAGAACAATAGTCCTTCATAATTATAGATAAAATGTTGTTCCTGTTCAGTCACCTAGTTGTGTCCGACTTTGCGACTCCATGGACTGCAGCATGCCAGACCTCCCTGTCGCTCACTATTTCCTGAAGTTTGCCCGAGTTCATGTGCACTGCATCCGTGAGGCCATCCAAGCATCTCATCCTCTGACTCCCTCTTCTCCTTCTGCCCTCAATCTTTCCCAGCATCAGAGACTTTTCCAATGAGTTGGCTTTTTCCATCAGGTGGTCAAAGTATTGGAGTTTCAGCTCCAGCATCAGTCCTTCCAATGAGTATTAGGGTTGATTTCCTTTAGTATTGACTGGTTTGATCTCCTTGCTGTCCAAGGGACTCGGGAGTTTTCTCCAGCACCACAGTTCAAGGGCATTAATATCAAAGAACTGATGGCCATCTCTAACCTGCCACTCAGGCAGTCGCTCCTGAATGAAGAAGTAGCCTTTACTGAAAGGATAGTTAAACCTCATTCTACAATAGCATATCTAGAGCACAAGCTGTTCAGTGAGGCCTTTGGACTTTCAGATAATAATCTGATCCACGGCCAGAGTGGTCAACCATGGTTAATATTCTTTCATATATATATTCATCCCTTCTTTTCTTCAAACAGCAACCTTCTTGAATCTTTAAATACTCTTATCAAGCTTTCTTAACCATGATGAACTGTTTGGAGAAGTACTAGGATGAATAGATGATCAGGAGAAACAAAAGTAAAAGGGAAAAGCATCTAAATTGTCTTCTCAAAATTGGTGATGCACAAGATTCAATTAAATATGTGAGTTTCTCAAGAGGAAAGCCCTTCAGTTTGAGCAATGAGGATATTTCATAATGGAAAATTTCCATATGGGAAAGAAAGGTGTGGTATTGCAAGGGTGTAAGGGTGTTGGCAGGCTTTGTGGGAGTGAGAGTGGGCCTCAAAAGTGTTGAGCTTCAAAGCTATACGGCTGCCATTGATTCACACCCTTCTCTTCACTTGATCATAAAACATTCCTTCAGATCCTGGGAGGAACTAAAGCAATCATTAAGGGATTCCTAAATACTGTTTTCAACATTAACTGATGTTTCACAGTCTTGGTTTAGATGGAAATTATTCTTGTGCTAAATGGAGCTCATCACATGACCAGATAGTGTTTCTCTATGGCTTACTGTTGAATATCTTATGAATGAGAAAGGACAGAGAAAAGTCATTTTGTAATGGAGCAGGTACCTCCATTAAAATGGGCTCATAATGACACATTTGCATAAAAAGATGAATGAAAAGCTAATGATTATCTGATGCTTTATATGTACCAGGCATCTTGCTATTTGCTACCTACATTAAGCTCTTGAATGTTTGCAGAAGCTCTAGTAGGTAAATATTTTACCATTCCCAATTTATGGATGGATTAGTAGAGACTGAAGAAAATCAAATTGTGAAGCCAGATAACATGTATATAGGAAAACTGAGATTTGAATACAGTATATTGCATTTTAGAATATAACTCTTCACTGGAAAGTTATACTGTTACTCCATCACCAGTTGAGAAGCCTCAAAAGTTCCTACATTGTTTTCTTACCCTACCCATCTGTTTCCTCAATCCTTTCCCTAATCCCTGAAAGGCTTGATAAAAATGAGACCTAGACTCTAAAAGTGAGTAGAAAGAAATCACTGGTGTGTAAGAGTAGCTTCCTTGCATCACACTGGCTGTCTTCAAGCTCTATATATACTTAATGACAAAGTTCATCTGCAGTGGACCTTTTTTAAGGTACTGAGGTTACAGTGATCATCCTCTTCTTCTCTGATTACTTTTATACTAGATTCCATTTTATTAGGCCTCCTATAACAACAGTCCCTTTGGCGTCTTCAACTGTATAAATTGAATAAGGAACATATATCTCACAAAGTCAGAAATCCATATAACCTGTGTACCTTAAACTCAATGTGGTTTTTCAAAGAACTTGTCTCCCTATCCCCTTGTGTACCAGTGTTTGTCATTGTTTAGTTGCTAAGTCATGTCCTACCTTTTTGTGACCCCATGGACTGTAGCCTATCAGGTTCCTCTGTCCATGGGACTTCCAAGGCAAGAACACTGGAGTGGGTTTCCATTTTCTTCTCCAGGAGATCAGCCCAACCCAGGAATGGAACCAATGCCTCCTGCATTATATGTAGATTCTTTACCCACTGAGCCACCAAGGAGGCCCATGAACCAATACGGTATTGATTACATAAAAATGAGTCTAATTACAATACAAAGCTTCAGCCATGTGAGGACAAGTACCTCTTCTCTGGAAAACAGATTTACAGGGGTTGCATTTTAAGACAGGTTTATCTTCTCAGGACACCTAAGCTTCAAGCTATTGGTATGTAAACTGGGCTTTTCCTTGGAATAATGAAGGTCAAACAGCTCCTGCGTTTTCATCTGGCACTTTATAGGTGTGCCATAATATTGTCCACACCACTCTGCAGCATTCTTTGCGGGTGTCATCATTCCAGCAAAGGAACTGTGTTTAACTCACTCCCAAGCTCATATACTGCTGAAGATTCACTGTCAACTTGATTTATGAACTGCCTTCTCTACACTCTGATATCACTGGAATGTATGACCCTATTTTCTCTCTATTCAGAGTTTTCCTGAACATAAAAATAAGCTGTGTCAGATAAAAATGGATGTGATAGTCTCTTGGAGTTGGAAGATGGGTCAACAGTGTAGGGTAGAGAAGGTCATCCAACGAAAAATACGGCAGTGCTGACAGCGAGTGGATTCCTATTCTGAACTACATCAGTACTTAGTTGTGCTAACCTTGGATAAGTCATCTAACTTTGGGGTCCTCAGATTCCTAATGGTAACTTAAGGAAAAATGCTTCCTGCCTGACTATCTTTAAATACAGTTAAAGTGTAAATTTAAAAATTATACAAAAGCAAGCAGCTCACACAGCTCAATGCCAGAGAAACAAACAACCCAATCAAAAAATGGGAAAAATACTTAAACAGACATCTCTCCAAAGAAGACGTACAGATGGCTAACAAACGCGTGAAAAGATGCTCAACATTGCTCATTTTTAGAGAAATGCAAATCAAACCTACAATGAGATATCTCCTCACACCAGTCGGAATGGCCATGATCAAAAAGTCTACAAACAATAAATGTTGGAGAGGGTGTGGAGAAAAGGGAATGTCCTTGCACTGTTGGTGGGAATGTAAATTGATACAGTCACTATGGAAGATGGTATGGAGATTTCTTTAAAAACTAGGAATAAAACTACCGTATAACCCAGCAATCCCACTCCTAGGCATATACCCTGAGGAAACCAAAATTGAAAAAGAGACATGTATCCTATTGTTCATTGCAGCACTATTTATAATAGCTAGAACATGCAAGCAACCTAGATGTCCATCGACAGATAAATGGATAAACAAGTTGTGGTACATATATGCAGTGGAATATTCAGTTCAGTTCAGTCACTCAGTTGTGTCCGACTCTCTGCGACCCCATGAATCACAGCACACCAGGCCTCCCTGTCCATCATCAACTCCCAGAGTTCACTCAAACTCATGTCCATCAAGTCGGTGATGCCATCCAGCCATCTCATCCTCTGTCGTCCCCTTCTCCTCCTTCCCCCAATCCCTCCCAGCATCAGGGTCTTTTCCAATGAGTCAACTTTTTGCATGAGGTGGCCAAAGTATTGGAGTTTCACCTTCAGCATCAGTCCTTCCAATGGACACCCAGGACTGATCTCCTTTAGGATGGACTGGATGGATCTCCTTGCAGTCCAAGGGACTCTCAAGAGTCTTCTCCAACACCACAGTTCAAAAGCATCAATTCTTCAGTGCTCAGCTTTCTTCACAGTCCAACTCTGACATCCATACATAACCACTGGAAAAACCATAGCCTTGACTAGATGGACCTTTGTTGGCAAAGTAATATCTCTGCTTTTCAATATGCTATCTAGGTTGGTCATAACTTTCCTTCCAAGGAGTAAGTGTCTTTTAATTTCATGGCTGCAGCCACCATCTGCAGTGATTTTGGAGCCCCCAAAACTAAAGTCTGACACTGTTTCCACTGTTTCCCCATCTATTTGCCATGAAATGATAGGACCAGATGCCATGATCTTTGTTTTCTGAATGTTGAGCTTTAAGCCAACTTTTTCACTCTCCCTGTCTCTTATACACATCTAGATGTGTATAAGAGACAGATCTCATCGTCTGTCGTCCCCTTCTCCTCCTACCCATGTTCATTGGGCAAGCACAATCCTACACCCTCATTGCCATCTAAGCGTCCATGGTATAGTGAATGGAGATAAAAACTGGCAGCTAGGGGACCCAGGCTCTCCCTCAGAGAGTGGTTGGAATTCATTTGGTATCCATCATTTTATCTGAATGTTGAACTTTAAGCCAACTTTTTCACTCTCTTCTTTCACTTTCATCAAGAGGCTTTTTAGTTTTTCTTCACTCTATTGGTAATGACATCAAAATGGTCTTATGTTATAAAATTGATATTTGTTGCATTGCACAATACATAGTATGATACAGTAGCAATAATTATTAAGAAAGGGAAATATTATTCTAAAATATTTCATCCAGCATGTGTGGCTGAATCCCTTCACTCTTCACCTAAAACTATCACAAAATTCTTAATTGGCTCAGCCTCAGTATAAAATAAATAGCTAAAAAAAATAGCTCATCCATTGAAATGTATGAAATACTGGTCAAAAATCAACAAGGAGGAAGTTCCTTGAATAGATTCACATGGAGTCGTTCAAGGATGAAGATGGCTATTTAAAAATCAGTCTAGTAAGTATCCTTAGTTAGAATTATTCTCATTTCTTGGCTCAACTGACCATTATAACCTTATTTGTCTTTATGATGATTCTTCATTATTCCCAGCTGTGCAGCATGTCTCAGAATCATACCGGAAAAAAAACGGACAGATTTTGGCCTT
The DNA here is from genome assembly GCA_006410675.1 of Oreotragus oreotragus. NCBI lineage: Eukaryota > Metazoa > Chordata > Mammalia > Artiodactyla > Bovidae > Oreotragus > Oreotragus oreotragus. The sequence goes on along the minus strand of SJYX01013960.1, from coordinate 59,783 downwards.
AGTCTAGTCTTTAGAGAAAGCAATTAAACATGTAACGATTAGTAGTTTGTACTTTGCATGTGAACAAGAAGAAAATGAGAATCAATAAGTATCAGGTAAATGGGGTTTTAAATAGACTGGTAAGATTTTTGATCACTGGGTAAATTCCTCTCCAAAGCTTAACACTGTAACTTAGTAAAACATTTTCTCTGTATAAAACTTATTTTGAAAAGAGAGAAAGAAATTCAATTTGCAGAAAGAAACTATCAAGAACTCAGTTTGTAAAATTTTTGAGTTGATAGGGGTATAAGTTCTTCAATTTGGAGGAAAGTACATAATTGAGTGAGATCTTTTTTAGTGAACGTTAATGAAAATGTGATCTACCATATAATTTTAGAGAAATTTAAATTGCCTCATTATCATTCATTGATTTTGAAAGAACCCACTGTTGGGCAGACAAGGGGAAGGGATCCTCTGAGGCCCCATCTGGCTCTGACAAGGAGCATTTATTCTAGGAAACTCATAGCAAGGGGACTTTTGCAGGGGTATTGCCCAGAACTCTGAGGGAGCACACAGAGACCTCACAGTATCATAGGCCACTGCCGGCCACCAAGAGAGAGAACTCGGGCTGGGGATGCACAAGGTGAACAGTTAGGGAAGACTAGCCCTCACCCTGCCATGATGAGGAGTTGAATGAACATCCCTCAAAGATGATGAGGGGACTTCATATCCTCTTTTCATTCGTTAATGGGATAGTTTTATCACGTTAGCTAGAAGCATGACATTATCATTATTTTAGTCACTCGGTCATGTCTGATTCTTTTGCAACCTCATGGACTGTAGCCCACCAGGCTCCTCTGTCCATGGGATTTCCCAGCTAGGATACTGGAGTGGGTTGCCATTTTCTTCTCCAGGGGATCTTCCTGACCCAGGGATCAAACCCACATCTCCTTCTTGGCAGAAAGAGTCTTTACCTCTGAACCACCTGACTTCCTGTTACTATTTTTATTTGGATGCTAAATGCGGTTTAAAGGCATGGATAAATGCCTCTCAATTTCTTTCACTATATGCATCCAATTGGGATAGACCACAAGAGATGTTTTTTGCAAAATTTGGAGGATGGAAAAGAAGCAGGCCTCCATATTGTTTTTCCACTCAGGTCAATGCAGGCGCTATTACATGCAGCTCACTCATGTTGTCAGTTTGCTGGTGTGGGACAGCAACCGGCAGCTGCTGCTGCTTCATCTTCCTCTGAGATGTGTGTTTAGTTCCATGACTCAGAGAACCAGCTTTTTTGGTAAGACACCCATGTCATTCAAGTCAGAGATAGAGTCTGACTGGGTTGCCACCTATCTGTGGGCTCCATTTTGAGCTTGTGAGTGACAGCCCTCTCTGTAACCCATGACAGGGTAACTCTCTCCTCCATTTTATATACATCTTCTTAATTGCTTACCCAGTAGACTTCAAGCTGCAACATCAGATGTGAAGACAAAGACTTTACAGAAAGTTTTATGCCAACTCCTAAAAATACGTAAAGGAAAATTCTATAATAATTCATAATATGACTGTGCTTCTGCCTCTCTTATTGAACTCTTATTAATATAGCATTTGGAAACTAGAGTATGTTTTTCTTTGAAAGAATTCTGTTCTATATAAGAGGCAGGGAAATGGTTTAATTGCAGGGAGGATGAGATGTAGCACAAACAATTTATTAGAATGCTAAAGAGAGTGAGAAATAAATTTGGGTGAGCATTGGAAAATACTTCTTAGAAAGAGCAGTATATAAGCTGTACCTGAACCCGTACTTAGACATGTAAAATCAAGGGGGTATAACATTTTAATAGAATGAGTGTCACTGGTAAAGCCACAGACTAGTTGCCACTTTCTAACACGTTTCATTGTATATCTGGTCACCAAAACCAATGGGTATTGTCTTTGATTCCTTCTTCTCCATCAAAAATAACAAAATAGTCAAGTTTATAGTAGGAGGTGACTTAAAAAAAACCCAAGTCAAAGAGAATAGGTATAGCAAGGCCAACAACGAGTTGCCAGTGCAATCACCCTCCATATCTAATAAGCCATTAAGCTCAATTGATTAAACCTTTTCAAATTGTCTTGAACCTGTTTCCTTGTTGGTCTTCTGTCACTATCTTAGTTTTAGCCTAGCTTCATCTTTTGACTGAGATATTGCAATAACTCCTATACTGGGATGAATAATGTTTTCCCCCTGCCACATTTATGCTCAGAATGTGAGAACGTAACCTTATTTGGAAACAGGACCCTTTGTGTTAATTAGCAAGTTAATAAGTAAGTTAATTCATACTTGCTTATAATTCTAGTGGCTGGTGTTCTAATAAGAACAGGGTAATTTGGACACAGACACAGAGAGGAGAATGCCTAGTGAATGTAGGGACACACAGAAAGAAAGTCAGGTGAAGATTAGGCAGAGAATGGAGTGATGCATTAACAAGCCATGAGATTTACAGGATTGCTGGCAACTTCCAGAAGCTAGGAAGAGACAAGGAAAGGAGGGGTTTCCCTCTTTTAAAACATTTAAAATATTAACATTAAAAAACAATGTTTTTTTTTTTTTTTAATCATAATGCATAGGAGTTAGTCAAGCAATGAGTGGCCATTTTCCTCTCACTGGAATTTAGGCCACAAGGGAGCAGGGATCTTACTTGTTGGTTCACTGATATTTGCCCAGGACATAAGACTTTACCTGGCATACAATGTACACTCAGTTAGTATTTGTGGAATAATATTCATGAGGCTGTTTTGACTATCTTAATGAGATTGTCAAGATTGTTAAACTGTCAAAAATTTTAAGAGAGAAATTTGATTATTTTTAGTAATATTTTAAGGATCTTAAAGATTTAGTCTGCTTCTTTCTGTTTAATAACTTTTCTGGGGTTTTAAGACCTTACCTTGTTTTTGACTGCTTTTGTTATAGGGATAAACATGAAGCATGCCATTTCGTAGAGTGTTGATTGAAATAGACTCCTTTCAATGATGAGGTATTTAAAATCATAATAACGTTGTTTTATGTTACTTTAGAAAGTGGAGTCATTGTTTTCAAGCATTTTCTCTCTCTTCCCCCATGTGTGGGTATATATCTGACTATGTACATATACACCTGCGTGTGTATGTTTGTATGTATGTGTGTGTATGTGTGCATGTATATGTATGTGTGTGAGGAATGGAGAGGCTATATAAAACCAGTAATTATTTTATAGTTAACACAAATTTTTGCTAAGTCATTTATCATCTTAACTTTGCTGTATTTGATTTCAGGAACTTAATCATATGTACCTGGTTAGCACTTAAAATTTAAAGAATAAACAATTATAAAAGCCCTTCACAGAAACAAGTATAAAACATGGAGGGTCTATTTCATTTTAAAAAGTTACTTAACTAGTTTTTTTTGTTTTGTTTTTGAGATGTTCTGTGTGAAATTAATTCATATCATTTTACTCTCCACATTAATACGTATTTATAAATTTGGCAAGTAGTGTTTTCTTAGAAGTAGCATGTCACCATAAGCAAGTTATCAGTAAAACTGAGCCACCTACACTGCTAGTCATTTACTTAATTTATTAAAAAATGCATAAGTTCCTAAAATTTGTGTATAAAGTTTCAGATACTTGAATGCTGGACAGTTTCTCAGATCATTTCTTGTCCTGCAGTAATAAAAACCTGCTTCGGCCAGGCAAAATAAAGGCAGAAAATTCCAGAAATAAAGGCTAATTAACAAAAATGTCTCCCTTATTGTTTTCTTAGAATTCTCTCCTGCATTGTCATTACTCCAATCATGTAGACCGTATGTCACTTCTTAAAGCAGAGTGAGTGGAGATATTCGAAGACTGTGTTTTGTTTTATCTGTCCATCTGTCCATCCACCCAGCCATCCATCCATCAGTCCATCTTGCTTGCTCATTCATTAACTGCAAATATTTACTGAGTACCTGCCATACGCCATACTCTGCTTCTACCTACCTTTACTATGAATGTATCAGTTCAGTTCAGTTCAGTCGCTCAGTTGTGTCCGACTCTTTGTGACTCCATGAACCACAGCACGCCAGGCCTCCCTGTAAAGGCTAATTTTCTCCATGCTGTAAGCATGGGAAGTGAGTAGTTCAGAATCGTTGGCTACACTTGCTGTCTGGCTCTGAACTATCTTGTATGTACCCAGCATGACTTTTCCTCTGCACAGCATTTTCAAGTACACAGTATTTTATACTGAATAGGGATAAGAAAATTCTAATAGTTTACAGATAGAAAAATAATAAAAAATAAAATATAAAAATCCTAGGTTAAAAATGTGAGATAAGCATACCATGTTGTATCACAAGTTAAAAATTGGAATAAAGCAATAATAATAAAGCTATATGTATATTTTTTGCCACGTGGTTGTCATGGAGAAAGAACATTAAAAGAAGTTGAGAATATTGGCAAGTGATAGTTGAAGAATAAAAATATTGAGGCTAAGCTTGAGAGGAAAATGATGAAGCATGAAGGGATCAGTGGCTTAGAATAAAGTGGAGGGTTTGTGGGACTCGAGAAACCAGAAATGTAAGGAACAGGCAAAGGAGGAACTGCAGCAGGTAGCTGGTAGGAATGAAGTTTGTGGTTCAAAAGGAGGATGCTTTCATTTAGTTTTGGAGGTGCCTATTTCAAGTCCCAGGGTGGCTGTGAGTGAACTGGACATCTGGGTCCCTGCCAGTGAGGAGACCAAGGAGAAAGGTCAAAATATTGAGTAGTGTGTGTGGATGTTGATGTCACCTAGGATGATTTCAGATCGAGGGGTGGAGAAATACAACAAGAAGAGGTACCATAATGTCTTCCTAGAGTGATGGTGGTGTTGAGGATATTGCCAGTGAGGGAAAGCCACAGAGAGGCAGATGTTTGCTGCCCAAGTTGGAGAGAGAAGTAGAGGTCTAGAGGTGGCACTGGGAAGTGAGCTGACTCTGTCTCCCCTTGTGAAGCCACAGAAACCATGGTGTCTCATGAGAAAAGCTAGTTTCTACACAGGGAGGTGGGAGATGTAATGTTCAGTCAAGAATCTGAGGACAGTTGACACTCTGTTTATAATTCAAGAGATGTTCCACCAGTGGAGCGCGGAGATCTGGGGGGAAGAGTGGATCTGTGCGGGTGAGAGCTCAGTGCAGGATGGGGTTCAACAAAGGAAAGATGTGAGACATGAAGGTTTTCACTGCTCCCACCAAGTGTTCCCAGCTGTCTCCTGATGTCTGATGAGAGGAGAGGAGGACCAGGCCTCTCAGGAGGGATCAGCTGCTGCTGAGATGAGCCACTAGTCCTGGGAACTCTTGGTACAGATTAAGCTGGTCCCAGGATCTTCACTGCTTTTATGCCTAGTAGTTAAAGTGATTTGAGTTTTACACTAATGATTTGCATGTTTTACTTAAGGGGTATTGTGGTGATAAAGGAAAGTGCATGCGAGACAGAGCAGCTAATTCCAGACCCTTTGATTTGTATGACTGAATTTCCACCATGTGCTGTATTTCTTAAAAAGGCAAATTTGACTTTTCCGGTTAATCGTGGACTAGAGTTTAGTCCTATGAATGGAAAATGACAGATAAGCACTGAGAGGGCAGTGATTCCCCTGTGTGAGCATTTTCATCCCCAGGGTAGACAAAGTAAACGTGAGCAAGTGAAAGGTAATGTGAGAGAGAGGTAAGAGTACAGGGTTGGTGTTGAAATTTAGAGGAAGAGCAAGTACCCCAGACTGTGAGGGAGATAAGTCAAAGTGTTTGCCTGGGAGTTTCTGCCTGAGTTGTTTGAGCTGAGGATGTCTAGGCAAGGGGCTCTGCAGCCAATCCCCTTGATCAGATGTAGACTAAATGGGCATGAAACCTTTTCTAGACACCAGTATCTTACCAGTATGCTACTGTAGCTCTGAGACCATGAGAGATGAGGAATGTGGGCATTCAGGCACTGTCCCACTTCCCCAGGTAGAGTAAGGGGCTAGGGCATTGCCTCAGAAGTAGAGTGTGTGTAGTATCATTCAGGTGAAATACCAGCAGATGCTTGGGAATATTAAGAGGAGAAGTCATATCAGGAATATAAGTTAAGTAAGACAGTTGGCAGCTAGACTGTGAGTCTAGTCCTGGGGTCTGAACTTCATGTGCTTTATAAAGAAGATATCAGGTATTACAACAGTGTTGTACCTTATATACTCATGGAGTTGACAAGACTCTGGATTTCTGAAAATGGAGCAGAGCACAGAATACCTTTCCATTATTCTAAGCAATGATGTAGTAACCTTTGTCTCCAAAAAGCCCAAAGAGCTTCTGATGCTAGTGACTCCTTCCTGTGAAAGCCCTGGACATCCCAAATAGTTTTAACCCACTACTGCTATCAAGAGAAAGAGCAGTGTTGTTATGGAGAATTAAGAATCTGTCAAGATCTTTGCTAGGTAATTTAGCAAGTCGGGTAAATAAACCACTGCTATCTCAGGGCAAGGAAGAAATTATGGATAATATAAAACTCTTTTCCAAGCTGATTTGAAATGAAAGATTGTATCAGAAAATAATTTCAACTCTTTCCCAGGAAAAGCATAGAGATGATTTTTTTTTTACATTATAATAAAATTATTAAACTTTGTTTTTATTGAATTAAAAAAATAGAAACAAAAGAATTAATGGAATATATATGTATATGGGTGGCATCACCGACTCAATGGACATGAGTCTGAGCAAGCTCCAGGAGACGGTGAAGGACAGGGCACCCTGGCATGCTGCAGTCCTTGGGGTCACAAGGAATCAGATATGACAGAGCAACTGAAAAACAACAACAACAATTTATTAAAAGTACAGAAATGAGAATACTTTTAGAAATTAGGAGTGTGAAAGTTTCCCCTTGAAAATTTGAAGAAAGACTCAATATGTTCAAGTACTCTTCTCCAACACTGATTATATATTTCCAGAATAGATGGACTGTGTCTTAATAGTTGTTGTATCCAAGAGCAGTGATCATTAATCGATATTTATTAGTTAAATCAAATTGAATTAAAGAGAAGTGTAGTGGCAAGTTCAGTTAAATATGAATGAATGAATGAATGAAGTCACTCAGTCGTGTCCGACTCTTTGTGACCCCATGGACTGTAGCCTACCAGGCTCCTCCCTCCATGGGATTCTCCAGGCAAGAGTACTGGAGTGGGTTGCCATTTCCTTCTCCAGGGGATCTTCCCCCGGGTCTCCAGCATTCCAGGCAGATGCTTTAACCTCTGAGCCACCAGGGAAGCCCTCAGTTAAATATAGCAGATCATATATTATTGTACCTAATATTGCGGAGATATCAAAAACACGTTGCCACATTCAGGAGGAAACCTGCTAGTCAGTTCCTATGCTGCAATTGTATTTCTCTGTTCCTCTGTGTTTATGATGTTATAACATACTCTTAGGGCTTGCCAAAAGAGAAGAACTCAGGCTGAAATGCTTTTGGTAGCTTTGATACCGAAGGTACGATTTTCAAATTATTCCTGGTAAATGGTGAAAGTGGGGAATGAGCAGGGGGAAATGGGGGACCAAGCAGGGAGAGAGGAAAGTAGAATCTGGTTAGAGTAATAAGTTGAGTTCCCTTCACAAATTTTCTATTTAGAATACTAGAAATAGGGTTGGTCCAGACCCATAAAAATCATCTGGGATTTTACTTTTCTTAGTCTTTTAGGTTGACCTCTCAGGAAGTACAAGGATGCTCAAATAATAAATGATGAAGAAAGAACAATTTGAGCCCTTACCTGAATGCATTTACATAGTTTGAGATAGAATTTACTAAAAAAGACCATCTAACTACCTGTCTGTTTATTTTTAGATTTCAGATATCGAGAAAAGAGTTAATCATAGCCCTCAGTTCATGTTGTAATATCCACATTGGTTGGTCCCTGCAAGCCCTCTTTTTATTTATCGTTTATTTATTCATTCCCCTTTAAACTTATTTTCCCACCAAGACAGTGATTCCATTGTGTGTTGATATGCTTCCTTTTATTTATGTGTGTTTTTGTAATTGTGTGGACTTGTTGATATACATGTATATTTAATTTATACTAATGGTGTTTTAGATTGGTCTCTTTGGAAGCAGAGCCAGAGACAGTAATTTTCATTGCTGTGATTTACTGGGGGAACATTTTCAGAAGGGGGATGAGGGAATTAGGGATGGGTCAGGAGAAGAGCAAAGCAAGAACATGGCTTCAGAGACCAGTTTCAGTCTGATTTCACAAGGAAGCTCTTAAGTACCAGTTGCCCTACTTGTGGTTCACCTTGAAGCTGGGGTGGTGGTGCTTTAGTTGCTAAGTCATGTTTGACTCTCTGTGACACATGCGCCATAGCCCGCCAGGCTCCTCTGTCCATGAGACTTGCCAGGCAAAAATACTGGAGTGGGTTTCCAGTGTTCTTTTTTCCAGTATTCTATTTCCTTCTCAAGGGGATCTTCCAAACCCAGGGATTGAACCCAACCCCCTGGTTGGCAGGTGGATTCTTTACCACTCTGCCACCTGGGAAGCTGGGGAGGGGGTGGTTTTTGCATACCTGGTTTTCTACTCCAGGTGGGCTGGGGGGTTGTACGGTTTCTAGGACTAAGAAGCTCCCAGAAGAGGGCAGTTGTGAGCCATTAGCAGTTAGCACACACAACAACTCAAAGAAGGTTGCCCCAGACAGAAAGGGAATCGAGGCCACCAGTCATCCGTAGTCTCCATGACAGGCTTCCTCTTGCCTCCCTTAGAAACATTTACTTTTACCTTAGTTTTACTCTCTCCAGACACAGCTTTTCCGGGATTCTGTTTGATTACAACCTGAAAACTTACAAGAGCATTTTTGGTACAGCAGCCCTGATGCTGTAGTGGATCCCCAGGCTATAACTAATTCTCATTTGCATCCTCTCTCACTCATCCTAGAGCCCCTTCCCTTTGGTTGCCCCTTCTCCTGGACTGGATGTAAGTTTAAGAATATCCTTCTGTGGAACCTCCCCTACTGGGAATCAGGGCCTCTAGTCCCAGAGCCTTGGAAGTTGCGTGGATAGGATACACAGATTCCCCAAGCGGTTCCCTGGGAATGATGGTTTGCAGTCCACTCCTACTCTGACCTTTTGGTTTCTGGGCCCATGTATTTACCAGTCAAGGACACAGCATCATATAATGGCTTTGGTTTAATGTGCATGTCACATCCTGAAAGGTAGTACCTCATTCTTATAGGAAGTCATATTCAAGCTGACCCTCAGCTGTGCCTTCAAGAGCCTATGTTCTTGCTGATCAGTCAGACTGGCAATTCCTGGATTGTGCAGTACGTGATAGGATTATTGAAGCACCTTCTCATTTATTCATCACAGCATTGTCTTTACCTTAAAATGAATCTTTTGGTTGAAAATACCATGTGGGATTCCATGAAGATAGAGCAGATATTTTATGATGCCTTAGATGGTAGTGCTGCCAAGGCACTGTGGCCTGGAAGGCACCTGCATCTATAATACATATTATTCTTGGTCAGTGTGAAACTAGGGTACACAGGGCTCAATGTAATCATTTCCTGTGAGGGATGGCACCTCGATAGGAAGCTCAGGATTGGTCTCTTTTGCTGGCAGGTCATTTGGGTAGTAACTAGATCAACTCAGAAGATAGTAAGACTAAGCTGTTGGAAGCAGCCAGCACCTCCAACTTTGCCACCATAGTTACTCTCTTCTTGAGATAAATGTACAAACACTACGATAGCCGTGAACAGAGGCTGACTGACAACTATGGACTGAGCCCTCTCGGTTTGTTTGGCACCTCTTTTATAGTGGATTGTCTTTGGTGGGTGTTAATTTCAATAAAAAATATCCGCATGCTTTATGGTCATTCTGATCTATATTCCCTTTCCTCAGTGTATGGATACCTGAGTTGGTGGCACCCCTTTCAGGGGAAAATTTGAGGAATCACTGTTATACATATTTGCTTGGTGTTCCATATTTCTTTCTTATAGAATATTGCCTTTCCTTCAGTTGATAGTTTATATGTTTGAGAATTAGTCATATAATTCATATGTGTATGTGTGAGCACAGTCGTGTCTGACTCTTTGTGATCCCATGGACTATAGCTCACCAAACTTCTCTACCCATGAAATTCTTCAGTCAAGAATATTGGGGCCAGTTGCCATTTCCTCCTCCAGGGGATCTTCCCAACCCAGGGATCGAACCCTCGTCTGTTGCATCTCCTACATTTGCCATCCCACTGTGACACCGGGGAATTCCTAATCTGATTCATACTAATACTCTAAAAATTTATTTTTTTGATGAAAAAAAAGGAAACTCTTAAATTTCAACAATAAGAAAACAAATCTGACTAGAAGATGGGCTAAAAACTGTAATAGATACCTTACCCAAAAAGAAATCAGTTGGCGATAGGCATATGAGAAAATGTTCCACATCATATATCATCATGGGAATGAAAATTACGACAACATTGTGATTCCACTACCTACCTTTTAGAATGGGCAAAAAATTGAGACAGTGACAACACCAAATGCTGGTGAGGATATAGAGCAGTAGGAGCTCATTCATTGCTGGTGGGAATGCAAAATGGTACAGTCACTTTGGTGGTTTCTTACAAAACTAACCATACTCTTACATAAGAGCCAGCAATGATAATACTTGGATTCTCCCAAAGAATTTGAAAACTTGTGTCCACACAGAAACCTGCATACAGATGTTTATAGCAGCTTTATTCATAATTGCCCAAAAGCAACCAAGATATCCTTCAGTAGGTGAGTGGAGAAATAAATTGTCACATCAAGACAATGGAATATTTTTCAGGGCCCCAAAAGAAATGAGCTATTAAACCATAAAAAGACATAGGGGAACTTTAAATGCATTTTAGCAAATGAAATAAGTTAGTCTGAAAAGTCTGCATAGTATGTGATTCCAAGGACATAACATTCTGAAAAAGGCAAAACAGTGGAGTTGGTAAAAAGATCAGTGGTGCCAGTGCTTGGAGAGGGGGAGGGAACAGACACATAGAGGAAGCATTTCCAGGGCAGTGAAAGTACTCTGCATAGTGCCATTATGATGGATATGTGTTATTACAAATTTGTCCAAACACATAGAATGTACAATACTAAGAGGGAACCCTAGTGTAAACTATGGACTTTGGGTGACTATAATGTGGCAAGATAGGTTCATCAATTGTATTCAGTGTACTTACTCTGGTGGATGATGTCAATAATGGCAGAGGTTGCACATGTGTGGGAGCAGGGAATATGTGGAAATCTCTGTACCTTCTTCTCAATTCTGCTGTGAACCTTAAACTGCTGTAAAATGATAAAGTCTTAATATAAAAAACTGGACTGTAACCAGCATTTGTTGACAAGTACAAAATTGGAAAAATGGATTCCAGAGGAAAAGTCCAAGGAATTCACAATCCAATTAAGGAATCACTATCTATACATATGGAAAGGTTACTGAAGTCTGTTGAGTATTTGCCTATTACATTTCATCATAAAAGAATTTTCTGAATATTTTTGAGCTCACCCAACATTGTTGTGGTCAGAGAAATGAGATTTCAAAATCTGCTTTTGCAAGATTAATGCTGGGCCTAGCACAATATTCTGTGTATAAAATGAAAATCCTTTGCAGACTCAACTCCTCTGACAAAATGTAAATTATTTTCTTCTGCAATTTAGGCAGCTTTAATTAGAAGAGCCACATATAATCACTTTCTAGGAATTGAACAAATGCAAAAATCCTGAAATTGAATGGTTTAAAAAAGAGGAAATAAGAAATGAACCTCTTCTTTTAACAAGTAAATATTATACAATCAGCATGGAAAATCCCATGGAAATGCAAACTAAATTTTCTCTGTCTTAGGGGTATGCTTCCCCAATATTAGTCATATCTCTTTTGGTTCCCAGGAGATGCTATTTCCGGGAAAATATCTAGAGGAATCTATAGGAGGTAATTTTCATTTGGTTTAAATGATGCACCAGGGATTTCTTAAATCTAAGCTTAAATAGATTAAATTTGCTTTTATTTACACTCTCTTCAAATAACTTTCTTTAAATCATCATCCTTTTAAATAAAAATTTTCAGTCACCCCAAGTTCTCCCTTAATCACAAAAATCTCAGTAAAATGCTTGCAAGTAAAGAAAGTTTTCTTAGTTTTGATGATTAATTTTGTGAAAGGTAAACCTTAGCTTTTTCAGTGTGCTTCTTTTCCTTTTTACAGCTTTCACAATTGACCAGATGCCACAGTCATATATGTATATATACATGTAGTAAATATAAATATTTTAATATCAGATATTTAAAAATTATATGTATTATGGGCCTATAACATATAAAACATATATACATATATATATATTTCATGAGCTTCCTTAGTGGCTCAGCGGTAAAGAATCCTCCTGGGTTGAGAAGATCCCTGGGTTGGGAAGAACCTCTGGAGAAAGTAATGTCAACCTACTCTGTATTCTTGCCTAGGAAATCCCATGGACAGAGGAGCCTGACAGTCTACAGTCCATAGAGCTGCAAATAGTCAGACATGACTTAATGACTAAACATCAGTAACAACGTGTTTGTGTGTGTATTAGGCTTTCTTCTATAACAAGAGGTGGTAGAAAGGACTTTCCATATCTTCATCCCTGATATTATATGTACTTAAAAAAATTGTAATTTATGCAATTAACTTCCAGTCTAAGAATTAACAATAAAAGAAATACAATTCCTAGAAACAGTGTCCTTAAATGTCATCAAGAAAAGAGAGTTAAAACATGCTTTGCTGCTGTTGCTAAATCACTTCAGTCGTGTCCGACTCTGTGCGACCCCATAGATGGCAGCCCACCAGGCTCCACCTTCCCTGGGATTCTCCAGGCAAGAACACTGGAGTGGGTTGCCATTTCCTTCTCCAATGCGTGAAAGTGAAAAGTGAAAGTGAAGTCGCACCCTCTTACACATCTCCTTTTTCTGCAGGTCCCCTTTTGCCCACTACTTTCTCATTGTTTAAGCCCAGTTTAATCACCATCTTATCCAGGAGGGCCTCTCCAATACCTACACTGGGCTGACTTCCACGTTTGAGTTCTTGGCATGTGGTTTTCTCCATGAAACCATGGACTCTGGTTCCTCAGGGACTATATATTTAGTGAGGTGCCCTTCATGGGATTCTGCCAACAAGATAGAATTTTTAAGTTAGTTTCATGTGTTTAATGAAATTCATTGTTTTAAATAGGTCCTAAGGATTTTGTTCAGAGTTGTGCAAATATTGTTCATGACATGATAGACATTATTGGGAATGTAAATATGATTTAAAAATACAGTGGGCGCCAACCATAAGTGATATAGAAGCTAAAGAAAACACCACTAGCTTCCCCATGATTTGTTTCTCCCATTGAGAATTATGCCTTGTGAAATTCAGTAATCTAAAAACTCGGTTTGTTTTTCCCTATGCGGTGTTTGTGGAATCCTGTGTTTCACACAGATATTCTTCTGAGTTAGATAAATTCCATAAAAATTCATCCATAGAAGCACAAAACATTTGACCTTCGTTTCATTTCACTCTTCTAATCAGCTGAATGTACCACTAGCCTCACTGCCACATATTTCAATGTTCATCCTACCTCTTCTCCCGCCCCTTCCCCTCAAATAACCCTCAGAGGAGGAACAATTATTTGAGAAAATAAAATCAAATAATAAGCTCTATTAAAAGAGAAACCAAGTAGCCAGCCATATTAAAGATATGTGGGGTTTGTGTGTCTGGGTGAAACAACAATAAATATTTATTGTGATGCTTTTTTTTTTTTATGAGCATTTCAGGGCCCATCTGTGGTATTAATGGCTTATCAGGCAAACCTATGCATTAAGAGAAACTGTTTTCATTTAGATAAATGAAAGCAGAGGCAAAGGAAAATGATGCAAGGTTCACCTTGTAAAAGTCACAAATTAGATACGAAGCACTGCCACAGGCAAATTTGAATCCAATAGAATAAAGCTGGCAGCCATGAACATAAAGTAATAGGCTTATCAAATGAGGTTTTGTATTTTTTTTTAATAATGTACCTTTTATGGGGACCAGTGTAAAACTAGTCAGTAACATAAAATATAATTTACAAAGAAAAATTCAATGAGAGATTCTCTTTCTAAATTGAAAAGCAATTTGTCTCAAATTTGCACCAAACGAAGGATGCAGAAAAGTTTATAAATAGGCTCCCTTTCCTTGTAATGCCTAATGACCATGCACAGCATCTCTTATTCTTCTTCCATGTATCATCCTCCAACCCTGCCTCAAAAAAAGGATGAAGAGGAAGAAAGATCAGGTCAGTGCTTAGGTTATAAAACCACATGGATTTAGCATAAAAATAGTTATTATTTTAATCACTGACATCATTCTGTAGGTGCATTTGTTGTCTGTTTAGTCACTAAGTTGTGCTGACTCTTTGAGACCCCAAGTACTGTAGCCCACCAGGTTCCTTTGTCCATGGGATTTCCCAGGCAAGAAAATTGGGGTGGGTTGCCATTTTCTCTTCCAGGGGATCTTTCCAACATAAGGATTGAACCTGCATCTCTTGCATTGTCAAGTGGGTTCTTTACTGCTGAGTCACCTGGGAAATCTGTAGGTGGATTTACCCAACATTTACTGAACACTCATTATATTTCAGGTCCTATTCCAGATGCCTTTGCATATATTACCTCATTTAATCCTTACAAAAATTCTAGCAAAAGTCAGGATTACATCTTTTAAGTTAACAATTTACATATATTAAGATACAAATACTGCATGCCATAAAGGCTTTATGTTGAGCTAGTGTTATCGACCTAGGGAATCAGACCTTGCGTGTATATCAGGATCCTGTTTCTCTTGTACTTATGCCAGATTTAGAAATCTGTAGAAGTGTGTGTGATATTCTTTTTTTCATTTTCTTTTTGGCAAGTTTGTGTTGCTGTTACTCATCCAGTGAGTAATTAGCTGCACACATCAGGATTCCTTCCCTTCATGGCTGTCCACATCTTCCAGTGGCTAACAGATTCTGTTTATGATCCTCCATGGATCAGATTAACGTAAAATAAACAAAGTCCTAGTTACATAGGAACCCAGCATATAGTCATAAATCTTCTCTTATGCAGCACCACTCTTCTAGGAGCTTTAGAGTGTAGAAACATGACAAATGTGTGGATTGTAAAGTTGACATATTTATAAACAGAGAATTCTAAAATGCTGTGATGTGTAGAAGTGGAATTATGTGCAAGCTAAGGAGTAGGCTTACTCCCTGGAAGGAAAGTTATGACCAACCTAAAAAGCATATTCAAAAGCAGAGATACTACTTTGCCAACAAAGGTCCTTCTAGTCAAGGCTATGATTTTTCTAGTGGTCTTGTATGGATGTGAGAGTTGGACTGTGAAGAAAGCTAAGTGCCAAAGAATTGATGCTTTTGAACTGTGGTGTTGGAGAAGACTCTTGAGAGCCCCTTGGACTGCAAGGAGATCCAACCAGTCCATCTTAAGGAGATCAGTCCTGGGTGTTCATTGGAAGGACTGATGTTAAAGCTGAAACTTGAATACTTTGGCCAGCTCATGCAAAGAGTTGACTCATTAGAAAAGACCCTGATGCTAGGAGGGATTGGGGGCAGGAGGAGAAGGGGACAACAGAGGATGAGATGGCTGGATGGCATCACGGACTCGATGGACATGAGTTTGGGTGAACTCTGGGAGTTGGTGATGGACAGAGAGGCATAGCATGCTACGATTCATGGGGTCACAAAGAGTCGGACACGACTAAGTGACTGAACTGAACTGAAGGAAGTACATGTCAGGAATGGAGCCCATTGGCAGAATAATCCTTCACTGAACATTAGGAGTTGGGTTTCTAAGAACTAATATAACTTGATCAAGGACAAAGGGCCAGGAGAAAGAGTAAGTGGAGAAAATTAGTGTTATAAGCAGAAGGTTCAGTGTTGTACACACAGGGAAGCATGGACCTGCCTGGTCCATCTGGAAAATTGCACATAGATTGTTATTGCTGAAACCTAAAGTGCAGTTGGTAGGGGACGGTCTTTATGAGTATAATCCTTGCTGCTGTAATACGTAAATCTTCGAATTTCAGCAAGTTAACTGAATACAAGTTTATTTCTTATCCATTTGAGGGGTCAGGAAATGTATTTCTGATTGAAAATGTCTTTCTTCTGTGCCCATACAGTGAATCAAGGATCCAGGCTCTTTTCATATTGTGGTTCTGCCAGCCCATAGACTTTTTCTTCTCTTGTATCCAGATGACGAAAGATGAAAGAGGGAGGGAGGAAAAGACACATACTTCTTCAAATATTTTAGCTCTGAAGGACACATCTTACTTCTGTTGACAGTCCATTGGGAAGAGCTAGTTGCACTGGCTTCACCTAGATGCATGGTAAACCAGAAAATGTAGTCTCGGGTTGGGTAACCACTTCTTAGCAATAGTTTCGATTGTGGAATGAAGGAGCACCCAGTGTGGTGGAGAGGGAGTTTTCTCATCCGTGAAAAACAACTTGTTGCTTTAACCTGTTGACCTCTCACCAATCAGCTTAGTTAAAGGCTGAAGTGAGAGCTGAAGAAGTGTGGTAGCTGGTAGAGGGAGCACTGATGGCAGAAGGATAATTATTCTTTCTACCCTTCCTGAAGCCCCTAATCTTTCCAGAGCGGGTGGGGATCCACTGAAGGACCATATCTGTGCATCTTCTGAATCAGTCTTCCCTTCAATGGATCCACAGCTGCTCTGGAAAAATTTGGGGCTTCAGGAAGGCTGCAAAGGACAACTTTGTTCCTCTAACTTGTTCCTCTAACAAGGTGATAACCTGTGATTAATTTGAGTCCAGTTTAATTGAGATGTCAAAGAGTTAATGTTCATTTTACTTCATGATGGAGATCTCAGATTGTTTTATTTAGGAGCAGTGTTTATTGTGAAACCACCTGTCACACAACGATTTCCTGAAATTTCAGCTGCAAATCAGATGTTTCGAGTTCATATGAACAGCTTGCGTTTATGTGTGCACTGATTCACTCATTTTATTCAACAACTTTTCTTGAACACATTACATACTGGGCATGGTGCTTGACGTGGAATAGAACTGTAAGTATACCTCTGAGTGGGTGGAGTTTAGAAGAGTATTTCTCAACTTTTTCTGTGTAAGTGGACATGAGGGCTACCACATATTCACAGTTAACAACAGTGGCTCTTTGTGGCACTGATTTTCAACCTACAGGATATGCAATTCTCTCCCACCCCTGCCTGCCAGGGGAAGCAATGCCAAATCTCCAGTGATGGATGTCTGTACATGTAGCTTGACAAAGAGCTGTGAGTGGGTCTTTGACATTCTTTGGCAGGCCATGCCCCTGTCTTGTGTTCCACTGATAATTACTGATTCTGAGATTCAGCTACTATCTCAATAAAACTGAACGTGTTCCACATGAGTAAGCCAGAGAACTCAATAGTTAGGAAGCAGGGACTCAAGGAAGGAGAAAAGGCAATAGGAAATAGTGTTGGAACAGAGACTGCTATATCTTAATAAAGAATTGTTTTAAAAATATTACATCCTGACTCTAGCTAACCATGCAACTGTGTAATAGCTACTTAATTACCAAAGACAGCTTTGGACAGATATTATCTGTATTTTTCACCTGAAATTAAAAGGAAAAATACAGTAGTATGCACATTTAAGATAAAAAATACAAAGAAAACGTTTGAGAACTTGATGTTCTTATGCAGTTTAACAATGTTGATGCGATAGAGCTACTCTTGAATAGAAAGGCCCAATTACAATGGATATTGGGAATGTTCAGTGAAATAGGGCCCTGGTGAGTCTCAGGTCTTTTAAAAAGTGTGCATTATGTAATCTACAAGAACTGCTTGCGCAAAATCAAGTACCTGGTCAGCATATATTTTGCCCCATAAAACTCTCTCACATTTTTTTAGCTGAATTAATAACCTCTACAGTTTCTAGCTTCCTAAGAGGCTGAGTCTCTGTCTTGAATGTTTATAGAAGGAAACAATTTGCTGCTATTGTGGATAGATATCAATTGCCAACTCGGGTTCCATGAGCCTGGAATAGTATTTTTACCTTCTGTCACTTCAGGGTCAGTTTCTTATTATGAATGAGAAGCTGCCTTTGCCCTTCAACAAAATGAGATAAAACTAGAATAACCTTCCTGATTCCACTGCCTGCCTTCCTAGCCTAGTATTTCAGCTTCTGAAGAGTTTATTTTTGGATGTCATTAAATATAGCTAGTGATCCTTTAAATGAAATGGATTAAATGGCAAATGGCTTCCCATCTTCCACCCTTCAGTTAAGTCACCTGAAAAAATTCATAATTCAAAATATGATTTATAAAGTAACCCTAGCTCATCTCTATTTCTATTATTTCTTGGGGAAAAAAATTTCATTGATGATAACGCTGCAGTCTATGCTGATGTGAGCATCTTTCATCAGTATCTTCTTATGGCAGAAGAGAAATTAGTCTCTTCAATGTGTCTGTCTTCAGGTTTGGAAGTTTCCGTGGCTTTCAAGATTTACTGAGAAAGGAGAAATATGATTACCCCCAAAGACGTATTGTATCCATTAAGAATTTTCATAGAGGTGTGATATTTTGAGCTATGTATTTGTTAATTATGATAATCTTTTACAAATAGTTTTATCTGCAAAAGCTAGGAATATACTGTAGTTTTATCTATTATGTAGAGCTTAAATGATTGTATATACACATGGTTGTGAGTCAGTATATATAAATTATATGTGTGTATATAGCTATAGATACAGCTGATGAAATTATTTGAACATAATCATTGAAAACTAAAAGTCTTTTTTAAAGCTAAAAAACATTATATCACACATATCCCTTCTTCTGTAATTTAAAAACTGAAGTCTTTTCTTTTGTGAGGCGATTCAGAATTGATTGAACACATGCAGAATTATGGACCTGTCATTTGTCATTAAGGAGAAACTTAGGTAAATCATTTGGAAGGTTTTTTGTTTCTTTCTTTTTTTTTGTTTAGCAAAACTAATTTGTTTATTTGTGAAATTAGTTGGATTTAATGAATATGTATTGAACATCATCTATATGTGAAGAAGCCAAGTATTGAAGATAGGTATATGTATGAAATAAGAAATCTCTGGGTTCCCAGTCCTTCAAAAAGTGTCAATTTAGGACCAGGCTTAATTATGGGGCTTCCATGATTTGTAGTCAAAGCTATGGTTTTTCCCATAGTCATGTACAGATGTGAGAGCTGGACCATAAAGAAGGCAGAGCACTGAAGAATTGATGCTTTCAAACTGTGGTGCTAGAGAAGACTCTTCAGGGTCCCTTGGGCAGCAAGGAGATCAAACCAGTCAATCCAAAAGGAAATCAATTCGGTTCAGTTGCTCAGTTGCGCCTGACTCTTTGCAACCCCATGGAATGCAGCACGACGTTTCCCTATCTATCACCAACGCCTGGAGCTTACTCAAACTCATGTCCATTGAGTCGGTGATGCCGTTCAACCATCTCATTCTCTGTCATCCCCTTCTCTTCCAGCCTTCAATATTTCCCAGCATCAGGGTCTTTTCAAACGAGTCAGTTCTTCACATCAGGTGGCCAAAGTATTGGAGTTTCATCTTCAGCATCAGTCCTTCCAATGAATATTCAGGACTGATTTCCTTTAAGATTGACTGGTTGACAGGTTTCCTTTAGGGTTGATCTCCTTGAAGTCTAAGAGACTCTCAAGAGTCTTCTCCAACACCATAGTTCAAAAGCATCAATTCTTTGGCTCTCAGCTTTCTTTAAGTCCAACTTTCACATCCATCCGTGACTATTGGAAAAACCAGAGCTTTGACTAGATGGACCTTTGTTGGCAAAGTAGTGTCTTTGCTTTTCAATATGCTGTCTAAGTTGGCTAGAACTTTTCTTCCAAGGAGCAAACATCTTTTAATTTCATGGCTGCAGTCACGATCTGCAGTGATTTAGGAGCCCAAGAAAATAAAGTCTGACACTGTTTCCATTGTTTCCCCATCTATTTCCCATGAAGGGATTGGACCAGATGCCATGATCTTTGTTTTTGAATGTTGAGTTTTAAGCCAACTTTTTCACTGTCCTCTTTCACTTTCATCAAGAGGCTTTTTAGTTCCTCTTCAGTTTTTGCCATAAGGGTGGTGTCATCTGCATGTCTGAGGTTATTAATATTTCTCCCAGCAATCTTGATTCCAGCTTGTGCTTCATCCAGCCTGGCATTTCCTATGATGTACTCTGCATATAGGTTAAATAAGCAGGGTGACAATATACAACATTGACGTACTCCTTTCCCAATTTGGAACCAGTCTGTTGTTCCATGCAGTTCTAACTGTTGCTTCTTGACCTGTATACAGATTTCTCAGGAGGCAGGTCAGGTGGTAAACAGTGAATATTCACTGGAACGACTGATGCTGAAGCTGAAGCTCCAATATTTTGACAAAGAGCTGTATTGGACTTATTGGAAAAGACCCTGATGTTGGGAAAGGTTGAGGGCAGGGGAAGGGAGTGACAGATGATGAGACTGTTGGATGGCATCACTAACCCAATGGACATGAGTTTGAGCAAACTCCGGGAGATGGTGAAGGACAGGGAAGCCTGGCGTGCTGCAGTCCATGGTGTCGTAAAGAATCAGACAAGATTTAGCAACTGAACAACAACAAATTGTATGAAAATAAATCAGAATCTAAGATATCATGGTCATTTTCCTCATATTTTTTCTCTCATTATCAGAACTGCTTTAATAGCATAGGATGTATAGAAATCAACCTGACGGGGAAGCCTGGTGGGCTGCCGTCTCTGGGGTCGCACAGAGTCGGACATGACTGAAGCCACTTAGCAGCAGCAGCAGCACATATTAGGAAGTCAAGGACAATAACATGGAAACTGATTTTTTTTTTTTTCACATCAAGTAGACTCACCATATGTTTTCCATTAAGAGATTATATGTCAAAATATTTTTAGCATAACCTTCTTCTTTAAGTTTCCTCAGTTACATAAGAAGATGACCAGAATAGCAATGCAGGCAGGGAATCTGTGGAAAAGTGTGGTTTGGTATTATGATTAATAAAAATGAATAGACTGAAAATTCTATGTCTAATTACTTTAGAAATGATCATTGACTAGGGGAGAAATAGGTGAATATTTACAATGCAGGCAATCAGCTCGAGATACTGATATTTTTTTTTTTCACATCAAGTAGACTCACCATATGTTTTCCATTAAGAGATTATATGTCAAAATATTTTTAGCATAACCTTCTTCTTTAAGTTTCCTCAGTTACATAAGAAGATGACCAGAATAGCAATGCAGGCAGGGAATCTGTGGAAAAGTGTGGTTTGGTATTATGATTAATAAAAATGAATAGACTGAAAATTCTATGTCTAATTACTTTAGAAATGATCATTGACTAGGGGAGAAATAGGTGAATATTTACAATGCAGGCAATCAGCTCGAGATACTGATTTATACAAGTATGGGATAGCCATCCTCTGTCTCACCCTTGCTGACAATGAGGTTTATCATTTTGTTTATCCTTTGCAGATCAGTAAAGATCAGTAGAATACTGTGGCCCACAGGAACAGAGGAGAGGAGGGCTGGTGGTTTGAAACAGATTTTCATGGAATCCAATGGTAGGAGTGTAAAAACAGAAAAACTTTATGGAGACTCATTTGGTGAGAGAAATCAAGACTTAAAAATTCTTTTTAGCTCAGCAATTCCACTACTAGCACCTTATCCTAATGGAAAAAAAAAGTATGTACAAAGATGATTATTCATCATAAGGCTTTTGTAATAATGAAAAACCACCCCAAACAGGGAATTGTTTACCCAGAGGGAATAAGTTCAAGTCAAAGGTAACTGAAACTAGTGAAGGAGGCTGGGTGTAGGACAGGAGGGATTAGTGGTGAATTGGGTGGTTTGGTTTAGTCGCTAATTTATGTTTAACTCTTGCGATCCCGTGGGCCTGTCAGGCTCCTCTGTCCATGAGATTCTCCAGGCAAGAATACTGGAGTGGGTGGCCATTTCCTTCTCCAGGGGATCTTCCCAAGTGGTGAATTGGGAATGTGGCAAATCATGCAGGCAGCTCTAGCGGAGGGGTGTTGGCTCAGGCTTGCCAGAATTTTTGACCTTCTAAAATAAATTGAAAATACATATTTTTTTTGTAAGCTATCTTCCAACTTTTAAAATTGAATGCAGGCAAAATCAAAGTAGTTGTAGGCCCTGAATCATTGGCTGCCAGTCTACAGCATTTGAGCAAATAACTTATATGAAAATCTATGGTGGAACAAAATGCCATTAGTAAAAAATGATGCTATAATTGTATCTTTATTGACCTATAAAGATGCTCCAGATGTTACAAAGTAGCATAGGTAGTACAGTCACGATTTTTGCACATACACAGAACATATATTTTTTGCGTTTATATGCAGAGGGGAAAGGCTTACATTACATCCACTTAAATCATCACGTCTCTCTCTGGGTGAGGAATTCAGGGACTTTTGGGTTTTTGTATTTCCTAATTTTTCTTCTTAGAGTATATATTGTATAATAAAATTTAATTTAAAAGTGTAAAATATGTTTGATTCTACAATGGAGGATACAATACAAAGTACAGCAGAGGAGAATGAGAAAAACCTGAGAATGGCAATGAATTTAATAGGAAATTAGCAATGCACTAAGACTGTTCAGGGAAAAAAGTTAACGCATTCAAAAATCAATCTGATAAATTTGTTTTATATTGCTAGCAGGGTTATTTCCTAAAAGGGTACCAGAGTTACAAAGATAAATAAGATGGTGTCTCCTCCCTCTAGGAGTCCACAATCTAATGAGGATCTCCCAGCGTTACCTTTTAATTGTGTAACTTAGAAATGTAATCACAGAATAAAATAAGGACATAAGAACAAAGCAATTTAGAAAGTGGAAAAATTGCAATTTAAAAAATGTTGTGGCCTGTTTTAGAATGTCAGGGTAAAAGTCTAAAAATCCATATCACTATAGAATTATACTTGATTTTAACCAGGAAAATGTCATAATTTACAACTATTTTAAAATACAGGGGAGATTTGAATACTAATGATTTTACCAGAAAATTCTGCACAGAAAATTTGCAGTGATGTATGTCCTTTGTTTTCTTGGGATTACAAACATAATTAGGTAAATGGCATGTTCCAAATACAACGGTCACTGTCTAAAGTAAGTTTGTCTTGGACAAAAATCTAAAGTTTAGTTGCCAAAAATGCTCTTCATCATTAAAGGTGTTAAAGAGTCACAGCCCCAAAGATAACACTTTCAGGAGACTTTGGTGTATTTTTTTTTTTTTTTTTACTGTAATGAAAAATACTGAAGAGATTTAAGAAGTTAAAGTTTCACCTGGTTAAAATTTTAACCCTTGCTTTATAAAAGCATCATGTAGAACCTCACACGAAGCATTAAAGACAAATAAAATATATAAATGGAGCAATCACTTGCAAAATGAAACATGAATTGACAATGATGAAATGTGCAAATGACATACAATCATAGTGTGAGGGACGCTAGGCATAAAGGTTGCTATAGATATGAGGGACCTTGATGACTAGAAAGAGCCTATGTAAATAAGTGCTATCTGTAATTCAGTAGATAGAAATGTAAGGTAATAATCCTAGACACTAAATTCAAAACGAATGTGCTGTCAGTAGCCATGTGCTGCAAAACATTTAGGAGACAAATAACCTCTGGGTATTAGTAGACAAGCACATAGAAGCTTCTGCATAGGTTTTCATAGCAATAACCCCATGAACAATTCCACGAGGCACAAATGAAAGCACCAGTTTAAGTAGAGAGAATTATAAAAGGATTTTTTAAAATGTCACTGGGATTATGTTGAGAAAGCCACATATGCTTTCTTTTACTTTAGAGGCAGAAAAATGATAAAGCTTAGAAAAACACTACAATACCAAAATGATAAAAACCTAAGGTTTA
This sequence comes from Oreotragus oreotragus, assembly GCA_006410675.1. Classification (NCBI taxonomy): domain Eukaryota; kingdom Metazoa; phylum Chordata; class Mammalia; order Artiodactyla; family Bovidae; genus Oreotragus; species Oreotragus oreotragus. Next base: position 35,862 of record SJYX01013960.1, on the reverse strand, counting down.
CTGAGAAAAGGAAATACACAAAAAAGTACCAATCACAATCGAGGCTCAAAGAGAGGGTTTAGGTCACAAATTAGTACTTTTCTAGGGCTATCTCTTTTAAAAATCACATTTGCCAATTTCTGTTATTTTTATAAGTATCCTTTCTTCACTGTTTTATCATACTGACTTTTTGAACATTGGACTCTCACCATGCAAAACTAAATTGACAGAATAAAGAGGCTCTTAAATGTTTATCCTTCAAGACTCTACCTGGTGGTGCTGAACTTGCATGTTTATCATCCTGTTGCAGGATATTGCATGTTTCCTATTAATTTCATCAGGCCATGTTCCCCAGGCATGCTGGACTCTGTGGAATGAGATCCTGGCCTTTGCTTCAGCTCACTGGGTAGAGGTCTGGGTAAGAACACTTGCTGAATCCAGCCAGCCAGGCTTCAGGGCCCAGATGTTTTCCTTCCCTCTGACCCTTGCTATCACTTCCTCTTCCTTCAAAACCAGCTGCATCTTTCATGTGAAGACCAAGGTGTAACCCCTGTGTCACAGATCATACCATGCAGGGTAAGAACAGAATAACAGAGTACTATTCTATGAGAAATTGCCTATATTTTATACAAATTTGAATTATGGCAGTTTTAAATATGACAAATTATTAATGAAATTTTTTTCTTTAATTTTTTACTTTATTTTACTTTACAATACTGTATTGGTTTTGCCATACTGTTATATCAAATGAGAGAATTGACTGGCATCACTGTGGTAGCTTTTCTCACCCCCTTCTTACAACCCCAGCATTCAGGAGGAACCCGAGGTCCTACTTGCCTGCTCTGCATTTATGCTGAAAATCTCCATCCAGAGAGTTTCCTCCTATGTTCCAAATTAAAAACAAAAACAGAACCAACAAAATTGAGACCTGTATAATTTCAGTGCTGACAGACCCAGGAAATGGCAAACTAGGCCGTTTCTTCTATACCTGGTAAACAAATGACAACTTACCATATCACGGTTTTCCAGAGACTGGGACTTCTTAGAGGGAAGGCTTTGTTTACTATTTTACTCTTCTTTTAACCTTCATGGTGATTCTATTTGACATCTTAAGAAATATTGTTGAACAGTGTCATGAGCACTCACCAAGTGGTGGAGAGGGGACTTGTGCTGAACAACTCACTTGAGTACCAGTAACTCTAGAACCAAAGTTAGAGGAAAGGAAACTACTGCCACACTCGTTTAGGAAGGAGGACTCTGAAATATCCGTGATAATGTTGAGAAAATTTAAAAAGCCGCAATAAGCAAAAATACATTCTCAAGATTGTACATTTACACCCCATTCTTATTATTCAATCTCTTAAGTCACGTCTGACTCTGCGACTCGAGGGACTGCAGCATGCCAGCCTCCTCTGTCCTCTACCCCCTCCTGGAGTTCGCTCAGACTGATGTCTGTTGAGTCTGTGATGCCATCCAACCATCTTATTCTCTGCCACCCTCTTCTCCTTTTGCCTTTTGACTCTTTACATCAGATGGCCAAAGTTTTGGAGCTTTCCCAACAGTCCTTCCTGTGAGTATTCAGGGTTGACTTCCTTTGAAATTTATTGATTTGATCTCCTTGTAATCCAAGAGACTCTCAAGAGTCTTCTCCAGCACCACAACTCTTCAGCACTCAGCCTTCTTTATGGTCCAAATCTCTCATCCATACATGACTACTGGGAAAGCTGTAGCTTTGACTATATGGACATTTGTCAGGAAAGTGACATCTCTCCTTTTTAATACTCTGTCTAGGTTTGTCATAGCTTTCTTTCTGAGGAGTAAGCATCTTTTAATTTGATGGCTATAGTCACCATCTGCAGTGATTTTTGAGGCCCAAGAGAATAAAATATGTTACTGCTTCCACTTTTTCCTCTTCTATTTGCCATGAAGTGATGGGACCTGATGCCATATTTTCCATTTATTTCTTTTTTTAAATTAATTTTTTGGAGTGTAGTTGTTTTGCAATATTGTGTTTGTTTCTGCTGGACAGCAAGGTGAATCAGTCATATGTATACATATATACCTTCCCTTTTGGACTTCTTTTTCCCATTCAGGTCACCATAGTGCATTTAGGAGAGTTCCCTTGCTATATATTAGTTATCTATTTTATACAGATTATGGGGGTTGCAAAGGGTTGGACAGGACTGAGCAACTGAACAAGAAAAACACATACTATCTGTAGTGTATACGTGTCAGTCCCAATCTCCCAATTTCTTCCACTCCACCCTTTCCCTCTCGCTGTCCATGCATTTGTTCTCTATGTCTGTGTCTCTTTCTCTGCTTTGCAAATGTGATCATCGATACCATTGTGGCTCAGCTGGTAAATAATCCACCTGCAATGCGGGAGACCTGGGTTAGATCCCTGGTTTGGAAAGATCCCCTTGAGAAGGGAAAGGCTACTCACTCCACCTGGAGAATTACATGGACTGTATAGTGCATGGGGTCGCCGAGTTGGACACGACTGAGCAACTTTCACTTTCATACCATTTTTCTAGATTCCAACTTGCACGAGTTAAGATACAGTATTTGTTTTTCTCTTTCTGACTTACTTCAGTCTGTATGACAGTNCACTCCACCTGGAGAATTACATGGACTGTATAGTGCATGGGGTCGCCGAGTTGGACACGACTGAGCAACTTTCACTTTCATACCATTTTTCTAGATTCCAACTTGCACGAGTTAAGATACAGTATTTGTTTTTCTCTTTCTGACTTACTTCAGTCTGTATGACAGTCTCTAGGTCCGTCCATGTCTCTGCGAAAGACCTAATTTCATTCCTTTTTATGGCTGAGTAATACTCCATTGTATTTATGGGAAAATTAATCGTGGATAAGGCAATTATGGAAGGACCTTCAGGAATGCATGCCTTCATTGCACAAAATCAATCACCCTCTAGCCCTAGGAATGCCAGGGGAAGTAACTAATTGTAGCCCTTTTGGTTCACTGTACCCTGACTTCTGTGCAGGCTGGGAGCAGCCCTACTGCCTGGAGCCTCAACTTGCTTTAATAACCCAGGCAAGACAAACCAGAAAAGCATCAGCACTGGGAAATCTGCCTGCAGCTCCGCTTGTTCCACTGCTGCATGGTGTCACAAAAGTGAACTTGGTTCAATTTCTGCAGGAATAGGAGATAAATCAATATCCTTAACTGTGCTCCTTAAAGACTTCCTTTGTTTTAGTATTTATTTGGCTGCATCATTTATAGTGTGTCACGTGGGATCCCTTGTTTTGGTGCACAAGCTCAGGACTTAGATGCCTTGCAGCATGTGAGATCTCAGTTCCCCCACCAGGGACTGAATCCCCATCCTCTGCATTGCAATGTGGATTCTTAACCACTAAACCACCAGGAAAGGCCCCAAGATTTATTTTCTTTAGGTTGACTTGTTTGTGTAAAAAATTTTGTTGGGGGTGCCGGAGTGGTTTATGTAATAATAGATCACTGTTGTAAAACCTTGATGTATCTTCTGGTCTAAAGCCTGAGCATAATTAGGGACATGGGCCTCATCTATTACATTAGCATCCCAAGTTTCTTATATTGTGCCTGGTTGGTGCTTGATAAATACATCAAAATGATGAAAAATATGAAATACATCTGTGGTCTTGCCTAGCTGCCTAAACAATATTCATAACATTTCATCTATAGTAAAATACATTTCTGATCTCCTAGACACTAAGTTACAAATGCGTTGTTGGAACTTATTCTGTTGATTTAAAGTGAAGTTGGTTTATAAACAATAAATTGAGAAATGTTGCTGCAAATGGATTATTTGTGTTCACAATTACAGGAAACAAATATGCCATATCTTTGAGGCAGCAAAATCCCTTTCTAGTCAAGCTATAACTGTGTTTTTAACATCCCCCATCTTCAAGAAATGAATCCATTCTTTTCAGCTATAATCATCTTGGCTCAAAAGACCTAGGTGTTTTGTTTTTATCTGTCTGCAAAGGCCCTGTGATTCATCATAAGAAATGAAAACTGGCCAAGAGAAATTGTACAAAAGTTACTCAGGAAAAGGAGCCACATACCTAATTGTGGATTTTCCAGCTGATGCTCTTTCTATAAGTTAATTGTGTTGTTTTGAAATCACCAAGGCAAACAGAACACAACAAACAAACAAAACCCATAAATTTTACCTGGGACATTTTGTGCATAATAGTTTTGTACTTTCAATTCCAATGCCTGTGTATTCATGTCAATACTGGAACATAACACCCAGACAGTCTGTGAAATTTCAGCCCCTGGAGAGATGTATGCATCACTGTCACACTGGGTCTTGGCCTCACCTTGGTTCAGAAAGATAAATACATCTCATGATTATTGAACCACCTAACGACCCACTGGATCCAAAAGAGATTTTTATAAGTCAGGTTCAAAGAGTTCTGAAAAGCAAAATTATAATTTGAGTACAAAGTCAAGATCTGCTGGTTTTAACAAAAGATCACTAAAGATGCAAGGCATCTTGCAAGCTGGTGAATATTTGTGGCTTAAATTAAATTCCCAAATTGTCATGTTTCTTTTTTTTTTTTTTTCATAGAAAATCCAGATAGAACTTTAAAAATTTACAAAAGGAACTCATATACAGCAAGAGTGTAAGCTAACATGGAAGATGTTAATAGTGCTATTAGCCGGTGTGATTTCTGTCATTATCAGCCATTATTCTAAGAATGGTAAGTGGCAGATAAAGAGCTCAGCTGAAATTTCCATCTTTTTTGTAGTCAGCATGTAAAATACATATCCTCTGTCTCTAAATTGTCACCCTTTGTCACAAATTGCTCATTATGTTTGCTTAGACTTATGAAATGTAAAATATTTTATTTAAAGGAAATAAAGCCAAGAAACATTGAGTAAAAACCCTCTGATTTTTTCTAGAATGTGTATTTAAAAAATCTTTAGCATTGATCATAGACTATGAATGAGTTGATAGAAGCTGGTGGCTCAGATGGTAAAGAATCTGTCCGCAGTGTGGGAAAGACAGGTTCAATTCCTAGGTCGGGAAAATCCCCCGGAGAAGGAAATGGCTACCCACTCCAATATTCTTGCCTGGAGAACTCCATGGACAAAGGAGCCTGGTAGGCTACAGTCCATGGGCTGCAAGAAGTTGGACAGAATTGAGTGTTTAACCCTTTCTTTCCTGGCAATTAAAAAGAAGAAAGGAAAGAGAGAAAGACAAAAGATGAACTGTGACTAATGCATTCTAGAGAAGAGCTCTAGTTTTTTTTTTTTTTTTAATTAGAACTAATTTTGAAGGCTTCATCTGAAAGGGGCCTCACTGAAGCAGTTCAGAAAGCTTTTGAAATCATGTGTAAGTGGCTTACTTGGATCAAGAGTTATACTGGTTAACCTTTGGTGATTATATGTGCGTTTATGTGTGACTATAATACCACATATAAAAAGTTGTTAAAACTTAGATGTCATATTAAAGGATCAAAATGCACATAGAATATAATAGAATTTTGTTCTGGTCTAAAGGTCAGAAGAAAGAAAAAGAGGTGAGAAAAAGATAGAGTTCATATTGTTCTTTTATGAGAGAATACAGCAATATTAATTTAGTTCCAGGATACTGCATTACAATCTTTGTCATTTAATTTTTAAAATTCTTCTTGTGGGGCTATTTCTTACATGCTTAATGTTGGGGCAATATCTTGACAACCAAAAGCCAGGAGAGAGTATATTGTGGAATTCCAATTTATGTTAAACTTCCCTTTATGCAGAATTCAAACAGTTTGTAAAATGCCCAGCAGATATACTTGAAAGACATGTATTGTACAGTGAGAATGGCTGTACATAGCAATAATCCACAAATTACCAGATCTTCAAATGATTTTTGAAGTATCATCAGGAAAAAATTAAATTTTGTTCCCTAGTTGCTTTATGCAAAACATATTTTGACTGGACTTGAATTCTTAAGAATTTGGACTATGTATATAACATGTATGAAATCTCTTTCAGCATATAAAAAATTGTTAACTATCTTCTGCCATTCTGAGTGTGTTAGAACTGATGGCATCTTATTATGATCTCTAAAAATGCTATTTAAAGGCAAAAATGTTTCATGTTTGGGTTGGCTTTTCTAATACAGAGGGCATTCTTGCAAATATTATTTTTACTATTTTTATGAGAAACAAGCACCTTTATTTACTAGAAGCACCTTAAACAAGTAACTGTAGTTAGACATCCACCATTTTAAGCCAACACACTAAAACATTGCATCAGCAGTGTGTGCAGTTTCTAATACATGCTTTTTTAATCATTCTTCTTGCTTCTTCAAGCAAAAACAACTTACACTCATCGGCATTAAGTGACAGAAATCACAGTGAGTGATTCTGGTTGAAGTCTTTTGTTAATACCTCATTTTATAAAAAAAATTCCCTGTTCTAGGTTATAATGTGTATTGCAGTTGAAAGACACAAATGGTACCAGAGAGCATATGCTTTTTTAATTTCCTTAAAAATAAAAAGCTAGGGAATTAAATGCTTGCTAATGAAGTGTTACATTTCTTAGTTTTCTGCAATTCATTTTAATTGAAAAAAAATCCCTTAAAGTGTCTCCCATTTTCCTATTCTCAGAAGAGAAATAAGAATGATCTATAAAAGAACATGCAGTTCAATGACTAAAAAAAAAAAAAAAACTAAAGCAAAAAGAGGCATTTAAAAAATCTTGTGTTCCTTTTATATACAGGGAAGAGGTACAAGGTTCAGGTATTCATGGATTCATTTTTAACAGACTTTTCATACATTCAAATAGCTATTTCAGTAGAATAATTTTAGTAGTTTATGGGAGTGACAATTGAACGATTGAGGCTCACCTTACCCTCGGCAACAATGAACTAAATTACTTGTTCTCCAAACAGAGCCCTCTATACATCTTTTTCTTCCTTAAAATGCCGATTAAAACAGCAAGAGGCTGATGATATACATGTTGTGTTGACACAGGGACAAAGTAATAATGGAAATGTGCAAAATCATAGTGGGGCTCTGGGACCAGGTTGGATTGTAAGTTCCAAGAAGACTTCCTGAGGTTTGTGCTATCTACAGTGACTGTGAGAGGCCTGGGGAAATCTTGAAATGAGAGCCTGAGGGAAGCAGAGCACATTTGTGTGTGTAAGGGACCACAGATGACCTGGGACACCTAATTTTTCCTCCGTGCTCTGCCCTTGACTAAAGACAGCAATGGTGCTACTCATAAGGATCTGTGTCATAACAGTATCCTTGGTTTTGAGCTTTGTTCAGTTCAGTCGCTCAGTGGTGTCCGACTCTTTGTGACCCCATGGACTGCAACATGCTAGGCTTCCCTGTCCATCACCAACTCCTGGAGCCTGCTCAAACTCATGTGCATCGAATTGGTGATGCCATCCAACCATCTCATCCTCTGTCGTCCCCTTCTCCTCCTGTCTTCAAGCTTTCCCAGCATCAGGGTCTTTTCCAATGAGTCAGTTCTTCGAATCAAGTGACTAATGTGTTGGAGCTTCAGCCTCAGCATCAGTCCTTCCAATGAATATTAAAGACTGATTTCCTTTAGGATTGACTGGTTTGATGTCCTTGCAGTCCAAGGGACTCTCCAGTCTTCTCCAACACCCCAGTTCAAAAGCAGCAATTCTCTGGCGCTCAGCTTTCTTTATAGTAGGGCTTCTCTGGCGACTCAGATGGTAAAGCATCTGCCAGCAATGCAGGAGACCTGGGTTCGATCACTGGGTCAGGAAGATCCTCTGGAGAAGAAAATGGCAACCCATTCCAGTACTCTTGCTTGGAAAATTCCTTGGATGGAGGAGTCTGATGGGGTACAGTCCATGGGGTCGCAAAGAGCTGGACAAAACTGACTGACTTCATTTCACTTTCCTTTATTGTGTAACTGTCACATCCATACACGACTACTGGAAAAACCATAGCTTTGACTAGATGGACCTTTGTTGGCAAAGTAATGCCTCTATTTTTTAATATGCTGTCTAGATTGGTCATAGCTTTTCTTCCAAGGAGCAAGCATCTTTTAATTTCATGGCTGCAGTCACTATCTGCAGCGATTTTGGAGCCCAAGAAAATAAAGTCTCTCACTGTTTCCATTGTTTCCTCATCTATTTGCCATGAAGTGATGGGACCAGATGCCATGATCTTAGTGTTTTGAATGTTGAGCTTTAAGCCAGCTTTTTCACTCTCCTCTTTCACTTTCATCAAGAGGTTATTCAGTTCCTCTTCACTTTCTGGCATAACGGTGGTATCATCTGCATATCAGAGGTTATTGATATTTCTCCCGGCAATCTTGATTCATCCAGCCTGGCATTTTGCATGATGTACTCTGCATATAAGTTAAATAAGCAGGATGACAATATACAGCCTTGTCGTACTCCTTTCCCAATTTAGAACCAGTCTGTTGTTCCATGTCTGGTTCTAACTATTGCTTCTTGACCTGCATAAGATGTGTATAAGAGACAGGTGTGTGCAGTTTCTAATACATGCTTTTTTAATCATTCTTCTTGCTTCTTCAAGCAAAAACAACTTACACTCATCGGCATTAAGTGACAGAAATCACAGTGAGTGATTCTGGTTGAAGTCTTTTGTTAATACCTCATTTTATAAAAAAAATTCCCTGTTCTAGGTTATAATGTGTATTGCAGTTGAAAGACACAAACGGTACCAGAGAGCATATGCTTTTTAATTTCCTTAAAAATAAAAAGCTAGGGAATTAAATGCTTGCTAATGAAGTGTTACATTTCTTAGTTTTCTGCAACTCATTTTAATTGAAATCTCTTGCTTTTTCGATGATCCAGTGGATGTTGGCAATTTGATCTCTGGTTCCTCTGCCTTTTCTAAATCCTGCTTGAACATCTGGAAGTTTACAGTTCATGTACTGTTGAAGCCTGGTTTGGAGAATTTTGAGCATTACTTTACTAGCATGTGAGATGAGTGTAATTGTGCGGTAGTTTTAACATTCTTTATCATTGCCTCTCTTTGGAGTTGGAATGAAAACTGACTTTTCCCAGCTTTATTAGCTGTGGAATAAATGTATAAGCCCAGAGAGGTAGTTGTTGTTCTGTTGCTACATGGTGTCTGACTCTGTGATCCCATGGGCTGTAGCATGCCAGGCTCTTTTGTCCTCCACTGTCTCCCAGAATTTGCTCAAACTCATGACCATTGAGTCAGTGATGCCATCCAACCATCTCATCCTCTACCACCCTCTTCTCCTCCTGCCCTGAATCTTTCCCAGCATCAGATCTTTTTCAGTGAGTTGGCTCTTTGTATCAAGTGACCAAAGTATTGGAGCTTCAGCTTCAGCGTCAGTCCTTCCAATGAATATTCAGGGTTGATTTCCTTTAGGATTGACTGGTTTGATTTTCTTGCTGTCCAAGGGACTCTCAATAGTCTTCTCCAGCCCCATAGTTCAAAAGCATTAACTCTTCAGTGCTCAGCCTTCTTTATGGTCCAACTCTCACATCTGTACAGGACTGCTGGAAAAACTATAGCTTTAACTTTACAGACCTTTGTTAGCAAAGTAATGTCTCTGCTTTTTACTACTCTGTTTAGCTTCATCATATCTTTCTTTATGAGAAGTAAGCGTCTTTTAGTTTCATTGCTGCAGTCACTGTCTGCAGTGATTTTGGGGTTCAAGACATGATCTCTGCAGCCTCCCGCAAAGCAGAAGAAGACAAAGATGATAGGGACTACAAAAGATAGAGGAGGGGAGGCCTGCCTGAAGGGAACATAAGCAAGGAGGAAGAAGGAGTTAGAAGGAGAAAGGGGAAGAGAAGGTGGAGGAAGAAAAGGAAAAATAGAGTGGGAGAAGGCTGATGTCTCTGTCTTTTCAAGTGGAGCATGCTCACTTAGAATCTACACAATGGTCAAATACTACGTGTGTGCACACCTCTGTGTATGTGAGGGTACGCTGAGACCCCACAAAAGCACATGTTCTGTCATTGCTGACCCTCGGTTTCCTCTCCCAGAGTACTGAGTGGGCTCCTGACCTCAAGGTGGCAGGGGCCTCAATGGCGCAATGGATTGGATTCTATATTCCCCATGGAGACTGTGGATAGGTTTGTCAGGTCTATGGGACTTTGCCACACGTTCAGGCTGAGAAAATGTCTTTTCTTATTACCCCCAAATCCTCTGCAATTGGTTATCCAGTCTCCAAAATCCTGAGCATGCCTATAACATATTTTTAACTTTGTTATAAAGGAAATTTCAGTACCTGAGATATCTTGGTATGCAACCATCTGACACAGCTGATTTACTTACCTAGTCCTTGCCTCTTCCTGGAAGGATGCTGTATCTCTTAGCTGGAATAGGGAAAATGATAGTATCTGCTTCAGAAACATGAAAATTAATGGAGGCTATATCTGCATGAGCTTATCTTTTTGATAGGAATGTACTCTTCTAGAAAACATGAGCTAATTACAGCATTCAACTTTCACACATTTCCCTAGAGTACAAATATTTCTTTTGCTCATTTACTGTGAACCTATTTTGCCATGGGATTAAAAGCAGCAGTATGTGCATGGCGCTGTCACTTTTTGAAAATGGATCATTAGTTGAGCAGAAGGTAAAGTAAGAAGTGAATAGTCCTATAATAAATTAATTTTTATTTTTATGAGTCAGTTCAGTGATGAATTCTTTTAAAAGTCAAGGTGACTGACCATTGATTTATTTGACACAGATGAGGGAAAAGATGAAATTGGAAGTTAAAATATGTAGTTAGGTACCACACATGGAGGAAGATCAATTCCAACAATGGTAAATAAAGTCGCTCATTCGTGTCCAACTCTTTGCGACCCCGTGGACTGTAGCCCATCAGGCTCCTCCGTCCATGGGATTTTCCAGGCAAGAGTGCTGGAGTGGATTGCCATCTCCTTCTCCAGGGGATCTTCCCGACCCAGGAATCGAACCCAGGTCTCCCGCATTGCGGGCAGATGCATTACTGTCTGAGCCACCAGGGTAGAGACAGAGAAAATATTGATTATCAGAACTTATAGTTCTCATACATTTCCTTCCAACCTCAGAGCTAAATTCTGAGACTGTTTTGGGAACATGTTACAAACTGGACAAATTCAACCAGAAGTCTTATTGCATGGGGGCAGGGGCTTCTCCTTTGGAAAGCACTTGCCCTGAAAAAAAAGGTACCTGGATCAAGACATTGAATGAGCGAGAAAGTCTTTTTCAGTAGGACACTGTAATTGTCCCACAGCTTTATTTTCTGGCTCAAATATCCCTATCTGTGACCCATGGTTGAGTCTTAAACCAATTAGAGACCTGCTGCTGCTGCTGCTGCTGTCACTTCAGTCGTGTCTGACTCTGTGTGACCCCATAGATGGCAGCCCACCAGGCTCCCCCATCCCTGGGATTCTCCAGGCAAGAATACTGGAGTGGGTTGCCATTTCCTTCTCCAATGCATGAAAGAGAAAAGTGAAAGTGAAATCGCTCAGTCTGTCCGACTGTTAGCGACCCCATGGACTGCAGCCCACCAGACTACTCCGTCCATTGGATTTTCCAGGCAAGAGTACTGGGGTGGGGTGCCATTGCCTTCCCCGAATTAGAGACCTAGTGGCCTGAAAGCTTTGTAAGTTGGTGGAACACAAATAGCATAACTTTAGAGATGCCTCTAATATAGTAAAGCAGAAAGGGGGCCGGGTATCTTGTGAGCCCTAAACTGCTTCGGGATGCTGCTTACCTGAATACTGGAGCATCATTTGGAAAATTTGCTTCCTGGTAAAAGATGGAAGGACATTTTCACAGCTTGTTAGAGACTGAGGTGCCTTGTAGGAGTACTCTGGTTTCTGAGTCAACTCTTGGAGACTCCCACAAGTATTTGATGGGGATTTTGTAGGGTGCTGAAGGTTTTGAATTTTCTGTCAAAGGCCAGAGCCAGTGACATGTGAGTTACAATTTTTGCTGTGATTCTATTCTTTCATGAGTCCCTGTAATACTGAGTTTAAGCAAAACTATATTTTGGTGTAGGATGAGCTGGAAATGTTGGCCTGGCTTGAAGTTTTCGTGGGCTTACAACAACAATATTGGCTTGCAGGCATTTTGGATGACCGTCATGGTAGGGAAGAGACTCCTGGTTTAAATCTCAGAAACTGTCAGAATGACTTAGCACTTTGGGGATCTAGACTGAGAGTTATGGTCTTGCCAATGGAAACTGGGATATGAAACAACTCTAGGCTCACAGTTTTGAAAGCTTACACCATAACCAATATTCTAGGAGCTTTCCTGAAGTGGGCCTGAAAAGTGCTTCTGCAATGCAGAGCCAGTTGCCACATCAACCATACTCACTTGGTAGCACACAAATCTGGCATTCTTGTGAAACCCCTTGTTAGTGTACATCTCTGCAAAGTTTATTTAGAGTACTCCTTGAAATCCCAGAACTCTCTGTTTTCTGGAATGCAAACTCAGAAATAAGCAAGAAAGATTCTTGAGTACCCAAAATAGCTTCCACATCCCCAGACTAAAACCCTGGACTTCCCTTCTGAAAGGCTTCTGTGCTTCACTTAGTGGTTGTTTATTCTTACTTAACTGAAGTCATAATAATTGTGGGTTTTCTGGCTTTCCAGCTCAAAGTAGATTATAAATAACAAATTAGAAAGGGGTGAGAACATGTTAGAGGCAAGCAAACTGGAAGGAGTGAAAGGACAGTTGTTAAATAAGGAAGAGGAAAGCAGAAAATTAAGAACACAGACAGGAACTCTGTGTTTTACCAAATTATGCAGCGGTGGTGGTTCATTATGATGGCACAGTTATGAAAAAGGCCAAATTATGTTCAGCAGTTGCTATTTTTTAAAAGACAAGGAAGAATTTAATAAAGTTTTCAAAAATTTACATAAAATGATATAAAAAAATAGGCTGAGCATCCAAAGGGGTAAGTTTGAGCATTGTAGATGAAATGTGTGGCCTGCCGCTCTCCTGAAGATGATTACTGTATTTGAATTCTCAGAGCACTCAGTTTGTACCTTTCTAATGGGGATTACAGTTTTCATTATATTATAGTCATTCGAGTTCATGCTAAATGCCATTTAACTCACTCAGGCATGGAGGAAGCTGGATTTAGTGTCTATCATGCCATGATGTACACGACTTTGATGAACTGGTCACTCTGTGCTTTAGTTTTCGTATTTATAAGATAGGTTTGGAACAAATGAATTTGAGGTTCTTCCAGTTTGTGAATTTTATTCCTTTATAAAGTAAATGATAATAATTTTATAGTGAGGAACCGAGGTATAGATGGATCCCTAATTTATACATTAAGGACATCTGTAGTCATAACCAAGCCAATTATATGGATATATTGCCTGATAAATAGTCATCTCTTGTAATGTGAATAAAGGTAATTTTTTCCTGAAGTTACGTTAGTAGTCTTTTTTCTTCTTACATGCTTGGCAGACCTGACAAATGAAATAAGCCAGCCCCTAGGGCAGTGTAATTGGTTCAGTGATGGACATGTGACCATGCTGATCCAATAAAAAACAATCCCAGGACTTTTTCTAGCACTATTGACCTATTCAGGAAATATGTAGAAGTTGTACCTTCTTAATGATTTGTATTTTCTGTGATGGTGTGCATGCTAAGTTGCTTCAGTTGTGTCCGACTCTTTGCAACCTCATATACTGTAGCCCACCAGGCTCCTCTGTCCGTGGTATTCTCCAGGCAAGAGTGGGTTGCCATGCCTTCCTCCAGGGGATCTTCCCAACCCAGGGATTGAACCTGCATCTTTTATGTCTCCTACATTGGGAGGTATGTTATTTACCACTAACACCACATTTCTATAAAGATGCAAATATATTGCTGAAATAAAGCTTCCATTAACTTATAAATCAATACATGCCAATAATTAAAAATATTTTTCTTTCATTCTCTAAATAAATTAAATTATTTAGTAATAAAAATGGGTCATAAATCATCCTAATGAGCTCATTGAAGTGACTTTTTGTAATATACATCTGTGCCTTGCTTATAATATCCTCTCCAGGTCATGATTTGAAATAATAAATATGTTAAGCCCTTCCAATGACTTTTCCATCCTCACAATCTTGTTTTAGGACATTATCATTGTTCCCCAAAGAAACTGTACATTCATTAGCAGTCATGCCTTATTCCTTCTCCACCTACATTATCTCCCTCCCCTCATAGCACCACACTGACCCTAAGCAACCACTTATTTGCTTCCTAGCTCTATTAGTTTCACTTTGGGGGAAATTTTTTATAAATATTATTCAACAAGACACCATGTGGTCTTTTTGGCAGACTTCTTTCAGTAATATGTTTTCACAGTTTTATCAGTGCTGTAGCATGCATACCCTGCTTATTTAACTTGTATGCAGGGTATATCATGTGAAATGCCAGGCTGGATGAAGCACAAGATGGAATCAACTCCGTCCATTGGATTTTCCAGGCAAGAGTACTGGGGTGGGGTGCCATTGCCTTCCCCGAATTAGAGACCTAGTGGCCTGAAAGCTTTGTAAGTTGGTGGAACACAAATAGCATAACTTTAGAGATGCCTCTAATATAGTAAAGCAGAAAGGGGGCCGGGTATCTTGTGAGCCCTAAACTGCTTCGGGATGCTGCTTACCTGAATACTGGAGCATCATTTGGAAAATTTGCTTCCTGGTAAAAGATGGAAGGACATTTTCACAGCTTGTTAGAGACTGAGGTGCCTTGTAGGAGTACTCTGGTTTCTGAGTCAACTCTTGGAGACTCCCACAAGTATTTGATGGGGATTTTGTAGGGTGCTGAAGGTTTTGAATTTTCTGTCAAAGGCCAGAGCCAGTGACATGTGAGTTACAATTTTTGCTGTAATTCTATTCTTTCATGAGTCCCTGTAATACTGAGTTTAAGCAAAACTATATTTTGGTGTAGGATGAGCTGGAAATGTTGGCCTGGCTTGAAGTTTTCGTGGGCTTACAACAACAATATTGGCTTGCAGGCATTTTGGATGACCGTCATGGTAGGGAAGAGACTCCTGGTTTAAATCTCAGAAACTGTCAGAATGACTTAGCACTTTGGGGATCTAGACTGAGAGTTATGGTCTTGCCAATGGAAACTGGGATATGAAACAACTCTAGGCTCACAGTTTTGAAAGCTTACACCATAACCAATATTCTAGGAGCTTTCCTGAAGTGGGCCTGAAAAGTGCTTCTGCAATGCAGAGCCAGTTGCCACATCAACCATACTCACTTGGTAGCACACAAATCTGGCATTCTTGTGAAACCCCTTGTTAGTGTACATCTCTGCAAAGTTTATTTAGAGTACTCCTTGAAATCCCAGAACTCTCTGTTTTCTGGAATGCAAACTCAGAAATAAGCAAGAAAGATTCTTGAGTACCCAAAATAGCTTCCACATCCCCAGACTAAAACCCTGGACTTCCCTTCTGAAAGGCTTCTGTGCTTCACTTAGTGGTTGTTTATTCTTACTTAACTGAAGTCATAATAATTGTGGGTTTTCTGGCTTTCCAGCTCAAAGTAGATTATAAATAACAAATTAGAAAGGGGTGAGAACATGTTAGAGGCAAGCAAACTGGAAGGAGTGAAAGGACAGTTGTTAAATAAGGAAGAGGAAAGCAGAAAATTAAGAACACAGACAGGAACTCTGTGTTTTACCAAATTATGCAGCGGTGGTGGTTCATTATGATGGCACAGTTATGAAAAAGGCCAAATTATGTTCAGCAGTTGCTATTTTTTAAAAGACAAGGAAGAATTTAATAAAGTTTTCAAAAATTTACATAAAATGATATAAAAAAATAGGCTGAGCATCCAAAGGGGTAAGTTTGAGCATTGTAGATGAAATGTGTGGCCTGCCGCTCTCCTGAAGATGATTACTGTATTTGAATTCTCAGAGCACTCAGTTTGTACCTTTCTAATGGGGATTACAGTTTTCATTATATTATAGTCATTCGAGTTCATGCTAAATGCCATTTAACTCACTCAGGCATGGAGGAAGCTGGATTTAGTGTCTATCATGCCATGATGTACACGACTTTGATGAACTGGTCACTCTGTGCTTTAGTTTTCGTATTTATAAGATAGGTTTGGAACAAATGAATTTGAGGTTCTTCCAGTTTGTGAATTTTATTCCTTTATAAAGTAAATGATAATAATTTTATAGTGAGGAACCGAGGTATAGATGGATCCCTAATTTATACATTAAGGACATCTGTAGTCATAACCAAGCCAATTATATGGATATATTGCCTGATAAATAGTCATCTCTTGTAATGTGAATAAAGGTAATTTTTTCCTGAAGTTACGTTAGTAGTCTTTTTTCTTCTTACATGCTTGGCAGACCTGACAAATGAAATAAGCCAGCCCCTAGGGCAGTGTAATTGGTTCAGTGATGGACATGTGACCATGCTGATCCAATAAAAAACAATCCCAGGACTTTTTCTAGCACTATTGACCTATTCAGGAAATATGTAGAAGTTGTACCTTCTTAATGATTTGTATTTTCTGTGATGGTGTGCATGCTAAGTTGCTTCAGTTGTGTCCGACTCTTTGCAACCTCATATACTGTAGCCCACCAGGCTCCTCTGTCCGTGGTATTCTCCAGGCAAGAGTGGGTTGCCATGCCTTCCTCCAGGGGATCTTCCCAACCCAGGGATTGAACCTGCATCTTTTATGTCTCCTACATTGGGAGGTATGTTATTTACCACTAACACCACATTTCTATAAAGATGCAAATATATTGCTGAAATAAAGCTTCCATTAACTTATAAATCAATACATGCCAATAATTAAAAATATTTTTCTTTCATTCTCTAAATAAATTAAATTATTTAGTAATAAAAATGGGTCATAAATCATCCTAATGAGCTCATTGAAGTGACTTTTTGTAATATACATCTGTGCCTTGCTTATAATATCCTCTCCAGGTCATGATTTGAAATAATAAATATGTTAAGCCCTTCCAAAGGGAGGCCTGGTGTGCTGTGATTCATGGGGTCGCAAAGAGTCGGACATGACTGAGTGACTGAAGTGACTGAACTGACTGTTTCTTAATTACTCAATGGTTAATGATCATTTTGTTCTTTGGCCCTGAAGGCCACATGAGTTATAGCTTAACTCCTCGCATATTCTTTCATTCATGGCTGAGACTATAATAAAGCTGGGTTGGATTCAGGTTCGGCACCTTCACCTTGGAGAGGGGTTGGTCCCCTGATCCTCGCTTTTCACTGAGTTCTTGTGTCTCATTTCTCATTCTCTTGCTGTATCGCACTTTCAGAAAACCTGCTTGTCAAGCCAATCTCGACAGGTGACTTAGTTTATACTTGAATAAAACAAAGGGAAAACTTATTCATATTCACATAACTCAAAGATAATCCTGCAATGAGTAGAATTAATATTTTATTTGTTTCACATGGATTCAACGCTTTGTTAGCTTTGTGCAGTATGCTATCTTACAATCAGTAGATTTATAGTGTTGTTTGTTTCCCATAATATCCTATTAGTGAATATTTCTGGGGTTTCTTCCCTGCTTGTGTGATGGTAAAGAATCTGCCTGCCAATGCAAGAGACACAGAAGATACGAGTTCTGTTCCTGGGCTGGGAAGATCCCCTGGAGGAGGAAATGGCAACCCACGCCAGTATTTTTGCCTGGGAAATCCCATGGACAGAGGAGCCTGGTGGGCTACAGTCCATGGAGTCGCATAGTCAGACAACTGATCAACTGAGTACATACAAAGTGAGAATTTCCTCCTTCCTTTTTTAAAAAATTTGGGGTTAATTGCTTTACAGTGTTATGTTAGTTTCTGCAACAACAACATGCATTCCTTTTATTGTTCAGTTATATCCTGTTGCACAGATAATGCTACATTTTATCGATTCATCAGTGACTGGGAATTTGGCTATTTCCATTTTAGGGATACTATGAATAGCGCTACTATAACCATTTGTGTGCAAGTTTCGTGTGGACATGTTTTCATTTTTCTTGCTTATATACCTAGGAGTAGAGTTTCTCAGATCTTAAACCCAGGTCTGTCTGACTGTGAGCCCTGCTTTCTTTCCCAGTTACTCAAGACCACTTTTCCACCTTCCATATAATTTCTGTAGAAGAATGTGGCTCTGAGACTTTTTACTTCAGCTTTTTCTTGCTTTTATGGGAAATTGAATGAATAGCAAGTAATTTTTGTCATTCTGTCCCTCACATTGCCCAGCACACTGCCTTTAAAACAGAGTTGGAGTCTTGTCAATTTGTTTCTGGATTTCTTGCCCCAAGGGAAATTAAAGCTACTTTGTGTTTTAAAAGCAATGAACAAGCTGTGGAGACCATTTGGGGAAAGGATGGATGTAAGGAAAGGACTGGGGGAATGGAGGGTTTGGATTTGGTGAGTTTCTATGAGATATTGAAGATTTGTTCCCTAACTGAAGGGAGTGCTTGTGTTTATTTGTTGGGAGGATTCTGGGGAGCAGTTTTCTCCAGTGGAAAGAGCCCCACAGTGGATGAGAGTATTGTGTGACTGTGGACGGCTGTCAAGGGGACACTGTGACCTGTCTGGAGTTACAGCAAAGGACCAGAAGGTAGCAATGCCATTGAATCATAAATGGGATTGTAGTGACAACCAAGGATCAGGTCCATTCCCTGGTATTCTGGAGCCACATAAATTCCCAGGATGCATGTTAATCTTAAAGGTGATAGCATCAATAATGACAAAAACTGGACCAATCCTGCCAAACCTGGCCATTTCGATTTAGGAAAAAAAAAAAAAAGTATATGACTTAGGTGCTGAAAAGGGACTAGTTATACTAGTTTTAAGCTTACAAAGGATGCCAATTTATAAGGAGTCTTAAGATATACAAACCATCATGATTTCAAATCGGGTTAAGTTGCAATATTATTGGCTGTATAATTTTCCTAATTCCGAATAAATGATAGCTAATAGGGGAATTTTACTGAGCCATTGGGAAAATGATTATGAATGTAAGGACCATATTATATTTCACAGTGTCCAGATGTGAAAATTGGCAGCCATACTCATAACTTTTTCTCCTAGGCCATTGGGAAGCCATTTTTAAATCAGGAAATATTTATATGAAACTTGCTCAGCAGTGGATGTTTAACAAGTTACATTAAAATGAACGCAACTTTCAATGCCTTTTGTCTTCTTCGAAAGTTTATTTTGGCCTCAGTGTTTCTCACACCTCATTGTAGGTACCTATGTGTGTATATAAACAGTCATTTTGAGAAAACAATAATAGGTTATTAATTTACTGATTTTCTACTAGCTTTTGATACTTGCTGGATACAAAAACAAATTAAACAAAAAACGGGGCTCAGAAGATCAAGGAAAAGGCCAATAGTATCTATTATCTTCTCATACATAGAGTAGGTGGTCAAGCTAGCTTTTGGTCTTGGTCTTTCCACCATGCTTTGCTCTGGGGAATATCAATTATGATAATAGTTCTAACTGTACTACTGAACACCTGCAATGTGCCAGATACCAGGCTTTGCGTGTCAGGGATAGAGCCATTCTAGCTGAATCCTCCCAGTTGTCACTTAAATTTTAACTGTCGTCAGCCACTTCCCTCTCATCTCTTCCCTGGCTACTTATTTCTTCCTTCTCCTCCTCCTGTTATATGCCGTCAGCACCACCACATTTTTAATGGTATCCTAACAGTACATCCTGCTCAAGATTTTCTAATAAAACAAGTTATAGATGACATAAAACAAGCAAAGGAAAAAAAAAAAAGAGGCAGTGAAAATTTAGCATTGTGTTTACCAGGCTTCCTGGGAACGGATGAGTGTGAAGGTTGAACACACATTTAAGATTTAAGGAGCTTTAAGGGGAAATGTTAAGCACTATCTGGACATTGGTATATTTTAATGCCACAATCAACCAAAACATATTCATAAGACTTTTAAAGACTTAATGTAATAAAATGTAGTTACAGAAATTCAATGTAGATTGAAGATAGATTCATCAAGTGGAAAATGCCAGAATCATTTAAGGAATTAAACCTAAACTCATTCTAAATCACATGTTTTTTTCCCTCTTTCTTATAAATATGGAAACCTGGAAGAAACTTATTTTTTGATTAGATTTTGGCCATACACATAAGCAACAAGAAAAATCAACTAAAAATGTGAATGTAGGGCACCATTTCTTAGAACTTTCTTTTTAAACCTTATATATACAAAAAGAAAGGAAGGAAGCAAGGGTGGAAAAGAGGAAGAAAGGGAGCAAGAAAGGGAGAAATGAAGAAGAAGAAAAAAAAGAAATAAAAACACAGCCAAACAAAACCCCTCAAATGCCAAAAATAAACCAAAGTGAGACACCATGTAAAATATTTCTTCCTTCTACACTAAATGTTTTTGTGGGATAAGTCAGCTTGAAAGAATTCAAGTTTTGTTTTGATTTTTACCACTTACATGGCCTACTCCAGAAAATGAAGAAGAAGAAAAAAAAGAAATAAAAACACAGCCAAACAAAACCTCTCAAATGCCAAAAATAAACCAAAGTGAGACACCATGTAAAATATTTCTTCCTTCTACACTAAATGTTTTTGTGGGATAAGTCAGCTTGAAAGAATTCAAGTTTTGTTTTGATTTTTACCACTTACATGGCCTATTCCAGGGACCCGTGCCTTGCCCAACTTAGGACCAAAATCCTGAAAATAGAGGAAGCATTTGGTGTGTACACCCCCACTTGAAGAGGAATGGAAACAGTAAACTCTAAGATGAGACCAAATGCTTGGAACGGGTCTATAGATGAGGGCTGCGTCTGAAGCTGTTTATTTTTGCTGATTCGATAATTAAATCTGATGCCATATGTTATTGTATACTAACAATGAATTAGTCTTGTTTAAGAGCAAATGCTTAAAAATTCTCATTTTTGAATTATTTTGTTTTCAATAATTTCCATGCACCATCATTTTTTATGTTGTTTTTTCATTAGTGGAGACAACATTTTATATAGTAATGAAATTATAAAAACACCTCATTCTCATTTTGCATTGGTTTAACCTCTTATCTAAATGTACAACTGTTCTTCATTATTTTATTACTTATACACAATTTCCTTCATGACTGCTTCCTTTAGTGAAAGAGGAATGCATTGAAATGATCCAAGTCAATCAAAAAGGATTCTTTTTTTTTATTTTTTATTTTTTTAAAATTTTTTATTTGAACTCCCAAACATGAACCTCCCCCACCTCCTACCCCACATCATCCCTCCGGATCATCCCCATGCACCAGCCCCAAGCATCCTGAATCCTGCATCAAACACAGACTGGCAATTCGTTTCTTACATGATTCGTTTCTTATGTCAATGCTATTCTCCCAAATCATCCCACCCTCTACCTCTCCCCAAAAAAATACATGAGTTTCTCTGCCTGTGAAGAGAGAATCACATTCATTTTCTTTAGCAAGTTAATATGGAGTAGTGTTTTGGACATAATTAACCAGGAATGGAGTCTATTATATGTTTGGTATTTCATTTACCAGTACCTTAATATACTTGGTTTTCCTGGTGGCTCAGATGGTAAAGCATCTGCCTGCAATGTGGGAAACCCAGGTTTGATCCCTGGGTTGGGAAGATCCTGTGGAGAAGGAAGTGGCAACCCACTTCAGTAGTCTTTTCTGGAAAATCCCATGAACGGAGAAGCCTGGTAGGGTACAGTCCTTGGGATCGCAAAGAGTCAGATATAACTGAGTGACTTCACTTAATACACTTGAGATTTTCTCTCTTTCTTTTTTTTTGGCACAGGGATTTTATTTCTTTTTACACTGTTGAGCTTTCTAATCATTCCCAATTAACATTTAACATGTAATTTTTTTTTCTTTTTAATTATGATGACATTGGGAGAGTATAGGCTANTGGTAGGCTACAGTCCTTGGGGTTGCAAAGAGTCAGATATAACTGACTTCACTTAATACACTTGAGATTTTCTCTCTTTCTTTTTTTTTTTTTGGCACAGGGATTTTATTTCTTTTTACACTGTTGAGCTTTCTAATCATTTCCAATTAACATTTAACATGTAATTTTATTTCTTTTTAATTATGATGACATTGACAGAGTATAGGCTATGATTGTTTTGGAACAATTGTTGAAGAGGTACTTAAAAATAATTTAAAGGTTGCAAATGTATTTTTAAAAGAAACCTTCAAAAATTATATACTTCTACATATAAAAAAATGCTTATATTATGTGTATGTTTCAATCACAAAGTGAACAGACCCACCCAATTCAAGAGATACAGCATTGTCAACATTCAATAATACTCCTTCCCTCCTTCCAAATGTGACATTATCCTGGCTTCTAAAACCAGAATAGTCTTCAGTGTTTTTAAAATTACCTTCTAGCAGAATGATATTTAGGTCTGGCTTTTTTCACTCACCATATGCTTGTGGAGTCATTCATGTTCTTTGTAGACGTTGTTTTCATTTTGTAGTGTATATCCTTTTATGGTATGATAGTGAATTATTCAATTTTTTAATCATCTTTACTACTTGTGGGACTTTAAATTGTTTCCAGTTATTAATTATTCCAGAATGCTACTGTGGATATTCTACTACCAATACTATTAATATTCTTGTACATGTCTTCTCACAAACATGGGCACCTTTTTGTACTGGGTATATACCTAGAGGTGGAATTGTAATAAAGGGTGTGNTACTTGTGGGACTTTAAATTGTTTCCAGTTATTAATTATTCCAGAATGCTACTGTGGATATTCTACTACCAATACTATTAATATTCTTGTACATGTCTTCTCACAAACATGGGCACCTTTTTGTACTGGGTATATACCTAGAGGTGGAATTGTAATAAAGGGTGTGTACCTGTTCACTCAGCTTCACTAGATATTGTCAGATGATGTTTCAAAATGGTACCAGTTTACATTTTTACCAGCAGAGTAGTAGAGTTGCAACTGTTCTGCATTCTCAATATCACCTGGTATAGTCTTTTAAAAAAGATTACCCATTCTTTTTGTGTAGAATGATAACATTTTTTTATTAAATTTGCATTTCTTTGGTGATTAATGAAGCTGAGGACCCTTTACTATATTAATTATGTATTTGAATATCCTCCTCTGAAGTGTCTATTCCAGTCTTTTGCCTTTTTCTTGTCTGTTTCACATGATTAGAAGTTCTTTATATATTTGAAGTGTAAACCCCTTGTCAATTATATATCAATTACCTGCTCTACCTTGTGGCTCACTCATTCACATAGTTAATAAAATATTTTGTTGAAAATAAGTTTTAAATTTTCATGTAATCTACCTAATTAATTTCCTTTTATGGTTACAGTTCTTGGTGTTCTACTTAAGTAGTCTTTGTTACTCTAAGATCATGACCACATGACCTTTCATCTTTAGATCTGCAGTCTACCTAGAACTGATTTTTTTCTGTGGTATGAGGAAAAACCCTAGTTTCATTATTTTCCATATGGATAACTAATTCTTCCAGCTCCATTTAAGAAGTCTTTATCCCCTTCTCTGCAGTGCCACCTTTTTCATAAAGCAAATCTCTCCCAAATGTATGGGTCTGTTACTGAACTTGTGTTTGGTTCCATTGGTCTGTATTTGCCTATTTGTGCAGCAATAAAACCTGCCTTAATTAATATATCTTAATAATGTCTTGATGTTCAGTTAAATAAATAAGGGTAGTCCACTAGTTTGTTTCTCCATCATTGTAGATATTCTTGGCTATTTAAATGTATATCCATTTGAGAATCAAATAATCACAAAAAATCCTGTTTGAATTTTATTTGTATTGCATTTGAGTCTAAAGATTAATTTGGAAAGAATAATCTTGGATCTTTCAGACCAATAACTCAGTGTTAATATGTTTAAAAACTTATTTGAGTAGAGTCTTTATTTTCTTTAAACAATATTTCACATCTTGGGCTCTTTCGGTAGAGAAGTCTTCATAATATTTTTGTCGGGGAGATGTTCATTTTATTCATTTGTTTGGTATTAGAAGCTTTTTGATTATACTGTAAATCATTACCTTCAAGATTTTATTTTCTAATTATAGTTGTTGATTTATAGAAATAAACTGATTTTCATATTGAAAAAAAATTATCAAATTACTGCAAATTATTTTTATAAAATTTTTGAAAGTTACTTTACATTCACCTCTTTAAAAATATTGACTGTATTCTCTGTGTTGTACATCTTTGAGCCTATCTTACACCCAGTAGTTTTTACCTGACAGTCCCCCACCCTCCCCACTGGTAACCACTAATTTGTTCTCTGTGCCTGTGAGTCAGCTGCTTTTTGTTACATTCACTAGTTTGTTGTATTGTTGAGATTCCACATATAAGTTGTAACATACAGTATTTTTCTTTCTCTGACTTATTTTACTTAGCATAGTGCCCTCCAAATGTATCCATGTTGCTGCAGATGAAAGAATTTTGCTCTTTTTAATGGCTGGATGATATTAAGAAGATTATACCACAACTCCTTTATCCATTCATCTGTTGATGGACACTTAGCTTGTTTCCATATTTTGGCAATTGTAAATAATGCTGCTATGAATATTGGGGTTCATGTATGTTTTCAAATTACTGTTTTGAGTTTT
>SJYX01013959.1:161664-178365 GCA_006410675.1 Oreotragus oreotragus | reverse complement strand
CCCCCCCCCCCCACCCTTAGACAATGTGGTTCTAATATATATCAACAGAGCTAAAGAAAAGGCCTTTTTTTAAAAAAAAAAAAAAAAAGAAGTTAACTTCATTTCAAGAACTTGTGTGTTTCTCATTAGTAACGCTGTCTTTTGAAATCCAGCCGAGGGAGGCAATTCCAGTTGAAATCAAAACTGATATGCGAGGGTTTGACTCCAGTGTCACTCTGCTTCCCCTGCTCGCTGCCTCCTCCGGGGCTGATGACTGCTCGGACGGGACGGGCGGTGGGGCAGGTGGCCAGCTCTCTGCTCACTGACCTGTGGTCCCATGGCTGCGGTGGGTGTCGGGGAGTCCGGTTGGTAGCGGGGCTTTCGGCCCGGCCTGCTTCTCAGCTTATGAAGGAAATCGAGACTTGGGCTTGAGTTAAGTCCTTGAAGGAGAGGAAGCAGGAATCCTTGGCCTGGTAGCAAGGATGCTAGGGCCCATGGTGGGCAGAGGGCTCCAGCCATGATCAGAGGTGCGAGCTGAGTGATCCTTACATGTCACGGGCAGGCTAGTAAGGCATAATCAACTAGTCCCAAGAGAAGCCACGTGGCTCCAAGTTCTAGGTATTTTGAGCTGTTTTCAGCTGAAATCTCCTAGTTTTTTTGGGCCAATTTTGACCATGTCTCTTCTCTCAGCGACCACGTTTTCTGGAGAACATTAGGAAAACGGAAAAATCTTTCCATGGTTGCCAGAGGGGCACCTCAGCCTTTCAGCTGCTGAGGACCACTTTCTCCAGGCGAGTCAGTTTCTGGATGGATGGGGAAGGCACAGGGCATTCTCCCCCTGTCCTTTTTCTTTCTTCTCAGAGTGGGTTTTTTTTTTCCTTAATAAAATAAATAAATAAATCTTGTTCTTAAGGAGAGCTGATGTGGCTTGTTCTACATGCCAAAGGGATTTGTTTCAAGGATGATAGAAATGAACAGGATGGCTTCCCCGATCCAGCCCTCTAATCAGATTTCCTCCGTCCTTCAAGACCTAGCAACATCCTTCCTTCCACCGGAAACTTTTCTCCACCCTCTACCTCTGGTGATGGCTCCAGACTGAGGGTTAAACCTGAATCGCTCTCTTTTACGCCAAATGGGTTGCTGCCATCCCTTCTCTATTGTATTATCAAACTTTTCAGACATCCAGGTATTTCTGTCTTGTCTCCTTAGCTAGAAATGTGATTTCTGGAGGACCTGAGCCTTTTCCATGCTTGTGGCCCCAGTCAGTTATCACCAAGACTCTCTGCACAGAGTTTGCAAATCATAACAGCAATGATTTAAGCACTGTTACATTTAAAGGCTTTAACCCACGTTCTTACTTGTCCCCTGGAATGGTGACTCTCTTGGAGAAACAGTGTTCCTAAGAGACAACCGGAATAATCATCGAGTCAGTTTCTCTTTAGCCCCCTTCCCTCAGATTTGTCGGGCAGCCTCCCCATACTTTGGCTTCTGCTCAAAGCTTGCTCATGCATTGCCTTGTTTAAAGAACTTATGGATCTACTGATAAATCTATTCAGTCTTCCCCACATTAGTTTTGGAGAAGCAGGAGGCCATGTGTTGTGGAACTTGCCTAGGTTTAAATCTCAGCTCTACCGCACACCTTTAGTGGGACCCTCTGATCCTCACTTTCCTCATCTGTAAAATGGGCATAATTATGCCTTCCTTCCCTGGTTATGGGGGTCTCAGTAAAGTGAGCTTTCAGTAACATTGCATTTGCTTCCTTTCATTGAGCTTTGACTTTTCACTTTCATCCACTGGAGAAGGAAATGGCAACCCACTCCAGTATTCTTGCCTAGAGAATCCCGAGGATGGGGGAGCCTGGTGGGCTGCGGTCTATGGGGCCGCACAGAGTCAGACACGACTGAGGCAATGCAGCAGCAGCAGCAGCAGCAGCAGCAGCAGCACTGAGCTTTGCTAGGTCAGCACAGTGCTGAACACTGGACCTAGAAGTAAATGTGAGATGCTCAGACATCAGCTATTCCGGAAGTCTTTCCCACATCCCTGCCCCGACCAGGCCAGTTCCCTCTGCGACACACTCTGTTTCCTCCCCTCTCAGCGCCTCCAGTTTGTACCTACTGTGTGTTATAAGTGGTTGACATCACTCTTTCCCACTAGGAGCTCCCAGAAAGTCAGGGCCTGTCTGTTTTCACTCCCATTATTGATCTAGGTCTTGCCTAAGTACTTAACAGACATTCATTCCCATCTCCTTTGGGTCCCTTTTCTGAGTTAAGTCAAAAGTTCCCTTGCTTTCCTGAGAGCCCTGTATCAGGGACTAACAGCAGAGGCCACAGAGTCAGGGATTTATGTCCATGGAGGTCTGATGCTCTCTTCTGATTAGAACCTCTAAGATCCCTGACCCTTGCTCCTACTGAGGACTTGGCAGTTGATGGCCATCCCAGGTCTCCACCTGATCAACCTTACTCCTCCTTTGGGATGTGCTCCAAGGTCACCACCTCTGAGAAGCCTTCCTTGACTCTCTGTAACAGACGTAAAGACCTGGAAACACAAGCACAGGCATGATTTTGATCACAGGCCTGTGGCTCCCCAGGGACTCACTGAAGCTTTGCCTTCCCAATGCCTGGTACAGAGATAATTACCAGTAAGTGCTAATTGAATGAATCCTGCCAAAGCAAAACCAAACCCAAGTCACTCCCACACTGCCCAGAAAAAGCTAGCACACCCCTTGTGATTTACACAGCTAGTTTCTTCCTTAGTTCATTCAAAATAGATTCACTGAGTACCCAGTGCAGACCCCACGCTAAATGCTGGGGAGCCAGTGGCAAACAGGGCGGACTCTTTCCTATGTCCTAGTAGCCCTGGAGCTTCCTGTCCAGGCCCATAGATTTACAGGCAAGGCCAGAATAAAGCCAGGGAGCTGGGCGGCATGAGCCTCCCTGGGAGAAACTTTCTGGAACCCACCATTCCCACAATGACCAAGCATCTCCAAAGAAAGGAAAAAAAATGAACCCTCTGTCCACAGAGGTGGATGGACCCAGGGGAGCAGACAGGCAGGGCTGACCCTCTGAACTCCAGGCGGGGAGGACTATGTCCACCCAAAACCAGCTGGGGCCGCCCAGCTGTGGGCCAGCTCCGCTGAAAGGTCCTAATTAGCTCATTTCCCCAGCCCCATGGGCTGCAAGCAGGCTCTCTTCACCTTTGGCCCTGCCCCATCTCACTCAATTTAGCAGTTCAAGGTTCACCGTGGTGTCAGGGTGGGGACAGGGGAAAATGTCCCCCTACTCCCAGGCAATTAAGCAAAACCATCCCTTTGTGGTCACCTCCACCCTGAAGACTCTCCCTTCCCTCCTCAGCCTGGTTCTGGTGGCTGCAGTAAGGGGAGACGACAGGTCTAGAGAACCAGCTTCAAACTCTGTCTCTCCTGCTGGACGAGCAGCTCTGTGATCCTGAGCAAGTGACTCGCCCTCTCTGATCCTCAGCCTCTTCAATTCTGAGGAAACTAGCAATGAGCTCCCTTGGTGCTTGAAAGGATTTGGTGGGATAAGGTTTGCAAGGCAAGGAGCACTGGGCCAGGACAGAGCGAGCCCCTACACTCTGCCCAATACTCCTTAAGACTGTCAACCCCTCGGGGGCAGGCCCAGCATCTGCTGGGCTCCCTGCCGAGCAACCCGCATCTTGCTGAGGTCCTGGACACGGAAGGCACTTCCTCATCCCTTTCTTTAGTCGCTCCTATGCACCAGGCCCCTGGCCCAGGGAATAGCTATAGAATGAATGAAGGTTTTCCTCTGCCTCTCGTCACTTTTGCAGGGCTGAGCCCTGGTAAGGGGGCTCCCTGCCAAGCTCATGAGACACTGTGGATGAAGCACATGAGACATAAGGTCGGAAGACTGGGAAAGAGCCGGAGTTTTGCATCCTGGTAGCCCGCTTGTCTTAGGAAATGTCCTCCTGACCAACACTCACACTCCTAGCCTCGGGGGCTGAGTGTGCCATGAGCCTCTCCATCCTACCCCTTTTATTGGCTCAAGTCTGGAATATCCTCTGCAGCTCTTGGAGCATCAGCTTTCTCAGGAGAGGGAATGCGAATAAACATCCCCCTGCCCCAGAGTGACATGTGGCTTGGACCAGGGTGTGAAACGGGGGTGCGCATGGTAGAGCCCAACCCAATGGATATGCGTTTGAGCAAACTCCGGGAGATAGTGAAGGACAAGGAAGCCTGGCATGCTGCAGTCTGTTGGGCTGCAAAGAGTCAGACATGAATGAGCAACTGAACAACAATGGTAGAGCCCAGCACAGGCCCTGGCCCTGAGAGGACAGGTCAGCTTCCTTTTCTTCAGCCAACATGACAGCTACCTTATTTCTCCAGGCACGGTCCTCTGCATCTTGGAGCTGGCTGGAAATGGAGAAGCCCTGGGTGCCACCCCAGACCCACTGCGCCCGAACCTGCATTTTAACAAGATCCCCAGGTGCTCCTGTCCTGCTCAAACTTGAGAAGCCTGCTCCACTGTGTGTCCTCTCCTGGGCAACTCAGCTGGGGTGATGCTAATAAGAACTCTCCATCAGTTGAGTTCAGTTCAGTCTCTAAGTCATGTCCAACTCTTTGCAGCCCCACGGACTGCAGCACTCCAGGCCCAAGTCCATCACCAACTCCTGGAGTTTACTTAAACTCATGTCCATTGAGTCGGCAATGCCATCCAACCATCTCATCCTCGTCATCCCCTTCTCCTCCCGCCTTCAATCTTTCCCAGCATCAGGATCTTTTCCAATGAGTCAGTTCTTTGCATCACGTGACCAAAGTATTGGAGTTTCAGCTTCAGCATCAGTCCTTCCAATGAATATTCAGGACTTATTTCCTTTAGGATGGACTGGTTGGACCTCCTTGCTGTCCAACCTTGGCATAAGCCAAACAGAACAAGGGAGAACGGGATGGCCTGTTTCAAAGCCAAGCAGAAGCAGACTGAGGGCTTTCTGCGGTGGGTCTCTGGGCCACAGCTCTTGAGGTTGCTGGAAGCAGATGGAACCCAAGAGTGGGGCGGGTGATGGGCGGTGGCCTCATCTCCTCCATCCTCCGTTGGGTTTAAAAATAGAGCGGAGCATTCCAAGTTTGGACGGATAAAATACAGCATCAGTCCTTCCAATGAATATTCAGGACTTATTTCCTTTAGGATGGACTGGTTGGACCTCCTTGCTGTCCAACCTTGGCATAAGCCAAACAGAACAAGGGAGAACGGGATGGCCTGTTTCAAAGCCAAGCAGAAGCAGACTGAGGGCTTTCTGCGGTGGGTCTCTGGGCCACAGCTCTTGAGGTTGCTGGAAGCAGATGGAACCCAAGAGTGGGGCGGGTGATGGGCGGTGGCCTCATCTCCTCCATCCTCCGTTGGGTTTAAAAATAGAGCGGAGCATTCCAAGTTTGGACGGATAAAATACCTTCTCCTGCTTCTCTTTATTAAGGTCTGTGGCGGGGGGAGGGGGTCAGGAATCACGCCCCATCCTGCGGTTTACAGGACCTTTCCCTAATAAAGCCGAGGGCCAGGAGGCCGAGCATTCCAGGGGACTTAATTAAAACCACCAAGGGTTATTTGGAATAATAGACCATTTAGTCGGAAGCACTTGCCATGCTAATTCAAACAAGGCGATTACAGGCGATTAGCAAACCTAATGCCTTCAGTTTATAACCTGCCCTGAAGGAGGGATGAGCAAGTGGCCTCTGCTACTTCCTGTGGGTGGTGGAGGGGGCTGACCTGGGGCTGAAACTTCCCAAGGTCAGGGCCAAGTAGGGCCCACCTGGGTAAGATGCTCTCCTAGTGTGAACTCCTTGGCAGGAGGAGGCTGACCCCACCTGTGGAGGGTCAGAAAGGAATCTCTCCAGGTCTCCTGGGACCATCCTGGGCACATCCTACAAGAGCTGGCCCTACCTGTCTCTTCAGCTGTCTCTTCTGGATCCTCTTGAGGGCAGAAGCTGGGTCTTGTAGTCCCTGTATCCCTGAAAGGGATTGATTATGAATGTGCCTACACACACCAGAGAATTATCTTTTATTTAGCACTTATATGCCAAACCCTGTGAGAGCCTTTCATATTTGTTTTTGTTCAGTTGCTAAGCTGTGTCTGACTCTTCGTGACCCCGTGGATTGTAGCATGCCAGGCTTCCCTGTCCTTCACCATCTCCTAGAGTTTGCTCAAATTCATGTCCATTCAGTCACTGATGCCATCCAACCATCTCATCCTCTGTCATCCCCTTCTTCTCCTGCCCTCAGTCTTTCCAGCATCAAGGTCTTTTCCAATGAGTCAGCTCCTCTCATCAGATGACTGAAGTATTGGAGTTTCAGCTTCAGCATCAGTTTTTCCAATGAATATTCAGGGTTGATTTCCTTTAGGATTGACTAGTTTGATCTCCTTGCTGTTCAACAGACTCTCAAGAGTCTTTTCCACCACCACAGTTCGAAAGCATCAATTCTTTGGCACTCAGCTTTCTTTATGGTCCAACTCTCACATTTGTACGTGACTACTGGAAAAACCATAGCTTTGACTATACAGATCTTTGTTGTCAAAGTGATGTCTCTGCTTTTTAATATGCTGTCTAGGTCTGTCATAGCTTTTCTTCCAAGGAGCAAGCGTCTTTTAATTTCATGGCTGCAGTCATCATCTGCAGTGATTTTGGAGCCCAAATAAAGTCTGTCACCATTCCCATTATTCCCCCATCTATTTGCCATGAAATGATGGGACCAGATGCCATGATCTTCAATGCCAGAGACTCTTGGAGGGCACAAACAAAAACTTGTGCACACCAGGACCCAGGAACAAGGAGCAGTTCATATGCACCACCTTGTATAATTCACTGAAGTCGGCGCTGTTATTGTCCCCATCAGATGAGGGAGGAGCATGGGGCACGGAGAGACGGTTACATTACAGCTCCAGACCACGCTGCTGAAAAGCGGTCAGTGTGGTCTTCTACCCAAATTCACCGGACTCCAAGGCCTTCCTGGAACCTCACTGAATTTCATCTTACAGCCGAGGGGACTGAAGCTAGAGGTCATCAGCTGGTGAGTGGAGGAACTAGGACTTGCCTGCCATGTTGCTGCTTACACCCCTCCACAACACTCCTCTGCTGGAGCTCTCTGGAGAGTGTTCAGAGTGGCAGGCAAACCTGGAAGGGGTGCACGACACCAGGGAGCCTCGCCAGGGAAGGGCATCCTTCAGAGGGGGCTCTACAGACACCCGGGATAGGGAGCTTTCAGCTGCCAGCAACCAGAACCCCCACAACAGGCTTCAACTTCTTTAATAGGGGACATTTATTATTACGAGCAACAAGAAGTCCTCAGGGCTGGTTAATTTAGAGGCTCCACAGTGTCATCAGGAACGTGGGTCTTTCTCCCTTTCTTCCTTCCTGCCTTCCATTCACCAGATACAACTGGGTTCCTTCTAGATGCCTGGCACTCTCCCTAAACCCTGGGGTTACTGTGGTGAAAAACAAGATCTTTGCCTTTTTGGAGCTTGCACGCTCGGGTGAAAGACAACATGCATATACTATATGTGTATGTGTACATATGTCTGTGTATATATATACACATAGTGTGTACATTATACATATACACTTAATATTATACATGTGTAATAAGTAGTGTGTATATATAACATGTATGTACAATATATATGTATATATTTATAGAAATATGAAATATATAAATAATATATGAAATATATCGGGTGTGTATATATGCACATTAACACAATGTGCATATATATTACATATCCACATTGTATAAGGATAATATATATGTATTATATATAAATAATATATGTAATATGTATAAATAACAATGGCAAATAAGAGCTATGAAAATAAAACAAACAAGGGGAAAGAGAGAGGAGGAGAAAGAAGTCAGAGAAATCCTTTTTAGGAGCTGGCTTTGAGTAAAGATCCAAATGCAAGGTGAAAATGAGCTTGAAGAGAACTGGGGAAAGTGTTCTTGGCAGTGAGCACTGCAGGTGCAAAGGCTCTGCCCTAGGGCAGTAGCTGGAGCGCAGCGGCTGAGACCGCTCTGTCGTGCAAACTCAGAGGGCTGGCTTCTCCTCTGGACGGGTCCCCTCTTGGCGGTCAAGGTCTGTAGCAACTTCAGACGCTATGGGCAGACATGGCGCTTCCTGGTGTCTTCCGTAAACCAGTGGAGAAACCCTTCCCAGAAGCTCTCAGGATACTTCTCCTCAATCTTATTGGGCAGAACTGAATCACTGGCCCAAGTCTAAGTCAATCCCAGACAGGAGAATGGACTACAGTGGTCAGCTTAGACCAGTGGGAATACACCCTTACAGCTGGAGATGGGGCCACACTGGTTTGAGCTGTAGGGGATAGATACTCCCCCGATAAAATGGAGCCCTTCCAGGAAGAAAGAAGGGGGTATAAGTAGAAATGATGTGTACAATTATGGGTCCTGATTTTAAAAGGAAAGGGCACGTCCTTCCCTTCTCTGGCTGCAATCTGAGCTTGCAGGAGTTACCCAGTCTTGACCACGAGGACAAGGGCAGCTGTCTAGGAATGGCAAAGCCACGTGGCAGCGGGAGACTGGGAATCATCAAGTCAGCTCTGGAATGCTCGCGATCAGATGCTGGGGAGACATAGAGATGACACAGACAGAGACACGACAGGCTCCCGTCAGTGGAACTTGCATCCTAACCGATCCAGCTCCCCAGGCCTGGTTCAGCCAGAGCCAAGTCCTCTTCCTACATCAGGGCCCATGTCATGCTCTCCTGGAGAAAAAGCTCTGCTGCTTAAAACACCTTTCACAACGACTGGTGTAGTCCAGCCTCCCCATCTGACAAATTGGGAAGGGAAATCCAGCAAAGGCAAGTGACTTGGCCAGGACCACACAGTCAACTGGCGTCAGAGCCAAGATCAAACTCAGACGCTGCCCAGTAAGCGCTGGTACTGCATTCCTGCATTACTCCCATCAGGCATGTTCTCTACTGCAATCTTGAAACTGTGCTATGGGGAATTTCCTGTTGATTCAGTGGTTAGAACTCCGTGTTTTCACTGTTGAGGGCCCAGGTTCGATCCTTGGTTAGGAAACTAAGACCCCATGGCGGGGGAGGGGGGTGACCCCAAAAGCTAGAAACAAAATCAAAACAGCAAAAACCCCAAACAGATAAAACAAACAAAAACAAACAAGCAGAAAATCCACAGAAAACAAACAAACCAAAAAAAAGTGCTAAGAAGAGAGTGTGGCCGATTCCAGTCCTGGTGGAAGACAGCCTCGGGGCTCCTTGGCATTACACGCTCAGGCTGTCACTCCAGCATCTACTTCCTTTCTACATGTGAATCTCAGCCAGGACGTGGACTTGGGCACACAGATAGCGGCCTTTTGGCTTTTGCGAGCAGGTCTCAAACTTTGCTCTGCTTAAGACTCATCTGGAGGTGGGTGAGGGAGGGGGTGATTATAATGAAGATTCGTGGGCCCGCTCCTGAAAGATTCTGACTCAGCAAGTTTGAGATTGTCGTTATTCAGTTGCTAAGCCATGAGTGACTCTTTGCAACCCCATGGCTTCCCTTTCCTTCACTGTCTCCTGGAGTTTGCTCAAATTCATGACTGTTGAGTTAGTGATGCCATCTAACCACCTAGTCCTCTGCAGCCCTCTTCTCCTCTTGCCTTCAATCTTTCCCAGCATCAGGGTCTTTTCCAATGAGTTGGCTCTTTGCATCAGGTGGCTAAAGTACTGGAACTTCAACTTCAGCATCAGTCCTCCCAATGAATATTCAGGATTGATTTCCTCTAGGATTAACTGGTTTCATCTTGCTGTCCAAAAGACTCTCGAGAGTCTTCTCCAACACCACAGTTTGAAAGCCTCAATTCTTTGGCGCTCAGCCTTCTTTATGGTCCAGCTCTCACACCCCTCTATACGACTACTGGAAAAACCATAGCTTTGACTATGTGGACCGTTGTTGGAAAAGTGATGTCTCTTCTTTTTAATACACTCTCTGTCATGACTTTCCTTCCAAAAAGCAAGCATCTTTTAATTTCACGGCTGCAGACACCACCTGCAGTGGTTTTGGAGCCCAAGAAACTACAATCTGCCACTGCCTCTACTTGCTCCCCATCTCTTTGCCATGAAGTGGTGGAACCAGATGCCATGATCTTAGTTGTTTGAATGTTGACATAGGGCCCAGGAATCTACTTAAAAATTAAGGCCTCTCTAGAAGCTGTGTCACAGGTTGTCCATAGGCCACACCCTGAGAAACACTAGCCCAAAGAATTCCATAGGAAATGTTTATTCATCCTAAGGGAACAATCCCACAACCAAATCTGAGACTTGATATTGTTTTTCCAGGTGCCACCCCTGTATTATAGCAAGAGATCAGACTGGATACCTGGGGAAGAGGAGAGTTAAGTTGCTGCATTTTAATCTAAACTGGTGAAAATACTTTTAATATTAATGATAATAAATATAATCCAAAATTGCCGAAAACTGGGATCCGCTCTTTCCTGAGAGAAAGCTAGGAAGGGAGCTTACGAGGGCACTTGGGTACCCAGGAGCAGTGAGTCAAGGACATGGCCTCCCTGGCTCCGCTGAGCTTGTTTGGCATTCTGCTCCCCCTAGGCTGCAGCAGGTGGGCCCAGGGAATGACACTCCCTTTCTTCCTGGAGTAGCTCTCTCCTTTATGTCCCATCTCTAGATTTTTATCTACCTCAAGACTGGTTTTCAAAATATCTCCACGCTGGAAGAAAAAAGCAGCAAAACCAAAAAAAGACACAAAACCACCAGCTTTTGACAAAATTCATAGCTGAAGCAGCAGAAAAACAAGTGTGTGTGCGTGCGTGCGCGTTCAGTCGTGTCAGTCACCTCTGACTCTTTGCGACCCTGTGGCCTGTAGCCTTCCGAGCTTCTCCATCCATGGGAATATCCGGGCAAGAATACTGGAGTAGGTTGCCGTGCCCTCCTCCAAGGGATCTTCCTGACCCAAGGATGGAACCTGCATCTCCTGCATTGCAGGCCTACTTTTACCACTGAGCCACTGGGGAAGACCCCCAAAAGTGATATAATGATATTTTGAAAAATCAAGATTTTACAGTTCTATTTTACAGAATTTCCCCTTAAGCAGTCAGGTCCTGATATCCTTTGCCTCTGGCTTAGGTTTCCTAAGGTCTGGGTGTCAGAGGTCATATATACACTGACCTGTTTCCCTGTACCCAGGAATCTCAGAGATCACTGTCTTCAGTCANCTAGAAGTGTTTCTTCTTTACTCTGCATCACCCTCAAAGTACTAAATAAAGTTATATTCCTGTAGAACAAAGGTGCAGTGGGTTACAGCAAAGAAAGCACTCAACTCAAAGATCTAATGTTGCTAATACCAGGTCTACTACCTGTTTCTCTAGATACCAACTCTATCTAAAAATAAAAGATATGAAAATTTGGCAGCAAGTATTGGCTCAACAAATGAAACCTTTAATCAGTCCTATTCTAATGATTTTGACTTCTTGGAAGCTCCTACATTCTTAGGATGTTTTAAGCTTCCTGTGCCTCTCCAGGTTGGGAGGCCTCAAACAATCACACAGCTGTACGAGTCCTGCAGGCAGGCTAGAAAGCCATCAGAGGGGTTTTTGGATTGGAACACCCTTACAAATGCAGACGACTAAGGCCCTGAGAGTGGAAAAGTACCATACAATAAGGCAGGCATATTCTTATTTTGGGGGGTACATGCTCAGGAAATACCAGGGGGAAAACCCGAGATCTGACTCGACCTTGCACATCAGATCTCTGCCGCATGACCTTGTCACGGGTGGGATTCCTCGCACTGGCTCCCGGCAATTCTTGCCTGGGAAACTCCATGGGCAGAGGATCCTGACGGGCTACAGTCGATGGGGCAAAAATTCAGACATGAACTGAATACACATGTTGGCAATACTCTGGGTGTACCACTACACGTCAGTGTCGGGAGGTAAAGCAGAAACTTCACATTTGGAACCCGTGCAGACTCTGTCCTAGAAGCCTCTTCCTCTGGCTGATTTTCTGAGTTTCCTCTAATAAACTGTAGCCATGAATATAATAGCTTTCAGTGAGTTCTGTGAGTACGTCCAGAGAATTATTGAATCTGAAGGCAGTTTTGGAAACCCCTGATTGACCTTGAACTTGGTGTCAGAAGTGAGGGTGGTCTTTGGAGAATTCTGCCCTTAGGCCCTGTAATTCAGCAAATACTGGGCATGTCCCCTTTAACTGAACTTTCTTTGTTATTGAATTACAGATATTCTTTACATAATGTGAATACAAGCACTTGGCCAAATATATATATAAGGCAAATATTTTCTCCTTGCGTGTGGAGTGCCTATTGACTTCTTTAACAGTAACTTTTAGCGAGCAGAAGTTTCAACTCTGAAGAAGTAAAATTGGCTATTGGCTTCTTTTATCGTTACTGCTATCTGTGTGCTAAGAAGATTTTCCCATCCCTGGTGTCATAAAGATATTCTGTTTTCTCTAGAAGTTTTATGCCCCTGAGATGTGTTTTAGAATTTGTTGATTATATCTGTCTCATATCTTCTCACTGAAGACGCTATTGACAAAAATTTCTTCATTTCCTTTCGTTTTTCTTGTCCAGAGCGAAGGGGAGATGATGCTGGCCTTGCTGCTCTGGTCAGACCAGAAGTCTACACCAGTGTAATTTGAATTTAGAAAACCAATCCCAATATCCCATTAATTTCATATACTTGGAATCTGTTCCATTACCAAAAGGCATGGATTCCTAGCTCATTTAAAAGTAAGACGTCTTTGCCTCTTCTACCTCTTGACTCTGCTTTTCTCTGTACGGCTTTATTCTCAGGTAAGTGTTCTCTCTGTGGTAGAAAAGATACCCTCTGGAAGCCTGAGGCATGCATGGTGCCTGGGATCCAGAGGAGGAGACACTATATGGCTCTCTGCCAGCAAGCCATATAGCAAACCTCTTTAAGAGACTCTGAGTTGCCCTGCCTGGATTACATACATAATTCTTGGGCCAATCACACTGGACTGGAGAGTGGGGTTCCATGGTATAAAGGTGTGAATCCCGTTCCCACTCTTGCCATCTAGGATAGGTAGGGCACTGAGACTTTTCCCTATGAGCTCTGGAATGTGGTGAGGATGTCATGGAAGACAGAGGGTTCCTGCAGATGAACAGGGCTGCCCACCCTGGAAGCAATTGGCCTGGTGTCACCCTAGGGCTGAAAAGCAAAGTTCAATTCAGCCCAGTGTCCTGACCCATGGTCCAGGGTTCTTTCCACCATGTCACTGGCCTGAAGAGGACCCTGGGAGCCTCCTGTTGGGGTTAAGGTGTCTGTGGATGACAATAATATAATGGAGTTAGGGTGAAAGCATATTAAAAAGCAGAGACATTACTTTGCCAACAAAGGTCCGTCTAGTCAAGGCTATGGTTTTTCCAGTGGTCATGTATGGATGTGAGAGTTGGACCGTAAAGAAAGCTGAGCGCCGAAGAATTGATGCTTTTGAACTATGGTGTTGGAGAAGACTCTTGAGAGTCCCTTGGACCGTAAGGAGATCCAACCAGTCCATCCTAAAGGAGATCAGTCCTGAATATTCGCTGAAGGACTGTTGCTGAAGCTCCAATATTTGGCCACCTGATGCGAAGAACTGACTCATTGGAAAAGATCCTGATGCTGGAAAGGATGGAAGGCAGAAGAAGGGGACGACAGAGGATGAGATGGCTAGATGGCATCACCGACTCGATGGATATGAGTTTGAGCAAACCTAGGGATTTGGTGGTAGACAGGTAAGCCTGGCATGCTGCAGTCCACAGGATCGCAAAGGGTCCGACATGACTGAGTGACTGAACTGGACTGAGGGTGAAAAGTGTCAAGGTCTTGGCCAAGTTTTCGGCCATGATTTTTTAATGTGCAGATCAGGGAGCTCAGTGCCAGTGATGGAATTCTGCTATTTCCTC
This sequence comes from Oreotragus oreotragus, assembly GCA_006410675.1. Classification (NCBI taxonomy): domain Eukaryota; kingdom Metazoa; phylum Chordata; class Mammalia; order Artiodactyla; family Bovidae; genus Oreotragus; species Oreotragus oreotragus. The sequence goes on along the minus strand of SJYX01013959.1, from coordinate 164,474 downwards.
TGTATTTGGACTCTGCTATGTACATGTAATCGTCAAACTGAGTTAACCTCTCTTACCCTCAGTTTTCTCATTTGTAAAAGAAGGATAATAAATATCTATGTCCTTGCACTGAAGGAATTATTGATAATCCTTGGGAGGAGGGAGAAAGGGGGAGGGGAGAACAGGAGCTTTGCTCAGCAAAAGTGGGCACGGGGAGGAGGGACAGAGGACACAGATGACTGCTGACCCCCAGAGGGGGGCCTCCCACAGTGCACTACTTACCTGGGCAGAGGGGGTGTTGTCAGGGAAGGTTCGCAAGATTCAACAAATAAAAATACAGGATGCTGAGTTAAATTTGAATTTCAGATCATCAACAATTTTTGTATGTTTCATACAATATTAGGGATACATAAAGAATTATTTGTTACTTATCTGAAATCCAAATTTCCTGGATTTTATTTGGCAATACTTGATCAAGGAGCGTAAGGATCTTATTGGTTCAGGCTAATAATGAACCTGAGCCCAGGAACTGTTTGTGGGAGCCTACCCAGGGCTCTGATTCTGCCACCAGGAACTTGCCTTTCTCTATTTCTTGGCTTTGCTTTCCTTTGTTTTCACTCCTAAACAGCATGAAGGTAGCCACGAGCAGCTCCAGGCTTTCCTTCCCAGCAGCTTAGCTAATGGAGTAAACAGCGGTTCCTTCTTCCCATTCCACACGGTAAAAGTTTCAAGCCTCACTCTTATTGGCCCGAATTGTCACATGCCCTTTTCTGAACCAATCACTGTGAACTGGGAAGATGAAGTCACCTGATTGGCCAGGTCTGGGTCATGTGCCCATATTAGGGGCAGGGAGAGTGAAAAGGGAAAACCGTGGTACTGTTATCGCTGTGGGGAGTGGAACCAGATTGCTGAAGACAGCAGGTGCCCACAGAGGGGGAGCCAGTTCCTCCTGACTTCATCTCAAGGGGCAGACTTGGTTAAGCCTGTGTGGCCTCCCGGGCAGGGCAAGTCTGTGTTCTTGCTGCTCCTGGAAAGGTCTAGGATTACCGATCACACAGAACTAGAATAAATTCCAGCTCTGCCTGTGTGAATTGGGCCAGTTCTTTTTTCCTCTCTGTGGCTCAGTTTCCCCATTTATAAGTCAAGTAGCACTGGCATTATCGATGTTATCAGGCAAGCATAGTGCCTGGCACTCTGTTGTAACCTCTCGGGAGGTTTTTGGGGATCAGTGGTCCAGGTGAGGTCCTTCTAAGGCAGAAATGGCAGTGCTTTGGTTCCTGGATTGTTGGAAGGACCACCTTTCTGTCTTCGGGTGGGTGAAATGTGTGAGTGGCCCTTGCCCACTGGCCGTACCTACCCCTGGTGAAATAATANATCAGTGGTCCAGGTGAGGTCCTTCTAAGGCAGAAATGGCAGTGCTTTGGTTCCTGGATTGTTGGAAGGACCACCTTTCTGTCTTCGGGTGGGTGAAATGTGTGAGTGGCCCTTGCCCACTGGCCGTACCTACCCCTGGTGAAATAATATCAGGGTGGGGAAAGCAGGCCTTGGAGTCCACGAGCCTAGGCATGCCACACCTCCCCACTGTTAGTCATGTGTCACAGTCAAGGGCGTGGGCTAGAATGACTCAGGATACCTAACAAAGTAGGCTTCCCCTTGTGGGACCTGTAACTATCCTTGGCTCACGCTCTCAGACTGACTACACAAGAGACCCGTGGTGTATTATTCAACAGCCAGAAAAGCCTTAAAATAGTCTGTTCCCACATGCCTGGAGTGCTCTATCATGGCTCTGTGCCTTGAGTTTTAGACTTTCATCCTTTCCAAGACATAAAATACTTCTGGGAGGGGTTCGACATTAAGCAGTTAATAACTGTTGACACCTCTCTGTGAATGAAGGTGCTGAAAACAAGATTTATAAAGGGATAAGAGAGGGAGAGAAATGGGCATTGGGTATGAAAGGAAGTGGGTTCAGGTCCTGCTGATGGGGAGAATTATTAAGGCAGAGAGGCTGTGGCTGCCTCCTCCAGGGGGAGCTGGCTCACACTGGGAAGCCAGCTCCTCTCTGTGCCCTGCCGCTCCCTGGTGCCTGGGACCCTGCAAATGGAGGCAGCGCATATAGTGAACAGAACATGAGCTTTGGAAACACGTGGAATGAGGAGAGAATCCTGCCTTTGCCAGTTAAACACAATGTTGTTTGACCTTCAACAAATCATTTAATGCCTCAGAATCTCAGTTTCCTAATCTGTTAAATATGGATCCCTGATACAGGGTTAGTACCAGGGTGTGTGAATTATGTTTCAATACTCTGCATTCTTGGCTTACCCACCGAGATTTTCCTGAAAGCAGCTGGGTGGCTCTAGATCTTTCCATGTTCTCGTGGCAACCCCACCCAAAGGAATTGTCCCCACACTTCCGGCTCCTGACCCTGACTTCAGAGACAGAACCAGACAGCCCATCAGATCCTTAAGAAGAGCCTTGCGGTGTTAGGTCCTGGCTTGGCCTTCACCACCAGGCCCCCAAATCAGGAGGCATCTTGTACCTCCTGGCTCCCTTGCCCTCCAAGCACCGCCATTTGCCCATCAAGGAACTTGGACCCATGTCGAGTCAGACAATAGCAGCTTTGTTCTTCATTAAGGAATCTTAATGGACTGAAGAAGAAGGGAAAAAAAAAAAAAATCTGAGCTCTTCCTTAAGAAGCTCATAATTTAATAGGTGAAATGTCAGGGAAAATCAATGCCAGGCTGTTTCCTGGCGGCCTCATTATGCCGTCCATTAAACAACTTTTATGTTTTGTTTATAGTTGCTGTGTTTTCCCCCTTCTTATCCCACCCCCC
>SJYX01013959.1:139876-157297 GCA_006410675.1 Oreotragus oreotragus | reverse complement strand
CCCCGTGGGCAGAGGAGCCTGGCAGGCTACAATCCATGGGTCGCAAAGAGTTGGATGTGACTGATCAACTGAGTAGCGACCGAGTTGATTACCATGGGCATCCTGGGCTTTGCTCCTTTAGGGAAATAGCTAGCATGTGCCCTGGGGAAGGGTGGGGAGGGTACAGGTTCTGGATCAAAGCTTCCCCGCCCTCCCTGTCTACCCTGGGCCAGGCTTGTGCCAGGCACAAAAACACGAGGATGGAGAGGAGGGAGATGCAGCCTTGTCCTGCAGGAGCTCCCTGCACATGGAGAACAAGAAGAGGGGCATACTCCTTGGGGCTGGCACGGTTGCTGTGCACAGGCCGGGCCACCTTTCCTGTGTTCCTTGCCTGCAGCTCAGAGCTGAGTTCTAGGGCCTTCAAGATGGAGGTCGTCATTCCCACTGTGGCCTGCACTGTGCCTGTGAAGTGGCCTGGTAAAGAGGTTCACTCCTTGTTCTGAACTGAGCTGTGCTGCCCCGCACCCCTGAATTCATATGTTGGAGCCCTGACTTCCAAGGTTTCTGGATTTGGAGACAAGGCCTCAGAGTTAAATGGGATTGTAGATGCGGGGCCCTAATTCGATGGGGTTGGTGCCCTTATAAGAAGAGGAAGTGACACCAGAGGTCTCCCTCCACGTGCCCAGAGGAAGGACCACGTGAGGAGGTGAGCGGGGCTGCGGGAGTGAGAAAGTGGTGTCTACAAGCCAAGGAGAGAGCCTCTGCAGAAACCAACCCTGACGGCACTTTGATCTTGAACTTCTAGCTTCTGGAACTGAGAGACAATCAAGTTCTGTTGCTTAAGCTTCTGAGTGTGTGCTATTTTATTTGGCAGCCTGAGCGGGCTAAGACTTGAAAACCTAAGACCAGACTAGGTGGATTTGAATCCCTTACTTTTTTGTACAGGCTTTTTTTTTTTTTTTTTNTTCTAGCTTCCGGAACTGAGAGACAATCAAGTTCTGTTGCTTAAGCTTCTGAGTGTGTGCTATTTTATTTGGCAGCCTGAGCGGGCTAAGACTTGAAAACCTAAGACCAGACTAGGTGGATTTGAATCCCTTACTTTTTTGTACAGGCTTTTTTTTTTTTTTTTTTGGCATTTTTTATGGGCTTCCCTGGTCTCTCAGACAGTAAAGCATCTCCAAATGCAGGGGACCCGGGTTCGATCCCTGGGTTTGGGAGACCCCTTGGAGAAGGGAATGGCATCCCACTCCAGTATTCTTGCCAGGAGAATCCCATGGACAGAGGAGCCTAGCGGTTGACAGTTCATGGGGTTGCAAAGAGTTGGAACTGACTGAGTGACTAACGCACTTTCTGTTTACATTTAAGCTGTGAGAGCTTGGGAAGTTTTTTATTTATTCTCAGTGTTCTCATCTGTGAAATGGAGAGAAAGATGATACCTGTCTCAGGAGCGGCCCCTCCACAGGCAAGCAGATGAAGACGGCAAGCATCAGGTCCTGCTCTTGAGTCTACACTCCCCCTGAGCAGGCGGCCGTGGGCTGAGCAGGCAGCCCTGCTCAGCGAGGTCTTCACATCCTTGGGAGTTAGCTGACTACGGACCAGTCTGGGATGGTCCCAGCTGCCTTCAGGAACATCATTACAGGCGCACATCAGAAAATGCTACACGGGCCACCTGGCACATCACATGGACAGAGCTAAGTCTCTGCCTCCCAGCGGGCTGTTCCAGGCTTCTTTTTTTCCCTCCTTCTTCTTAAAGTCTTTATTGAATTTGTTATCATATTGCTTCTGTTTTATGGTTTGGTTTTTTGGCCGTGAGTCATGTAAGAATCTTAGGTCCCTGACCAGGGATCGAACCTGCACCCCCTGCATTTGGAAGGCGAAGTCTTAACCACTGGACCATCAGGGAAGTCCCTGGCCCAACCTTCTTCGTGAGATGGTACACAGTTCCACATGAGTGAGTGGAAGCTGCCAGACTTCCCAAAGCCTACACCTGGAGCTGGAATGCCCTCACTTCCACCCCATTCTATTGGCCAAGGTGAGAGTCTCTGATTAGCTCAGATGAAGGAGAGGTGAAATGGACTCCACCTCTGGGGGGACTGGAGCACAGTCGCATCGCAAAGGGCACCTTTAAGGAAGTCATTAACTGGGGCCATGAATTCAATCGCTGTACTCAAAGCACATTTGAAGGATGAAATGTGGTGTGTTTAGTCGCTCGGTTGTGTCTGATTCTTTCCAACCCCACGAACTGTAGCCCACGACTCCTCTGTCCATGGGATTCTCCAGGTAAGAATGCTGAGTGGGTTGCCATTGCCTTCTCCATGGGATCTTCCTGACCCAGGGATTGAACCTGGGTCTCCTGCATCGTAGGCAGATTCTTCACCGTCTGAGCCACCAGGGAAGCCTGAAATGTGGTACCGTATAAAAATACTTGAGAAGATTATGACTGAAATAATGCTCTCTACTGTTTTTGTGAAGGAGCCAGGAATTTTTTAAGGTAAGTCTAGATGCCTGTGGGTCATTGAATCAGAACCGAATTACTTTAAAACCAGAGATTCTTTGAGGGTGAACACACGAGTCTAGATCTCTGTCCGCGTGTCACACACACACAACACATCCAGATGACGTGCTCAGAGATAGCTAGATACACACAGGTGCACGTGGCCCCTACACATCCCGTGTGTGACACGTGCTGTCACACAGGCTCCAGAAGCTGGTTCACACACCCAGCAGACATGGATGCCCCCCACACACGTGTGCTCACACACCTGGACACACAGGTGGAGCAACCAACACACATCTCTCCCACAGGGACACAGATGTGCGTGTACCCTCCTCCTCGCAACTGCTCACCTCCACAGGGGTTTCCAGGGAGGCCTCTTCAAAGGGGTGGGAGGCGCGAGTGGGTGGGCTGGGGAACAGACTTGGTCATTTGGCCCCAGTGCTTCTGGGGATTGGCATCAGTGCTCACGGGGCAGGCCAAAGGATGCCTTGTAGATAAAAGGGAGGCGGACCGTGAGTCTTGGGAGAGGAGACTCTCCTCAGGTGGGGCTGAGGACCCAAGGACAAAGTGCCCTCCACCAGCTCCGGTGCCTAATTGCCCCTGGGAGGGATGCGTGAGCCCTGGACTAAGCAGGCAGACTGAAGCTACTCCATGCCCCCAGGCCCACCTGGTACATATTAGCAGGAAGTTAGAGGTGCCAGTAATGAAGCAAAGTCCCCCACTTGGACCTCATGTGGACTATGTGACAGCTGCTTGGCCATCAGACCCCCAGCTGCTGCATTCTGGGGTATAATTGGGCGGTGGGGGGAGGGGAGAGAGGGTTTCTAAGGCTCAGCCTTCCACCTCTGAGAGGATGACAGCTGGCCAGCAGTCACCCCCACACCTCCCCTGTGGGTAGCATTTATTCAGTGTTTTGCTAAAAGCTCCTTTATTATTATTATTTTTAATATTTATGTCTTTTTGGCTGCGCTGGGTCCTCATTGCTCCTCGAGGGCTTTCTCTAGTTGCAGAGAACAGGGGCTACTCTCCAGATACGGTGTGTGGGCCTCTCCTTGCAGTGGCTTCTCTTGTTCCGGAGCACAGGATCTCTGGCACGCGGGCTTCGGTAACTGCAGCTCGTGGGTTCCAGAACGCAAGCATAGTCGTTGTGGTTCAGGGGCTCAGTTGCCCCACGGTGGGTGAGATCTCCTGGACCAGGGATGGAATTGATGTTCACTGCCCTGCTGGGTGGATTCTTAATTCACTGGACCACCAGGGAAGCCCCTAGAGGCTCCTTTAAATCAGCGTTTCCCCAACTGAATCCCTGGTCAGGGAGCCTGATAAAAATGTGCAGTCCTGAGCTTCACCCCAAACCTGCTGAATCAGCCATGAAGAGGTGGTGAGCTGTTTGAGGGCTCATCAGGCCAGCTGGGAAAGGCGGGCAGGGCCCGAGTGGAAGTGGGTGTGGCTTAAGGCAGTCAGTTCCTCCCCTTGGTTTGGGACTAAGGGGCTGCCCTGGGTTGCACTGCAACCCGGAAAGTCCTGGGCAAACCCAGGTGAGTTGATTACTCTGAGTTGCTCCGTATATTAATAATAGCTATCTAGTGGGACGGCTTGACAGGCAGAGGCGTGGTCCCTGAAATACTGCATGGTTAAAGTTATTTGCCCCAGGTTACAAACTGTAAGAGTCAGGATCTTCCAATTCTTTGGAGGGAGCGTATGTACGTGCTAAGTCGCTTCAGTTGTGTCTGACTCTGTGCGACCCTATGGAAGGCAGCCTGCCAGGTGCCTCTGTCCATGGGATTCTCCAGCAAAAGTACTGGAGTGGGTTGCTGAGCCCTCTTCCAAGAGATCTCCCCTACCCAGGGACTGAACCTGCGTTTGTTAGTGTCTCTTGCATCGGCAGGCAGATTCTTTACTGCTGAGCCTCCAGGGAAGCCCTTTGGAGTGAGCATGTCACAGTATTTGTCTTAGGCAGCCTCATCCATCCCCTCTTCTCTCTCTCCATCTCATTGCTATCGTATTTCCAGAGTTTTCTATCTTTTGGGGGTCTCATGCCTCCCTTGTTCCATCAAGACTGACTGTCAGGAAGGATGAGCTATCAGTGGTAATACTTAAAAGTAATTTCTGTGTGGGCTGTGCATTTGAAGTTGCATTTTTCAGCTTGGAACAGAGAGCTTTTTAGGGCGGAAAGCAATGTCTGGATTGCCACTGAACAATAGCACCTATTCCTACAAACCCTGTCCCAGCAGCCCTGGGAGAAACTCAGGGGGTGTCCTTTCACCTCTGAAGGGAGCCTGGGGCCCTGGGCCACCCTGGCCCATCTTTGTCTTAACTCTCCTGAGAAGGGTGAAATCTTAGCTTTTGAGCCAGGAATATTATTTTGAAAAAATGAAACGCCCAAAGAGTCCCTATAGTCCCCAAACCTCATTTTAAAGGGATTATAGCAGCTGGCTTGTAAATCCTGTTTCTTATGGTGGGGGGCTTAGAGTGGGGCTCAGGCAGGGCTGGGGTAGGGGAAAGAAAGGAGGTCATTTCATTTCCTGGAGAGGAAAGCCTGGGTTCTCCCCTCTGCCGAGCCTGGGACTGAGCTCACTGCCTCCACAGGGGAAAATGGACTTGGAATCTGGCAACCAGGGTTCTAGCCCCAATTTTGCCAACAATTTGTGGCTGACCTGGGGTTGCTTCATTGCTTCCTCTGGGCCTCAGTCTCCTGGGTGACAAGGACTCTTTTTTAACTGTTTATTTTGTGTTGCTGCTGCTGCTGCTAAGTCACTTCAGTCGTGTCGGACTCTGTGTGACCCCATAGACGGCAGCCCATCAGGCTCCCCCGTCCCTGGGATTCTCCAGGCAAGAACACTGGAGTGGGTTGCCATTTCCTTCTCCAACGCATGAAAGTGAAAAGTGAAAGTGTTGAGGTGTGGCCAATTAACAATGCAGTGATGGTTTCAGGTGAACAGCAATGAGACTCAGCCATGCACACACATGTATCCATTCTCCCCCAAGGATCTGAAAATCAAAAAGAGTTTTGCCATCCCCCTTTCTTTTCCTATCCTCCAAGTAGGAGTCCCTCTCTCTGGGTTCCCTCTGCATGTGAGGGTATAACAGAGGCGAGTGACAGGAGAGCTGGATCAAAATGCTCTGCACAGGGAGAGCTTTCTGGGGGCAGTTGTGGGGCTGAGAGATTGCAAAAACTCTTTAAAAAATGAGGCTTACTTTTGGGGAGTGAGTGGAATTGAGGAAGAGATGTGACACCTGTCAGGAAGTGGGACCAGGGGAGGGCCAGGTGGGGAAAGATTTCAAGTAAGTTTCACGGCAAGCTGTGCAATGCAGTTCTCCTCCCTGGAGCCCCCTGCAGAAGCTGAGCGGCCACCATAGAGTTATGGGGTCAGATTAGTGGTTCTTTTGAGCAAATGCGTGTGCAGACGCAGGTCTCATGGAAAGAACTGCAAGGTCCACATCAAATTGATCAGTGTTTCTAGCCTCCAAGACGGGTCCAGACTGGTACTTGTCCGAGGGTAGAGGACAAATCGCTAGTGATTTGGGTGAACTTAAGGTTCACAAGGCTGAACTCAAGGTAATTGTGAAATATTGATTTAAAAGGGTCCTGGAAGAAAATAAGGCACACATCAAATCTGCGATTTTGAGGAAATTAATGGGGAGGACAAGATCCAAAGAGGTATTTATGTTAATAAATTATGACTTGATCCAACGAGAGTGTTAAGTGATGCTTTGACTACAAGGCCAGTGGCTCCAGAGGCCAGCAGCAGCAGCTGCCAGAAGGATGGGAACTTGGTGGACATCACCTACCCCACACCCAAAGAGCCTGGCTCCATCCACATCCACTGCCCACGCCCCTGTGTGCCAGGAGATTACACAAGCCCCTTCCCAAAATATCCAGTCTCTGAGGAGGCATTAGGGAGAGCTGGGGAGGAACTGAAGTGTCAGTGAACAGAATGAGCTGATGAAAGAGATTGTTAAAGTGGTTGAATTAGAGGGAGTTGTGAACCAGACTAGGCAAAACTCAGCTTCCCTCTCTCTTTCACCTCTGCCTTGACTTCTTCCTTTCTCGTCTTCTTTCCTTCTCCCATGGAGTGCACACTCTTTAGGGGATTTAGAGTAACTCTAGAGAAATAAACGACACGACTGTGGCAACTTCGCTCCGCCTAGAACAGTAGTGCTCCTGGACGATCTTCATACACACAAATCATGTAAATCAAATTAAAAGTTCTTCAATCAATAGCATCTCTCATGGCCCGTTCTTGGACAGTCATAATATTAGATGTGAGAATTTAAGGTCCTGAGAGTAAGTGAGTGAAAGATGCGCAATCATGTCCGACTCTTTGCGACCTCAAGGACTGTAGCCTGCCAGGCTCCTCTGTCCACTGAATTCTCCAGGCAAGAATACTGGAGTGGGTGGCTTTTTCTCCCCTAGGGAATCTTCCCAACCCAGGGTCTCCTGCACTGCAGGCAGATTCTTTACCATCTCAGCCACCAGGGAAGCCCAGTCAGTTAGTCAGTTCGGTTGCTCAGTCGTGTCCGACTCTTTGCGACCCCATGAATCGCAGCATGCCAGGCCACCCTGTCCATCACCATCTCCCGGAGTTCACTCAGACTCACGTCCATCGAGTCCGTGATGCCATCCAGCCATCTCATCCTCGGTCATCCCCTTCTCCTCCTGCCCCCAATCCCTCCCAGCATCAGAGTCTTTTCCAATGAGTCAACTTTTCTCATGAGGTGGCCAAAGTACTGGAGTTTCAGCTTTAGCATCATTCCTTCCAAAGAAATCCCAGGGTTGATCTCCTTCAGAATGGACTGGTTGGATCTCCTTGCAGTCCAAGGGACTCTCAAGAGTCTTCTCCAACACCACAGTTCAAAAGCATCAATTCTTCGGCGCTCAGCTTTCTTCACAGTCCAACTTTCACATCCATACATGACCACAGGAAAAACCATAGCCTTGACTAGGCGGACCTTAGTCGGCAAAGTAATGTCTCTGCTTTTGAATATACTATCCAGGTTGGTCATAACTTTTCTTCCAAGGAGTAAGCGTCTTTTAATTTCATGGCTGCAGTCACCATCTGCAGTGATTTTGGAGCCCCAAAAAATAAAGTCTGACACTGTTTCCACTGTTTCCCCATCTATTTCCCATGAAGTGATGGGACCGGATGCCATGATCTTCGTTTTCTGAATGTTGAGCTTTAAGCCAACTTTTTCGCTCTCCTCCTTCACTTTCATCAAGAGGCTTTTTAGCTCCTCCTCACTTTCTGCCATAAGGGTGGTGTCATCAGCATATCTGAGGTTATTGATATTTCTCCCGGCAATCTTGATTCCAGCTTGTGTTTCTTCCAGTCCAGCGTTTCTCATGATGTACTCTGCATATAAGTTAAATAAGCAGGGAGACAATATACAGCCTTGACGTACTCCTTTTCCTATTTGGAACCAGTCTGTTGTTCCATGTCCAGTTCTAACTGTTGCTTCCTGACCTGCATACAGATTTCTCAAGAGGCAGGTTAGGTGGTCTGGTATTCCCATCTCTTTCAGAATTTTCCACAGTTTATTGTGATCCACACAGTCAAAGGCTTTGGCATAGTCAATAAAGCAGAAATAGATGTTTTTCTGGAACTCTCTTGCTTTTTCCATGATCCAGCGGATGTTGGCAATTTGATCTCTGGTTCCTCTGCCTGTTCTAAAACCAGCTTGAACATCAGGGAGTTCACGGTTCACATATTGCTGAAGCCTGGCTTGGAGAATTTTGAGCATTACTTTACTAGCGTGTGAGATGAGTGCAATTGTGCGGTAGTTTGAGCATTCTTTGGCATTGCCTTTCTTTGGAATTGGAATGAAAACTGACCTTTTCCAGTCCTGTGGCCACTGCTGAGTTTTCCAAATTTGCTGGCATATTGAGTGCAGCACTTTCACAGCATCATCTTCCAGGATTTGAAACAGCTCAACTGGAATTCCATCACCTCCACTAGCTTTGTTCTTAGTGATGCTTTCTAAGGCCCACTTGACTTCACATTCCAAGATGTCTGGCTCTAGATTAGTGATCACATCCTCATGATTATCTGGGTCGTGAAGATCTTTTCTGTACAGTTCTTCTGTGTATTCTTGCCACCTCTTCTTAATATCTTCTGCTTCTGTTAGGTCCATACCATTTCTATCCTTTATCGAGCCCATCTTTGCATGAAATGTTCCCTTGGTATCTCCAATTCTCTTGAAGAGATCTCTAGTCTTTCCCATTCTGTTGTTTTCCTCTATCTCTTTGCATTGATTGCTGAAGAAGGCTTTCTTATCTCTTCTTGCTATTCTTTGGAACTCTGCATTCAGATGCTTATATCTTTTCTTTTCTCCTTTGCTTTTCGCCTCTCTTCTTTTCAGTGCTATTTGTAAGGCTTCTCCAGACAGCCATTTTGCTTTTTTGCATTTCTTTTCCATGGGGATGGTCTTGATCCCTGTCTCCTGTACAATGTCACGAACCTCATTCCATAGTTCATCAGGAACTCTGTCTATCAGATCTAGGCCCTTAAATCTATTTCTCACTTCCACTGTATAATCATAAGGGATTTGATTTAGGTCATACCTGAATGGTCTAGCGGTTTTCCCTACTTTCTTCAATTTAAGTCTGAATTTGGAAATAAGGAGTTCATGATCTGAGCCACAGTCAGCTCCTGGTCTTGTTTTTGTTGACTGTATAGAGCTTCTCCATCTTTGGCTGCAAAGAATATAATCAATCTGATTTCGGTGTTGACCATCTGGTGATGTCCATGTGTAGAGTCTTCTCTTGTGTTGCTGGAAGAGGGTGTTTGCTATGACCAGTGCATTTTCTTGGCAAAACTCTATTAGTCTTTGCCCTGCTTCATTCCGCATTCCAAGGCCAAATTTGCCTGTTACTCCAGGTGTTTCTTGACTTCCTACTTTAGCATTCCAGTCCCCTATAATGAAAAGGACATCTTTTTTGGGTGTTAGTTCTACAAGGTCTTGTAGGTCTTCATAAAACCGTTCAACTTCAGCTTCTTCAGCATTACTGGTTGGGGCATAGACTTGGATAACTGTGATATTGAATGGTTTGCCTTGGAAACGAACAGAGATCATTCTGTCGTTTTTGAGATTGCATCCAAGTACTGCATTTCGGACTCTTTTGTTGACCATGATGGCTACTCCATTTCTTCTGAGGGATTCCTGCCCGCAGTAGTAGATATAATGGTCATCTGAGTTAAATTCACCCATTCCAGTCCATTTTAGTTCGCTGATTCCTAGAATGTCAACGTTCACCCTTGCCATCTCTTGTTTGACCACTTCCAATTTGCCTTGATTCATGGACCTGACATTCCAGGTTCCTATGCAATATTGTTCTTTACAGCATCGGATCTTGCTTCTATCACCAGTCACATGCACAACTGGGTATTGTTTTTGCTTTGGCTCCATCCCTTCATTCTTTCTGGAGTTATTTCTCCACTGATCTCCAGTAGCATATTGGGCACCTAATGACCTGGGGAGAAGCCCAAGGTCCTGAGAAGTCCTGTACTTAAAAAGAAGACTCTTGACAATGAGGCTTGCTCAAATGCTTTCAACTCTGGTATGTTACCTCCAAACAACACATGTTGAGATCCAGCAGAATTGCTTCCTGAACAACCCATTTTGAGAAATGCGGGTCTGCTAGCTGGCATGGATGCCTTCCATCCTGACAGCTCATGTGCTGATGAGCCGGGGAGATATCCAGCTCCCAGCCCAGCCTCTCCTGGGAGGGCAAGAGGATTGACTCCTCCACAGGAGGCTTCCAGCCAAGATCCGATCCCAACACCATCTCTGTCTCCTCCACCAGGGAGAAGTTGGAGTGACCTGCCAGCCATGGATTTTTAGAGCTCCCATTTTCCAAGTAATTTCTCCCCTCTGCCTAGGCTTCCTTTTGCCTGTTATTGGGATTAGAAAGAGAAGAACAGCTATGAAGACATGAAACAAGAAACAACCAAAAAGCCCCGGACTGAACAATACCCCAAGCCACATCAGAGCAGCCCTTTCCCTGCTGGCCCTCTGCCTTGTGTAGAGTCAGGATGTCTGGGTATGTCTCCCAGCTCCGCCCATGGTCAAGGCCAATGTACTCTCTGGGGGGCCTTGGTTTCCCCAACTCTTCGCTCTTTCTCGGCCACCCTCCTTGGGTGGTATGAATGAGTGGGAGGCCAGAACAGCCTCCATGATGAAATATCAGCCCTAAGGTAGTTGCAAGCTCTTTATTTAAGTACTTAACATTCTGAACAACCTGAATATTATATTAATGCTAATTAGTAAGTTAACATCTGTTCAGCATTTGACAGTTTACAAAGCAGTTAGACAGTCGGTCCTAGGAAGAGCCCCTGAAAGGCATAGTGCTTCTCCCCTCCATCAGAGAGGAGACCAGCAGCTTGCCCAAGGTCACACAGGTAGTTGGCAGAGTTGGGGTTTGAACCAAAGCCTTCTGATTTTAAATGGGGGCATTATTAAAGAGCAGAAGACCTTTGGGGTTTTTTTTTTTTTTTTTGCCCTGATTAGAAAATGAGACTTCCTTTATCCCACTTTCTGTTATCTGTTTTTGGATGTGCATGAGAATAAATTAGGCTGGGTAAGTTGTGTAGATGCCCTCTCACTCAAGAGATCTGTTTTCAGAGAAAGGAGAAATTCTGTGGGCTGGGGGTGGTTAAGGGAGTCTTCCTAGAGGAGGTAGACCCAAGGCTGGGCTTTAAAAATAAAACACAAAACATATCAAAAAGCTCTAATACATTAGTCATTTACACCATAATATCAGATTCATCTGGTGCTCAGTCTTTACACATAGGACAAAAACAAGTTTTTCTTATTTTTTTCATTCAAGACAGCATTTTGAGCTATTACTGTGAGGCAACTGGGGGCTAGCTTGCTGATACCACCTTGTCCCTTGGAATAGGCCCCTGGGATCAGCAGATGATTTTAAATGTAACGAGGAAGGAGACAGGGGTTCCCTATCCATGGGGAGGTGGAGGAGCTGAATTCTGCTTTCAGCCTCTGTTCTGTTCTCAACCTACTTCCCTCTGTCAAAGTGGCTCACCTGGCCTCCTGGGGAGCGCTCAGACAGGGTTGAGGACTCAGGCATGGGTCATGGAGTTTCGGGGGGATGGGGTGGGAGATCCAGGGAATCCGAATTTGAGCCCTGGGCCAAATTCTGAGGCTGGAATTGGAGGAAGGGGCAGTTGGTGTCTAAGTTTCTATTCCATCAAAAACACAGAAGAGGGGAAAACTAGAACAGAGATCAGTAAAACCGCGGGAGACGGAGAGGCCAGGAGATGGGTCAGGATGCGAGTCAGGGAGGCTGAGCCTGCGGGTGGTGAGGAGAGGGGCTATCAAGGCCCTCGAGCAGGCTGGACAATGAGCGGAAGAATCGTGTTTCTAATTACATTTCCGATTCCAATCTCTTTGTTCAGTGAGTGAAATGAGGTGGTGATAGTCGATGGGGAATTACTTCAAAAAGTAGAGGTTTGCAATGGTGAGTGGCACGTGAAAGCTTCATGAGTGGTTGTTAGCTCCCCTCTCTCTGGTATTCATCTGTGTAGGTGGCAAATAGGGAACCCGCGCCTGAATTTCTCATCTTTTCTTTCCGGCTCCCTCCAGGGGCTCATGTATTTACTCCTCTGGCTGTATCGGGTCTCAGTTGCAGCACACGGGATCTCTGTTACCGCTTGTGACTCTCCGGTTGGGTCATACGGGCTCCAGAGCGCACGGGCTTGGTTGTTTTGCAGCACGTGGGATCTTAGTTCCCCGACCAGGGGTGGAACCCATGTCCCTTGCACTGCAAGGCAGATGCTTCACCACTGGACCTCCAGGGGAGTCCTGAGGGACTCTTGAAAGGTTGCCTTGAGGTTTGCTCCTTGCCTGGCTGATCTCTTCCAGTCCTGTAACTTTTAGCCTCCACCTCTTGAGTTTCCTATGTGGCCTCGCCAACTGTGCTGCATCTTCTGGCTTCCTCTCTAGTCCAGACCCCCCTTGCTAACACCGCAGGGGGTCTCCAGTTCAATCCAGCCACTCTCTCCGCTCTCCACCGTGCACACACACTGGCGTTTCCGTCCTTCTAATATCCAAGCTTGGTCTCACCTCCAACACTTTGCTTGTGCTGTTCACTGGGTCTAGTTCGCTTTCCCACTCCCTCAGGTGGCTGACTCCTCATGTAGGGCTAAGTCAGAGATCACCTCCTCAAAAGGCCTTCCGTGAAAACCCATCTTAAGAAGCATCCCCATCACTGCTGCTGCTAAGTCACTTCAGTCGTGTCTGACTCTGTATGACCCCACAGACGGCAGCCCACCAGGCTCCCCTGTCCCTGGGATTCTCCAGGCAAGAACACTGAAGTGGGTTGCCATTTCCTTTTCCAATGCATGAAAGTGAAAAGTGAAAGTGAAGTTGCTCAGTCATGTCTGACTCTCAGCGACCCCACGGACTGCAGCCTACCAGGCTCCTCCGTCCACGGGATTTGCCAGGCAAGAGTACTAATCACTCTCATTACCTACTATTTTTCTTTACGGTGTTTGATAATAGGAAATTCTTTCTTTCTTATTTACTTTCTTTGAGAAGTAATGCCTATGTTTTTAAAGTAATATATGTGCATAACTTTAGAAATTTATATTCAAATAATTGTTACATTAAAAACAGCAGGCTCCTGTTTCCCCTTCTTTCTGCTTCTCAGAAGCAGTATTTTTAGTTCTTTTGGCTGCTACCTATATTTACATCTGTATTTCTAAATAATATATTTGTATCAGAAGTCCTTGGTTTTTCTAATTTATTCAGAATTATGATCTTTCTACCGAGGGTTTAACTTTTACACACTCGTAAGGGTTTTATGCACACAAGGGGCTGTCCTTTCCCTCCATCCTCCCTGAATAATTTATCCCAATTTTTAGTAGAATTCATTATCCAGCTCTTCATCATCATGGCTATGTAAATATTATTCATGGAAAGGCAAAATAATGGCATTGTTCTCTTTCTTGCATAATTTTGCATTTTTATACAATGATTTGAGAAGTGTTAAATTCCTTCTTGCATTCATTTTCTTAGTTTTCTGTGTGGCTCGGTTGCTAAGTCGTGTCTGGCTTTCTGAGACGCCATGGACTGCAGCATGCCAGGCTTCTCTGTCCCCCACTCTCTCCCAGAGTCTGCTCCAGTTCATGTCCTTTGAGTCTGTGATGCTGTCTAACCACTTCATCCTCTGCTGCCCCCTTCTCCTTTGGTTGCATCCTTTCCCAGCATCAGGGTTGTTTCCAATGAGCTGGCTCTTTGAATCCAGTGGCCAAAGTTTTCAGGCTTCTCTGTCCCCCACTCTCTCCCAGAGTCTGCTCCAGTTCATGTCCTTTGAGTCTGTGATGCTGTCTAACCACTTCATCCTCTGCTGCCCCCTTCTCCTTTGGTTGCATCCTTTCCCAGCATCAGGGTTGTTTCCAATGAGCTGGCTCTTTGAATCCAGTGGCCAAAGTTTTGGAGCTTCAGCTTCAGCATCAGTCCTTCCAGTGAATACTACTACTAAGTCACTTCAGTCGTGTTCAACTCTGTGCAACCCCATCGACGGCAGCCCACCAGGCTCCCCCGATCCTGGTATTCTCCAGGCAAGAACACTGGAGCGGGTTGCCATTTCCTTCTCCAATGCATGAAAGGGAAAAGTGAAAGTGAAGTCGCTCAGTCGTGTCCGACTCTTAGCGACCCCATGGACTGCGGCCCACCAGGCCCCTCTGTCCATGGGATTTTCCAGGCAAGAGTGCTGGAGTGGGCTGCCATTGCCGTAGTCAAGGTTTACTTCCTTTAGGACTGACTGGTTTGAACTCCTTGCCCTTGAAGAGACTCAGGAGTCTTCTCCAGCACCACACTACAGTCAGGTAGGGTGAGCATTTAGGGGAAAGGGGGACTGAAAAAAGCGAGGTTCAGGTGGTCTCCGATGACCAGGGGAGCCTAAGCTATCCTGCTGAGGAAGTGTCTGTCCGGAGCGTCAGTGGTGTGTCCTGGACAGAGAGGAGAGTATGCGTAAAGCCTGGTGTATTAGTTAGCTATTGCTGCATAACAAATAACTCCCTAGGCTAGTGGCTTAAAACATTTACTATCTCACAGAGTCTGAGGGTCAGAATCTGGACATGGTTTGGCTGGGTCTTCTGGCTCCAGGTCGCTCACATTTAGTCTAGGTCTCAGCTAGGACTATAGTTATCTTAAGGCTTGACTGGGAGTGGATCTGCTTCCAAGCTCAACCAACGGAATTTTTGCTAAATTTGGTTCCTCCTTGGTTGTTGGCATGAGGGCCTCCATTCCTCCCAAGTGGTCAGCCCAATTGGTTCCCTGCCCCGTAGGCTTCTCCACAGAGAGTTCACAACATGGAAGCTGGCTTTATCAGAGCGAGCAGATGAGAGAGCAGGACAGAAGCCACAGTCTTTCATGACCCAGTTGCCGTGGCAGCCAGTACCCTTGCTGTGTGCGTGCGCTCAGTCACTCAGTTGTGTCCAACTCTTTGCAACCTCATGTACTGTAGCCCAGCAGACTCCTTTGTCCATTGAGTTTTCAAGGCAAGAATACTGGAGCAGGTTGCCATTCCCTACTTCAGGGTATCTTCCCCACCCAGGGATGGAAATTGCATCTCTTGCACTGGCAGGCAGATTCTTTATCACTGCATCACCTGGGAAGTCCCATTACTTTGCTAGTCAGAAGTGATTAGGATGGGGTCCTTGGGTCCAGTCCACTTTCAGGGGAGAGGGTTCCACAAAGATGAGTCCAGGGGACAGCTGTCTGATCACTTTTAGAAGCACTTTTCACCTGGGATGTGGTACTGGAGTGTTTGACTGGAGTGTATACATATCCAGCAGAGCTGAAGCCAAGAGTGTGAGGGAGAGAATGGGGAGTGGAAGTCTGGGAGATTAGGAAGTTGCCATGGAGGATTTTTCAGTCCATGTCTTAGCTTGGGCTATTACAGCAAAATACCATAGACGGAGTGGCTTAAACAGTAGACTTTTTTTTTTTTTTTTTAACATTCTAGGGGCTGGGAAGTCCAAGATCAGGTGCTGACAGATTTAATTTCTGGTGAAGGCTCTCTTCCTGGTTTGCAGATGTCCACCTTCTCTCTGCGTTCCTCTATGACAGAGAGAGAGGGAGACAGAGAAAGCAGAGAGAGACAGAGACGGAGAGAGGGAGGGAAACTCTGTTGTTTCTTCCTACAAAGGCACTAATCCCAGTATGAGGGCCCCATCCCCATGACTTCATCTAAACCTCCTAAATGCTCTATCTTCAAAAAGCATCACCTTGAAGGTTAAGGCTTCATATATGAATTTGGGGAACCATGATTCAGACCATAGTAGCAGGTGAGGTTCATGACTGGATATACAGTTTGGGGAAGATCAGCTGGGCTGCTCTGAGAAGCTTAGAGGAACCAGACTGCAGAACAGGAATTATTTAGGATAAAGAAAAATGGCAAAGGAGACCTAGAAGGGGCATGAAGCAAAGTTAGGTGAAACCTGGCTGAGGGTGGTGGCCTGAGGCCCAGGAGAAAGCATTTGCAGGAGGTGGTAGCACAGGTGTGGCCCATTGGTTCAACTGTCCTCAGGCCAGCTTCACTGGTAAAGTCATCCCTGGCTCAAAAATCCTGAAAAGCGATGGCTTAGCCCCAACCCCTCAGTTATAGCTGAGGATACAGGTCCAGGGCAGTGATTTCTGTGGGAAGCAAGACCATCTAGGGCTGACAGGCTGAAGGCCACACCAAGCTCTACAGTTTCTAGATTTTTTTCTGATGAGCAAATTTGTATTCTGCCTGCCCTCAACGTGAGTCAGAGCGCTTGTGATTCTGTGAGTGAAAGAGGCTGAGAGAGACAGACTGAAATGGTGAGAAACATCTCTGTAACCCTTCTGTAACACGAGGCCTGTGGGGTGACAGAATCACATGAGACCTTCTTCGGGGAGGGCAGGGGCGTATGGGGAAATGGAGCCTGACAGAAGGACCAGTTTTGGAGATATTATTCCCCTTTTGGGGCTCCTGGCCACAAATTCCTGTGCCCAGCCTGGATTAAAGCCCCATGTTGCTGCAATCCTGGGCCTCCAATGAAGAGCTTTCCAACAACACAAAACCGCAGATGAGGCCATCCTGATGGAAGGCTGTGGGTCCCCCTCCCTGGACCCCATCCTGGGTCTTGGCTTTGAAATCCCTTGCGATGCAGTGGGAGTGCAGGCTGTGACTCTGACTGTCTGGAAGCCCCCTCCCCACCATGCTGCTCTTCCAGGAACAGCCAAGAACAGGGTGTGCGTGCTCCCTGGATAGGGCTTAGCCCCTCCCCAGTCTCCTGCTCTTGGCCATGTTTCTGGGAAGCTCACTTTCTTGGTGGGGTTTCATGTGTTCCAGGCATCAGATCCCACCATGGGAACCTCACTGTCTGGGGCCACCTTGCCAAGTTGCACAAGCATTTACCACCCGCAGGCAGGCAGGGAGCAGCAGGGGGGACAGGGCTCCGGTCTCCCCGTAAGCAGCTATCATTCTGTGCTGTCTAGGCCTGGCTGGAGGCCACGGCAACACCTCAAGGACCCCTTCTCCCACCCAGCTGGCCCACCCAGCCTTGCCTGGGAACTGTTAGGCTGTTGGGGATCATGATGAACTGCAAAAAAGTGGGGCCCTGAGTGAACACCCCATCTCCAAACTCAGAAAGAGCCATGGAGGGGCGTCTCCACAGAGCATCTGAGCAAATGCCCTCACTGACACAGGTGTGCCCTGATGCTGTACTCCAGGTGGCTGCCTTCTCATCACTTGAGGGACCTAGCAAAGGACAGATGCAGAAACCAAGCAGCGTGGGGGAGGCCCTAGGGGACCCCTTCCTTATGACCTTCAAGGCTGATATCAAGTGTAGGACGATTTGGTTCTGGTGAAAACCGTCTTCCTGGTTGCAGACTGCTGACTTTTTGCTGTGTCTGCACTTGAGGGAGGGGGTGAGCTAGCTGTGGTTTTTTTTTTTTTT
>SJYX01013959.1:103911-139803 GCA_006410675.1 Oreotragus oreotragus | reverse complement strand
CCATGGGCTTAGTTGCCCCACAGCACGTGGGATCTTAGTTCCCCCCACCAGAGATTGAACTCTCATCTCCTCCACTGGAAGGAGGATTCTCAACCCCTAGACCACCAAGGACGTCCCTGTTCTAACTTTTTATTTTGAAATAATTTTAGGCTTACACCGAACTGGTAAAGTGTGCAGAAGTTCCATCTACCCTTCACCCAGCTTCCCCGGATAGTAACGTCTTACGTAACTACAGAACACAGGCCAAGACTAAGACGTGAACACTGGTGCAATCTGTAGTAACTAAACTACAGACTTTATCTGGATCTCACTAATCTTCTAACGCAGCTAATCTAGGACGCCACACTGCATTCCGTTGTCATGTCTCCTTGGGCTCTGATCTGTGATGGTACCTCTCTGGTTCACTTATTTTGACAACCGTATAATACTCCACTCTGCAATTTCACCATGGTGATTCATCCATAGTTGAGCCTTTGGGTTGCTTCTGAGGTTTTGCTCTCATGACGAATGCTACTCTGAAACCACTTGTACGTGTGTCTTGCTATACAAGAGTTGCAAGAGTTTCTCTTGGGTGTATACCAGAAATTAAATAGTCTGAATCATAGGTTTAAATGTTTAGCTTTAAGAATAATGCCAAAGCTTTCCAGATTGAGTGTATCAGTCTATAAGTCTATCATGATTTATGAGCCCTTCCTTATTTGATGTGATCAGACTCATTAATGTTCACCAATTGCATGGGTCTAAGTAGGCTTGAGGATGAGATGGCTGGATGGCATCACTGACTCGATGGACATGAGTCTGAGTGAACTCCGGGAGTTGGTGATGAACAGAGGCCTGGCGTGCTGCGATTCACGGAGTCGCAAAGAGTCAGACACGACTGAGCGACTGAACTGAACTGAACTGAAGTAGGCTTGACTGTTCTCAGTTCTTTGAATACACCAGTGTCTTTCCCCCTCAGGGCCTTGGGCATAGCTGTCTCCCTGTTGATATGCCCCTCCTTTCTAGCCCCCTCTCTTCTTGCTCTTCAGACTCCATGGAGGGCTTTATACTACACCTATCCAAGCCTCCCCTCATCCCCTTATTGCATCTAGCATCTTGTCTTTTCTCTCTGACCACAGTGTCAGCTCCACGAGGGCTGTGATCACATCACTCTTCTCCATCCATGCTCACCAGCTGGCCACAATGCCTGGGACCCAGTAGATGCTCAACATGTGTCTGTTAAATGAATGAATGAGTGGATGGAACTTGTCTGTACAGGATGCTTCCTATTGGGAATCACCCTGGCCCCACAGCCAGTAAAAGTAAAAACTTCATCTGGTTTCCAAACCCCAGCCTCCTGTTTTCACCAGCAATAATTTGCTGCAAACCCTGCCAGCAAAGGACAGACCATTTGGGATGCATAAAGCAAAATAGAATCATGTGCAAGATCTTTGGGGTGGGCTGTGCTGCTTGTCTCGAGTCTGGGGGGCCCTAGAGGCAGGATTCAAGGCTGGAGGAGGAGCTGGGTGGGTTAGACAGAAGAGGTGAGGGAGAGAAACACACATCTCCTTGCTGGCTTCTTTTCTCTCAGTTTGAGACATGTGAGAGCTTGAGAGTGAGCATGTGCAGACCACACAGACGGTTCGGGGATCTTCATCTTCTAGTGGGAACTTCAGATGGTAGGTGGTCTCCTGGGCAGCCCCATGGAGGGGATGGCTTCTCATGATTGGAAGGCTGCTGGGCTGCTGGGTGAATTTTCAGGGTCCCATCAGGGATTCTTGCTGATCTTTTATTAGAAAAATTACTGGGGTTTCCCTGGTGGCTCAATGGTAAAAAATTTGCCTGCTGGTGCAGGAGACATGGGTTCGATCCCTGATCCAGGAAGATCCCTCATGTCTTGGACAACAGGGCCACAACTCTTGAGTTTGTGCCTTAGAGCCTGAGAGCCACAACTGCTGAACCCATGTGCTGCAACTACTAAAGCCCGCACGCCCTGGAGCCTGCGCTCTGCAAAAGGAGAAGCCAACTGCCACGAGAAGCTGATGATCGTGCCTAGAGAGCAGCTCCGGCTTTCTGCAGCTAGAGAGAAGTCTGAGCAGCATCAGAGACCCAGCAGAGCTCAAATAATAAAAATAAAATGTGAATAAATAAAATTAAAAACCATACTATTGGACTGTTGGTTCTTTCTGGTTGTAAATAAAATGCATGCAATTGTAGAAAAGAAAACAACTAAATCCTTGACTTATCCATCGCCCAATGATCTCACTGGTTCCAGTAAGATAGTTGGCAGTTCCAGCTGCCATATTTCTCTCCTGTCTTTCTTTTTCCTCCCATGTTCACTTAGGAGAGCCTGGGAAATTGAGTGATTATGAGTGATTAAGAATATGGGTTTTGCACACTGACAGCCCTGATTCAAATTGTGCCTCTGCCTCTTGCGGGCTGCTTGTGTGTGTATGCTTAGTTTCTCAGTTTCGTCTCTTTGTGGCCCCAAGGACTGTAGCCCCCCCAGGTTCCTTTGTCTTTGGAATTCTTCAGGCAAGAATACTGATGTGGGTTACCATTTCCTACTCTAGGGCATCTTCCTGACCCAGGGATCAAACCCATATCTCTTGTGTCTCTTGCATTGGCAGGCAGAGTCCTCCCAACTATGCCCCCGGGAAGCCTTGCTAGCTGCATGACTTGGGCAAATTCTTTAACTCCTCTGTTTTCCAATCTGCAAAATGGAGCATTAGCCACCCATAGTGCCTGCCTCTTAGAATGGTTCTAAGGATTTCATGCCTTATGCATATAAAGCACTGGCCCATGGTAACCACTGAATAAATGTTAGCCACTGTTATGTCAAACTCATTCATTCATTCAATAAACACTGCTTTCAGCATTCACTATGCGCCAAGTACCGTCTCTAGAGCTAGGCATACAGCAGTGAACAAAGCAAGCGTGCTGTCTGTCCTGGGGAACTTACAGCCTCTTTGGGGCAAGCATGGAGGGCTACCAAGTAACGTGCTAATGAGTTTATGATCATGTGATGCCATGAGCCTCATAAAGAATAGGGTGCTCTGAGCCATCTGAAAAAGGTGCATCTCAGCCAGATCTGAAAGACAATGAAAAAGATGCAGGGTGGGGGTGGAGGGAGGTGAGAGAGGCAGAACACTGGGGGACTTTCTTGGCTGCAAGGAGGTTTGGGTGTGCTGACTTGCTGACAGCAGCCTCTGTGGGTGAGCTCGGCTGAGCCAGGGGACAGAGGTGGGGCTGGAGGGGCAGCTGGGCCCCAGTCTGTGGGGCCTCATCAGTGTCCTTGAAGATTTTTAGCCTAATTTCCACGCAAACGGAATATAAATTATAGGCAAATGTGTCTAAAGGCGATCACACATTGTCCACCATCCTGTGCCCTATTCTTCTCGCACTTAGCCTAGACCCCAACTTCTCTACAAAGCGGTCCTAGACATCATTTTGAATTACTGTGTAGGACTCCACTGTGTGGATGGGCATAATAAGGCATTTCTCTGTTGTTGGAAGTTTGGACTGTTTCCATCTGAGAGTAGTCAGTGGCTGCTCTTCACGATCCCAGCAGTTTTTCCTGGGGACATGCTCCCATCCCACCATGGCCCAGGAATCCCCAGTAGACAGGAGGGAAGGGGCGTGCAGAGCTTTCTCCCCGCCCCCGGGGCTGGCCTTTGATGTCATGGAAAGTTGGCCGGCAGCTGTTGGCTCTCACCGGCGCTGGCTGTAGCAGGCTGGCATTCACCCTTGACCACAGCGTGGAGCCCATTTAGGCTCCACCAGGACATGGAGCCTCCTTGCTCTCAGTCTCTCCCTCCTCATTTCATCCCTTTGTTCTGCAGCCACCCACACCCCCACCAGCCCTACCGCCAAGGGATGAATGAGCTGAGGAGGGGTCTCTGGTCTGTTACTAATTATTTCCAAAAGTCCCTTGTGACTAGGCAGGTCAGGCTGGGACAGACGCCAGCTCTTCTCCCTCCGTCCTGCAGCTTGTGGTTCAGAAAACACAACTTTGAGGAGGAAGCCAGGTAGCCCTGCACCGGTGAGGGGCATGGAAGATTTCTCTGGAGGGACACGTTAGGGGCAGGTCCAGAAGAATGACTGACGTGGGATGGAATCTGCTGTGGGCCACTGGGAAGGCTCTGCACCAGAAGAAATGCATGTGGGGTCACTATTCACCTTCTTTTTCCACTCTTAAGGCCATCCTGGGAATGTGGGAACCAGAAGGGCCCCTTTGTGTCTGACACAATGTAAGAGCTTGAAAAGGGACTGCATGAATGAGGGAATGAAACAATCCCTGGATTCAGAACCCCAGAAGGCACATAGGAAGGACACATGGAGATCACCCAGTTCTGTGTGCTTCATCTCTCTGGGATCAGGCTCTTTTTAGGAGAATCTGATGAAGGCTCTGGTCCTTTTCTCCAATCTTCTGTCCTATCCACACACACTCAATGCTTTTAATATGATTTAGAGGCTTCCTTGGTGGCTCAGTGGTAAAGAATCCGCCTGCCAATGCAGGAGATGCAAGAGACCTGGGTTTGATCCCTGGGCCAGGAAGATGCTCTGGAGGAGGAAATGGCAATGCACTCCAGTATTCTTGCCTGGGAAATCCCATGGACAGAGGAGCCCGGTGGGCTATAGTCCATGGGGTCTCAAAGAGTAGGCCACGACTGAGCACACACACTGTGCCATCTCCTTGGGGCTGAACACCTCTGAGCCTTAGAAAAGTTCCCACATTTGGGTTCAGGGTGTCACAAGCAGGCTGTGGCTTAGGACCTCCATCTTCTGATTGATGGCATTGAATAGGCACTGGCTCAAAGCTCCTTCCAGGATTAGAATGCAAAAAACTGGTTTCTTTCCAAAAAAGACATTCTCTCACCCTCTGAGGGAGTCACTTTCCCTGGTCAGCTGGCCACAGAGACAATGACCTGACAATCCCTCTCCTTGGGGGTGGATGGGAGTGGGCAGAAGGACGTGTGGCCAAGGGTCTGCTGCAGCAACTGACAAGGACTCAGTGACCTTGAGCCTGGACCACAGCGGGGGAGGGGTCAGTGAGGGAGACTGTCATTGTGACAGGAGGTGGCCGGGAAAAGTTGTGGAGTTTATAGATAATGTCAGATAAAGTCTAGAATGTGGGACCCCCTACCTACCAACAACCAGGCTCCTGTCTTACAAATGGTCTCCCCTGTTCTGACTGCAAGCTTCATGATTTGTGTCCATGAAGACAAAGATTTGTGTCTGAATTGCCCTTTCGACTCTCTATAGGGCCAGGCACAGAGTAGGTGTTCAAAAAATATTTGTGGAATAAATGAACCAATTGGGCTGCAGCAGCAGAGACTCTCCTGACCCCAGCCTCAGCCTGAGAGCCTTATTAGGGAGAGGAAAGAGGCAGCTCCAAAGTCCAGCGGCGCCCGGGGGCGTCTGTGCAGCCACCGCCCTGCTTCCAAACCCCTTTGACAAGCCTGCTGGCATTTGGCACATGGAGGCATCTTCTGGACCACAGAGTGCTTTCCCATGCGTGAGGCCCCACAGAGGCCTCAGGGAGCCAGGCATGGTCCTGCCCAGAAAGCTTCCACTTGGGTCATTAATAATAGTGCATTTAATTAAGGAAAGCGGGCTTCAAAGAGCTGTGGGCTTATGGGAAGAGACTTGGATGGAAGTCATTATTCTTTCTGCCCCATCTCGCCCTTCATTCTGTCTCCTTTGTCTTCCATTCAGCCCATGTTTGATCTCCTGCCTGGGCTTTCTTCTGCCGGCTCGGGGTCCAGGGGGAATGGGCTATTGTGTCCATGGCAGGAAGGATGGGGAAACCCTTTGAACTGGCCTCTGGTCCAGAGGAGTGGCCACCCTGGTGGGGTCGGGTCGGGGAGCTCTGAGAGGTGTCTGGGGGTGTGAACTGAGGGCAGGAGGCAGTGGTGAGGACCTGCAGAAGAGTTCTCTGCCAGATCAGGTGAAGGAGTGGCTCTGGTTTGCAAAACACCTGCTTGAGAAAGAGCCAGAACCTTGTGTTGCACCCTCCCTGAGAGCTATAGTAGCAATCACAGTGACTAACATTGTCCATTCTCACCAAGAGCCCATGGTGTGCCAGGTCTGTGCCGGGCAGGGGCATTGTTTCATCTTCACAACAGCAGTCCTTGTTTTACAGATGAGGAAACAGAGACTCCAGTGCCCTGTCCCTTCTCCCGTCACACAGTTGACGTCACTCATCTGTGTGGCCTGAGTCACAAAGGCTCACCTCTCTGAACTTCTGTTTTATTCTCATCAGCCAAATGGAAAGACCGAGCTACGTGTATCTGGTTCTCAGGATGAGACACCTGAACGTCGATGTCATTTTTGTCTGGTTATGGCGGGATGGACCACACAGAGGTTACCAGCATCAGTGTTTCAGCAGCATGACTCTCAGGTCCCAGGGGAGTTATTCAGGAGGTGTGTCTCCATAGCAGGTGAGAATCCATGGTGATAAAGCTGTGTCTTGAGGATGAGTTCTAGTCCTTACTTATAATTTGTCGGATGTGGCTCTTGGGGAAGGCCTCCTAAAAAAGTCACGGACTGCAGCCCCCCGGAGGAGGATGGGACCTCGTGGGTAAGCCAGAGGGTGTGGGCCCTAACTTGAGAGAGAAAAGGAGGGCGATAGAGATAGGGGAGAGATAGACACAGAGAGAGATGTAGAGACAAAGACAGAGACGCATGGCCTTACAGCGAGTGGGGGAAAGGGAGTGACTCGGAGAGAGGCCAAGAGAGAGGGAGGGGAAAACGGAGAGAGAGGCCAATAGAGAAACGGAGGCAGAATAAGCGAAGAAGAAGCATGCAGAGGAGGGGCCAGGAGGACGGAGAGGCCGGGGCGGGAGGGAGTGGAGGCTGCCCAGGCGGCCCGCGCGGGTGAGCCGGGGCCTCCTGCAATGGCGCTTCTCTTCTCCCCAACAGCGGCGAGAGGCACACGCCGGCGAGCCGCCTGGGGTGAGGGCCGGGAGGCAGCGCAGGGACGCGAGGCCTCGAGGGCGTTGGGGGGAGAGAGAAGGCTGCGGTTCCTTTGGTTAAACCGAAATCATAGTCGTGCAGCTCAAGTCCAGAAGCGCGCGAGGGCCCTCGGAGCAGGCCTCGCGCTCTGTCTGTTTCATGGTGCGCGAACATTGTGGGTGTTGAGCAAACATCCGCTCTCAAGTCCTCTCACAGAGGGGAGCTGGATGGGAGCGATGAAACA
This sequence comes from Oreotragus oreotragus, assembly GCA_006410675.1. Lineage (NCBI taxonomy): Eukaryota > Metazoa > Chordata > Mammalia > Artiodactyla > Bovidae > Oreotragus > Oreotragus oreotragus. The sequence continues at coordinate 132,623 of SJYX01013959.1, read as the reverse complement.
GAGCAGCTCTCACAGCTGGAAAAGCAAACCCATGCGCTGAGGCCTCAGCCCGCGGCGGGAGCGCCGCTAATCCAAGACGGCGGAGGGGGCCCGGGGCTCTGCCGGGAAAGGGCGCCGGGGGTGGCCCTGAGCCCCGGGCTTCGCGGGGAATCTCAGGCTCCTCGACGGCGGAACCGGACAGGCTCTGCGGACTGGATGGTCACAGCCCTGCCTTCAGGGTATGACGGGGCCAGTACAGCTGGTGCCTTACAAATAGTCTCTTTAGCCCTCACAGCAGCCCTCTGAGCAGGTCCTGTTGCTTAACCCACTACCTCTTTGCTTGTTCTTTATGGGACAGCCCCATTTTATAGGCAGAAAAACTGAGTCCTGCTGTTTGTCCGAGATCACACCTAGCAAATGGCAAAGGCAAGACTTAAACCTCGTATCTCCCGCTTTCCCAGCCACTGCTGTCCAGGCGAGCCCTGTGAGATACTGCAGGTGCTTCCCACAAGGAAGGTCCTGGCCGTGGCCACAGAAGCCCCCAAGGGTTGGGGATAAAGAGCAAGAAGCCAGCTGGAGGGACCCTGTCTCCTTTCCAGGTCATAACCTGGAAATGCAGACTTGCTCTTCTTTCCAGACCCTCTGTAAGTAGCATGTACCCCAAGAAACCCTTTTGGGGGAGGTGAACGGGGATGGGCAGATGGCAGGGTGGGAGAGGGATAGCTCCTGACTTGTTGGCTCAGCATGTTTTCATTTCTCCTTTTGCTGGTGACTCACTCTAATTCTGGAGACCTCTCCTCCTCTATTCCATTTAATTCTAGCAGAAGTTTCCCAAACATCCCCCTGCCCTTCACGCTGCTGCTGCTGCTGCTGCTGAGCTGTGTCAGTCGTGTCCGACTCTGTGCGACCCCAGGGCTTGCATATGACTCTGTGTCTCTGTTAGGAGTACTTTCACCTGTAAGTAATAGATTGTGCACCTACCAGGAACTTCAACAACAAAGACATTGAATTATCTCCCATAAGGGAAAAAATCTGGAAGTGGAAATTTCTAAGTTTGGTGTAACAGCTAAACAATATCATCAAAGACCAGATTTTTATCATTCTCCTGGTATTACTGTATTGGACATTTTTCTTTGAGCTTGTTGCCTTATGGCGGCAAGATGGCTATAGTGACTTTTGTATTATGATTCCATCCAGAAGCAAGGATGCAAGAATCTTTCCTCTTGCTAACCTGGCTTTTATCACGGAGAAAAAAAACTTTCCAAGAAGACACTAACGTACTTTCCCTTATATACTAGATGTGTGTGTGTGTGTGTGTGTGTGTGTGTATGAGTTGCTCAGTTGTGTCTGACTCTTTCCAACCCCATGGACTATAGCCCACCAGGCTTCTCTGAACATGCGATTTTCCATGCAAGGATACTGGAGTGGGCTGCCATTCTCTTCTCCAGGGGATCTTCAGACCTAGGAATCAAATCCTGGTCTTCTACATTGTGGGTGAATTCTTTACTGTCTGAGCCACGGGGCTCTTATATATAGTATATATTTTAAGTTGTTTATCTGGACATCTCTCTTTCCTCTTAAGTTAAAGTCTCCCAGGTCTAACGTCTGAATTCTTTATTTTTGACATCGTTATAGGTGAAAATCCAATGATATCTTGCCCTGTGGTAGCATGACTCTCATGAAATTGAGTACAGAATGAAATGTCAGGGAAGTATGAGGATGAAAGGGCAGTGCACGGGGCTGCCTTCCTTAGAGAGCTCTTAAAATAGGATTCTATTGGTTTTCTATTCATGAAAAGCAATTGACTACACACTTAGTAGCTTGAAACACACACAAACTGACACACTCATTTATCATCTCATGTTTTCTGTGGGTCAGGAGTCCAGGCACAGTTTAGCTAACTCCTCTGCTTTGGCTTGAATCCAGGTGTTGCTGGGCTGAAGTCTCATCAGAAGCTTGACTGGGGATTAATCTACTTGCAAATGCACCCGGGATGTTAGCAGAACTCAGCTCCTTGTTGTTGTAGTACTGAAGTGCCTGTCTTCGTTATACCTGTCGGCTGGTGGCTGCTGGCATTTTCAAGAAGCCACCCACAGCTCCTTCTCTGTGACTCTTGCACAACAACACAGCAGTGTACTTCTTCAAAGCCTGCATGGGCATCTCTTTCTGTAGTCGGCTAAGATGGAGTCTTTTATAAAGAAACGTAGCCGTGGAAGTAACATCCCTCTGTGTTTGCCAAATTCTGTTGGTTAAAAACAAGTCGCAGGTTCTGTCCCTCACCAAGAGGATGAGCACAGATGCCCAGGCGAGGAGACAGTGTGTCTGGAACAGAGAGAGGAGTGGTGGGGGAAGAGAGGGGAGAGGCTGGCAGAGCCTTCTAGCCACTGAGGGAGTTTAGATTGTATTCTCTGTGATGATGGACTTCCCAGATGGTGCTAATGGTAAAGAATCCGCCTGCCAATGCACAAGCCTGAAGAGATGGGGGTTCGATCCATGGGTCAGGCAAGATCCCCTGGTGAAGGGAATGGCAACCCACTGCAGCATTCTTGCCTGGAAAGTCCCACGGACAGAGGAGCCCGGTGGGCCAGTCTGGGGGGGTTGCAAAGAATCAGATGCAACTGAGTAGCTGCACACAGCTGCGTGATGATAGGGTCCAGTTTGCACAGCGCTGTCCCATCTCTTCTCCCAATCGATCAGAGCTGCTCTCTGCGGGGGAGGGTGGTGCGCAGTAAGGTGCTCTCTCTATTTCACATCTGGGAGATTGAGTCCCAGAGAAGAGGAGGTATTTGCTAAGTACTCCCAATTCAGGAGAATTTGCCCTGTTAGCCCAAGAGCTGAGGGAAGCCTCCTCCCGTTCCCTATTTGTGTGCATTGCGGGAGGGGGGGCATGAATGGGAGAGATGGCCCCAAAGGGTAGACACCCTTGTGGTTAACCAAGCCGCGTCAGGCATGCCCCAGTGCCAATCTGTGTGCCCACCAGAAAAGCAGCCACACACCCACCCCCACCCCCCTGACAGTATGATAGGGACATTCCTCTCCCTGGGTTTCACCAGCCTCAAGACAGGAAACCAAGTGGGTTTGCAGGTTTACAAGCTGATGAGACAAGAGACAAAGGCTCATTAACCCACTCCTCTCGGTCCTCTGGAGGGCTGCGTTCATGTCTCCCGTCTCATGTTTTATGTCTCCCGTCCTCCCATGGCCATTCATCTGCTGGCTTTGCCAAGGCTCTCAGGCTCCTCTGTGCCCTCAAGGCCTTCCTAGGCACCTCTCTTGTCCTTCCCAGGAGACTTGCCATTTTCCCTTTTTCATCCATTCATTATCCATCCATATATCCATTCACCCATCCATCCTTAGAGTCGTCACTGTGTTCTAGGACTTACAAGGATGGACACGGGGCGTTCTTCCCTCACAGGCCTTGGTTGTTGTGATGGATCAGCGGCAGGAAGAGAAGGGAAAGCGGAGGGAGGGCTGGAGAGGACTGTGTGCAGCTCAGGCACTCCACCTGCGCTCACTCTCCAGGAGTTAGAGTTTCAAAGGCAGGCACTTGCTCCAGACAGTCAGAGGGAGATGTCTAAGGACCTTGTGGATTTGACATGATGTTTGAGCTTCTCCTCTGAACTGGCAACCTTTCGTGTCAGGGAGAGGAGTTATAGGAATCACAGACTCGATGGACGTGAGTCTGAGTGAACTCCGGGAGGTGGTGATGGACAGGGAGGCCTGGCGTGCTGCGATTCATGGGGTCGCAAAGAGTCGGACACGACTGAGCGACTGAACTGAACTGAACTGAATGCCTTAGGAAACGGAAATGTCTCCTAACCAGCCTTCTGTCTCAGGAGCCCCCAGCTCCGTCCATCCACAGTGATCCTTCTAAAGCACAAATCTGACCACATCCCTCCCTTGCTCAACGAATTTCTGTGGCTCTCCAGTGCCTTTAGGCTAAAGTCCAAGCTTCTTTGCTTGGCCCAGCATTGTCTTTCCCCTTAGAACCCTCTGTTCCAGCTTGTTTCTTCTTTCTCTCATGTCGCTTCTTATGCAAGTGATGTGCCGGTCCACCAACTCTCTGGAAGAAATCAAATTAAAAAGCCCTGATTTGTAGCATTTGCCAATTTCTGTGGTGCAAATTCTCCCACCCTGGCTGATTTCAAGCTGCCGACCGGATTCCACTGAAGGCAGAATAGGAATGAGATGACAAGGATGAGTTCTTGGAAGCCCTTCCCTTTTCTCCACCTGATGTAGGACAGTGTCTAAGGTAAGCATGCTACACATTCCCAGTATCCCCCTTGAGTCTGTGTGACTTGGGTCAGCTACTTAAGCTCTCTAAACCTCAGTTTTCCCTACTCTAAAATGGGGACAGGGATAATGTCTCCTTAATATGCCATTATAAGAACAAAATGAGAGGACGCATCAGCGTGGCTAGTACAATACCTGACACACAGCGAGTACTTAATACACTGTAACCATCATCTCTACCTGTGATGCTTCCCCATCCTTCATCCTCAGCGCAAAGCCACCTCTTCCCTGGAGCCTTCTGTGATTTCATCATTGAACTAAGTTACTGATTTTCTACACCAGAACGCTGGCAAAGATTGAGGGCAAGAGGAGAAAGGGCGACAGAGGATAAGATGGTTGGATGGCATTACTGACTCAATGGACATGAGCAAACTCTGGGAGACAGTGCAGGAAAGGGAAGCCTGGCGTGCTGTAGTCCATGGGGTCGCAAAGAATTGGACATGATGTAGCTACTGAATCACATTTTACCTTGTAACACGATTATTGGTTCTATAGCGTCACTGATGTCTGGTGCCCATTTTGTCTTTGTTTTGCCGAGACTGCCACACAAATCTGTCTTTAAGGACCACTAGCGAGTTTGTTCATGAAACAGGTAGATGTGTGTTGCAGGGCCAGAGCCGGGTGGGAAGCAGGAATGTGGGCGGAAGTGTGTGCCAATGGTAGGAGGTAGCAGGGAGGAAGGCTAGTCACCTATGTTGGATGGACCAGTGCGTGTACATGACAAGCAAGGATGTCTGGCCAGCTGTGCCCACCCGGAGACCCAGGCGGTCCTCATGCCTCAGAGCCAAGAAGGTCACAGCCATCTCGGTTCAGTGGGAGGAGCCGGCTCCCAGGAATGGGCTTGTCTGTGATGGTTAAGCGGGCAGGCTGGTTGTTAGAGAGAAGCCAGCACGGGGCCGTGACCCAATGGAAAAATAAGTCCACGTTGTGCCAGACGAGCCTGGTTCCAGGCTGGGCAAGTTAATAAAGTGGCTCTGAGGTGGTTTGGAGCCACGGTGGAGGGGCTGGGGAGGAATTTTCTCATTTCTCGTAAAGCCTTAATCAGTGTTAGTCACTTCAAGTGATTACGAGGACTTAAAATAGCCACCAGCAGCGAGCCTGAAGGACCGGGCCGAGGCCGCTTGGTTTTGCTTCTCTGGGAAGTGGAGCTGGGCCTGGGAGGAACACACGTCTGTCCCTCACTGGACCACGAGCACCCGTGAGCTCACTGAGGGCAGAGCTGGGCCTGGCTGGCTGGTCCGTCCCCACACCTGGCACAGCTCCTGGAACGAGCCCCTGCAGGGAGCCAGCCACTGGCTGAGGGGCCGCGCAACCCAATGCCAGTCCCGGGGCCGCAGCTGTCTCTCCAACACGTCTTCCCCCTTGCTTGCTTTTTCTTCTGTTTTCCTCACCAGAATATCAGTGCTTTTCTCACTGCTGAATCCCCAGTGCCTTGAGCAGTGCTTGGTAGGTGCCAGGAGCTCAGTGGAGGGACAGATGAGATGGGAAACCCCCTTCCAAAGATGCCACTGGGACCATCATTAGGTCACTGGTATTGCTGTGCCCACCCTGCCCTCCACATCCGGCTCAGGCCAGGCAATGGTCTCCTCCTCCTGCCCACCCTGGGGCCTTCTGGTAATGTCTGGAGGCACATTTGATTTTTATAACTGGCTGGGGAGAGAGTGGGGATGGTATTGCTGGCACCTAGTAGGTGAAGTCAGTTTTGTTTTGAGTCGCTTTCCATTCCACGGACAGTAGCCCACCAGGCTCCTCTGTCTGTGGCATTTCCCAGGCGAGCATCCTGGAGTGGGTTGCCTCTTCCTCCTCCAGGGTATCTTCCCAACTCAGCGATAGAACCCGNCCGGGTGGGAAGCAGGAATGTGGGCGGAAGTGTGTGCCAATGGTAGGAGGTAGCAGGGAGGAAGGCTAGTCACCTATGTTGGATGGACCAGTGCGTGTACATGACAAGCAAGGATGTCTGGCCAGCTGTGCCCACCCGGAGACCCAGGCGGTCCTCATGCCTCAGAGCCAAGAAGGTCACAGCCATCTCGGTTCAGTGGCAGGAGCCGGCTCCCAGGAATGGGCTTGTCTGTGATGGTTAAGCGGGCAGGCTGGTTGTTAGAGAGAAGCCAGCACGGGGCCGTGACCCAATGGAAAAATAAGTCCACGTTGTGCCAGACGAGCCTGGTTCCAGGCTGGGCAAGTTAATAAAGTGGCTCTGAGGTGGTTTGGAGCCACGGTGGAGGGGCTGGGGAGGAATTTTCTCATTTCTCGTAAAGCCTTAATCAGTGTTAGTCACTTCAAGTGATTACGAGGACTTAAAATAGCCACCAGCAGCGAGCCTGAAGGACCGGGCCGAGGCCGCTTGGTTTTGCTTCTCTGGGAAGTGGAGCTGGGCCTGGGAGGAACACACGTCTGTCCCTCACTGGACCACGAGCACCCGTGAGCTCACTGAGGGCAGAGCTGGGCCTGGCTGGCTGGCCCGTCCCCACACCTGGCACAGCTCCTGGGACGAGCCCCTGCAGGGAGCCAGCCACTGGCTGAGGGGCCGCGCAACCCAATGCCAGTCCCGGGGCCGCAGCTGTCTCTCCAACACATCTTCCCCCTTGCTTGCTTTTTCTTCTGTTTTCCTCACCAGAATATCAGTGCTTTTCTCACTGCTGAATCCCCAGTGCCTTGAGCAGTGCTTGGTAGGTGCCAGGAGCTCAGTGGAGGGACAGATGAGATGGGAAACCCCCTTCCAAAGATGCCACTGGGACCATCATTAGGTCACTGGTATTGCTGTGCCCACCCTGCCCTCCACATCCGGCTCAGGCCAGGCAATGGTCTCCTCCTCCTGCCCACCCTGGGGCCTTCTGGTAATGTCTGGAGGCACATTTGATTTTTATAACTGGCTGGGGAGAGAGTGGGGATGGTATTGCTGGCACCTAGTAGGTGAAGTCAGTTTTGTTTTGAGTCGCTTTCCATTCCACGGACAGTAGCCCACCAGGCTCCTCTGTCTGTGGCATTTCCCAGGCGAGCATCCTGGAGTGGGTTGCCTCTTCCTCCTCCAGGGTATCTTCCCAACTCAGCGATAGAACCCGCGTCTCCTGCATTGCAGGCAGATTCTTTACCACTGAGCCACTTGGAGATGCTGCTACACAACCTCCAGGGCACAGGAGCCCCCTGCGATGAACCCGTATCCAGCCCCGAGTGTTCATAGTGCAGAGGCTGAGAAACCTCCACCACATGGGGTTGGTAGTGCGCTGTACAAAAGACTAGAAAATCGTTAATTTCAGATGACATAATAGTGACTAGAGTGTTTCATTTACAAGATAAACCTCTGCCTTTTTGTTCCAACAACCCCCTAGGGTGGGGTAGGGCTATGTCTGTGAAAATTCAGTGGGCATTCAAGGCCTTCAGCATGACACCCAAGGGGCCCTCGGACAGCAGGGAGGTCAGACCAGTCCATCCTAAAGTAAATCAACCCTGAATATTCATTGGAAGGACTGATGCTGAAGCTGAAGCCCCAAAACTTTGGCCACCTGATGCAAAGAGCTGACTCACTGGAAAAGACCCTGATGCTGGGAAAGATTGAAGGTGGGAGGAGAAGGGGACGACAGAGGATGAGATGATTACATAGCCTCTCCAGTTCTGCAACCTGGTGTATGCAGCCCATGAGGTCACAAAGAGTCGGACACCTCTTTCTGACTCTTGCAGCAACCGCCGAGGGGCCCACAGGCCACAGTGAACCTCTTCTCATGTTAGCAGGTGGCTTCTGCCATGTCCTTCCTGGTGCCTGCTCTCTGACTGCCTAGGGAGCCAAGAGAAGATGCTTACAAGATTGGGACCTAGGCTGTGGGGAGGATGCTCCACCCTACCAGGTGAGATACAGGGCTGGGAAAGCCAAAGCTATACATTCAAGTGCCATTCAGCCCTTCCTGCCTAAGTGAGCTTTGGCACATTTCTTTAGTCTTTCTGTGGCTCAGTTTCCCTCGCTAGGAACCAGGCTGTTGTAAGGATGAAATGAGATGATGAGATTGTTGCTTCAGATCCTGGCTGTGGCGTCCCAGTGACTGAAATGTGCTGTCCCAGCGCTGCAGCTAACTGCCTGACTCCAGGCAAATGGCTCGACTTTCTGGCCTTTTCTGGTTTCCTTTTCTGTAAATCAGGGGACCTGGAACTACCTGCCTCAGTGTGTGGGTCTGAGGATTTCACTGTGACTTCGCATTGAAAGGAGCCCAGCCCATGAGGAGCGCTCTCTGTGCTCCCAGGTCCTAGCCCGGAGCCCGGCACACAGGAAGTGCCCTGAGTGTTAATTCCTTCCATCCTCGCCCGGGTCAGGCACGGCCCTTGGGGGGAGCCTTGGTCCCTTCTGGGACCTTTCTGTTTGTGCAGCCTGCCTTCTGCCCCAGCCTCTGCCCGGGCGGCCACCCTGGGTCAGGGCAGGGCCTGGAGCCAGGCGGGCCTTCAGCTTTCAATTTCTGCCACTCCCCCTTCCCTGGCTTGGCCCATTCCATCTCGATTAGCTTCCTGGCCCGCCCCATCTCTTCCTCTTCCCCTTTGAAATCCCTGCCGCTGTCCCGGGTCCCTCCAGACACTGCACAAAGGCGTCTTGGATTCCAGCGTCAGCCCCAGAGGCCAGCCCAATAATTCAATTATGGTGGGGAGGCTTTCTCCTTTCTTCCCCCCCTCCCCGCCTTCCTCTCCTTTCCTTTCTTCCCGTCTTTTTTCTTTTTTAGATCAAAAACCAAAAGACAGACATTGTGACCCTCAGAAGATGCTGGGACTGAAAATTCCCTTCTCGGCTCCAGGCCCTTCAAATGAAATACCAAGAATTTTCTCCCCTCGGAACACGTGTGCGGCATTTGATGTGTGTTGTTTGTCTGGGGCTTCTTTCTGGGGCCTCCCGCCCAGTGCTGGGGACCCATACAAGTTTTCCACCAGAGGAATGATGGTGGTGCCCTTTCTCTACCTAGCCTAGACTCAGGCAGCCTTGGCTGGGCCCAGGAAGAGATACCGTCTCCTATAAGGCATTGCCTGTTTCTGAGCTTGGCATGTATTTCTTTGCGGCCTTCACACATGTGAAGTGTGTGGATAGGATTGTTGCCTGGAAGAAAGCAGTTTGGAGGGATGGGGGACAGGGAGGTAGTCCTGGCCTGGATCTGGCTCTTCCGTGCTGGGTGACGGAGGCAGGTCACTGGCTCTTGCTGGGTCTTGCCCACCGGTGGACTTCAGTTCTGTCTGCAGTTCAGCAGATGTGGGCTTAGAGTCCACCAGGTTCCCAGCTCCATGCTGGGGTCTGGGGACAGAAACCTGCCAAAAAAACCCCTTGTCCCAGACCCCCGTGAATTTGGAGAAGATGGTCGTGGACGCCCTTTCTGGCTCTGATGCCCTAGAAGCAGCCAAGAAAGGCTCAAAATAGACATTCACGCTGACTTGGCCAGGTGTTCCCGGGAAGCCAGGTGGCAGGGGTAGATTTCCTGTTGCTTTTTAAAGTGAATTTTCAGGAGCAAATGGAGTCTTAGAGGCAAAAGGTCTGCGTATTCAGCTGTCCCAATTCCTCTCCAGTGCAGAAAGTCCTCAAAAACGTGGAGGTCAGGTGCTCTTCCCACCTTGCCCGGGAGAGACTGGCACCTCTGGGGTGCAGGCAGCATGGAGCGCGGTAGGAGGGCTTGGCCTCTCTGCACCCCTGTGGCTCAGCTTCTGCCCACAAAGGGCTTCACAGAGAGAGTATGATATCTGTGTCCCCAGACAGGTATGGGAAGATGGGGATCCTATATTTGTACAGGATCTGAGGAGGAGGACAGAGAAGGTGATGGCACCTGACTCCAGTGCTCTCGCCTGGAAAATCCCATGGACGGAGGAGCCTGGTGGGCTGCAGTCCATGGGGTNAGGCGGGCCTTCAGCTTTCAATTTCTGCCACTCCCCCTTCCCTGGCTTGGCCCATTCCATCTCGATTAGCTTCCTGGCCCGCCCCATCTCTTCCTCTTCCCCTTTGAAATCCCTGCCGCTGTCCCGGGTCCCTCCAGACACTGCACAAAGGCGTCTTGGATTCCAGCGTCAGCCCCAGAGGCCAGCCCAATAATTCAATTATGGTGGGGAGGCTTTCTCCTTTCTTCCCCCCCTCCCCGCCTTCCTCTCCTTTCCTTTCTTCCCGTCTTTTTTCTTTTTTAGATCAAAAACCAAAAGACAGACATTGTGACCCTCAGAAGATGCTGGGACTGAAAATTCCCTTCTCGGCTCCAGGCCCTTCAAATGAAATACCAAGAATTTTCTCCCCTTGGAACACGTGTGCGGCATTTGATGTGTGTTGTTTGTCTGGGGCTTCTTTCTGGGGCCTCCCGCCCAGTGCTGGGGACCCATACAAGTTTTCCACCAGAGGAATGATGGTGGTGCCCTTTCTCTACCTAGCCTAGACTCAGGCAGCCTTGGCTGGGCCCAGGAAGAGATACCGTCTCCTATAAGGCATTGCCTGTTTCTGAGCTTGGCATGTATTTCTTTGCGGCCTTCACACATGTGAAGTGTGTGGATAGGATTGTTGCCTGGAAGAAAGCAGTTTGGAGGGATGGGGGACAGGGAGGTAGTCCTGGCCTGGATCTGGCTCTTCCGTGCTGGGTGACGGAGGCAGGTCACTGGCTCTTGCTGGGTCTTGCCCACCGGTGGACTTCAGTTCTGTCTGCAGTTCAGCAGATGTGGGCTTAGAGTCCACCAGGTTCCCAGCTCCATGCTGGGGTCTGGGGACAAAAACCTGCCAAAAAAACCCCTTGTCCCAGACCCCCGTGAATTTGGAGAAGATGGTCGTGGACGCCCTTTCTGGCTCTGATGCCCTAGAAGCAGCCAAGAAAGGCTCAAAATAGACATTCACGCTGACCTGGCCAGGTGTTCCCGGGAAGCCAGGTGGCAGGGGTAGATTTCCTGTTGCTTTTTAAAGTGAATTTTCAGAAGCAAATGGAGTCTTAGAGGCAAAAGGTCTGCGTATTCAGCTGTCCCAATTCCTCTCCAGTGCAGAAAGTCCTCAAAAACGTGGAGGTCAGGTGCTCTTCCCACCTTGCCCGGGAGAGACTGGCACCTCTGGGGTGCAGGCAGCATGGAGCGCGGTAGGAGGGCTTGGCCTCTCTGCACCCCTGTGGCTCAGCTTCTGCCCACAAAGGGCTTCACAGAGAGAGTCTGATATCTGTGTCCCCAGACAGGTATGGGAAGATGGGGATCCTATATTTGTACAGGATCTGAGGAGGAGGACAGAGAAGGTGATGGCACCTGACTCCAGTGCTCTCGCCTGGAAAATCCCATGGACGGAGGAGCCTGGTGGGCTGCAGTCCATGGGGTTGCGAAGAGTCAGACACGACTGAACGACTTCCCTTTCACTTTTCATTTTCATGCATTGGAGAAGGAAATGGCAACCCACTTCAGTGTTCTTGCCTGGAAAATCCCGTGGACGGAGGAGCCTGGTAGGTTGCAGTCCATGGGGTCGCTGAGGGTCGGACACGACTGAACGACCTCACTTTCACTTTTCACTTTCATGCATTGGAGAAGGAAATGGCAACCCACTCCAGTGTTCTTGCCTGGAAAATCCCATGGACGGAGGAGCCTGCTGGGCTGCAGTCCATGGGGTCACACAGAATCAGACACCACTTAAGTGACTTAGCAGTTAGCAGTAAGGAGGAGGATCCCTTCATTTTCCAGTCTCAGCTACCCCTTCATAGCTCCTGATTCCTGCATTCAGGGCTCCCAAGGGGACCAAGAATGACCAGAATTGGAAGAACGACAGGCTGGGCAGGGTAGAGTCATAAGCAGGGGTGGATCCATGAGATAGCTTAAAGAGGCAGGAGAAATTTGGGGGTCCAGATCAGAATACCCCAGTGGGAGTCGTTCACCAATCCATGCGATTTCCCAAGCAAGAATACTGGAGTGGGTGGCCATTTTCTTCTCCAGGGGATCTTTCTGACTCAGGGAATGAACCCAGGTTTCCTGCATTGCAGGCAGAATTTTTTTTTCTTTAGCCATGGGCTTTATAGTTTGAATATTTGCAATTATTATTCCATATACCAATGTTAATTTCTTACAAAGCTCTGTATTCCGTATTGCTAGGTCACCTCGCGCTTCATTTTATGTCACATTTCCATCAAGAACTATTTCCCCAAATCACAGTCTGCCTCATTGTGTGTTGTTGCTGTTCAGTTGCTGAGTTGGGTCACACACTATCGCCCACCAGGCTCATCTGAGATTTTTCAGGTGAGAATACTGGAGTGGGTTGCCATTTCCTTCTCCATGCAGGCAGATTCTTTACTGTCTGAGCCACCAGGGACGGCCACCAATATGGAGGATGGCAGAAAAGAAAGGCTCTGTTTGCAAGGGAGAAGGAGGTCCAGAGGACGAGGGGCCTCTGCCTTTTTCTGCCTCCGAGCTTTTGCTGAAGCTCTTTCCTTCCTTCTGAAACACCCTCCCCACAGCGCTGCACACTCACTCCTTTCCTTGTCATCATTGCCTGGCTCAAAAGGCACCTCTTCCACGAAACCCGCCTAAGTCTCCCAGCTGCAAGTTGCTTTTTTCTCCTTCAAGCTCTCATTGCATTTTGCCTGGACTGCTCAACAGATCATTTCATTTCATTTCATCCTCATACTACTTTAAAAGCTACAGACTATTGTTTCATCACTTTGCAAAGTAGGAAACCCAATCCCAGAGAGGTTCTATACTTTTCCCAGAGTTGCAAAACTCAGTTATTGTACAGCTTCCTCTACTCTTTTACCGTGTAGCACCCTGCTCATTGTTCGTGGCCCAGCCAGTGTTATTTTTTAAAATGCTTGGTACTCATTCCATTGAGGATGACTTAAAATTTTTTCGTCCTTTTATATTTGCATTGATGTGTTGTAGTAAAAATACAATCAGCACAGTAGACCTATTATTTTATATATGCTATTGCATAAAATGGAGCCTAAAGAGGTTAAGTGAATTTTAAAAATTCAGAGGATTATTGTGTGTGTGGTGGGGGAGTGAATTTTAAATACTAATTAAATAGTATACACAACAAAAACTGTGGATGTGGTTGAGAGATGGCTGAAGTTTAGGAAACACTGGTTTAAGCACATCCATGGTCTACCAAGGTATTTTTTAAAACTTCAAAAAATAAACTATGAGGAACAGTAATTGCATATTAACTGGAGAAAAATTTGGCAATTGAGATAAACTAGGAAAGGTAAAATCGTCCTCCACACCACAGGGAGATGCTGTGTACAGCTAGCCTGTTAGCTTGGTAGGTGCCCAAGCTGAATGTGGGCGGCAAAATGGAACTTCCCTGGTGAAGGTTCCTCGAAGCTCCACTCAGCACCTGGCCTCGGGCTGACGCTGAGACCTCTGACTCAGTGGCAGCGGCCGGCCCAGTGGCTTGGAGATGCCAGCTACGATGCTGCAGACAGTGGGGTCATGCTTTGGTTTCTCCTATCCCCTGCCCCAGGTGTTCAGTGTAGTCCCCTCAAGCTGGTGCAAACGCCTTCCTTCTGCCCTTAGCCTTTGTCAGCTCTTGTACATGAGTTGACTTACATGTATACCATCCTCCTCCAAGCCCTTAAAGCTCTCGGGGTCTGAGGCTTGCAGTGCTTTGGATACGGCTTGGCACAGAGATTCTGAGTAAAGAACAATTTTGCATCAGTGCAATCCTATCTGGAGACCACTGGAGACCAGATGGCTCCTGAACGCAACAGAACCAAGAGAAAAACAAAAACCTGAAGAGTCTCTACTCTCTGCCCCTGAGGCAGATTGTCTGTTTCTTACTGTGTGTGTGTGGTTTTTTTTTTTTTTGGCTTTTATCTTTTCCTAAAATGTAACCACTGGATATATATTAACTATCCATCTGTCTATATCTCTCTATTCATCTAGATCCATACTGAAAACAGTCTTGTCCCTTTGGAACTCCTGGGCAATGAAGGCAAATGGTATAATTTATTATAATGAATAGCTATAATGTTTCTGACCCAAATTAGTGCTTCTTCCAATTTATCTCTTTCAATCTTCACACTTGTCTTGAGATGTCAGATATTCTTCTTCTTCAAGGAAGAGGAAACTGACTCTCAGAGAGAATCAAGACTTGTCCGAGAGGACTGTGCCGATCATGAGTGAGGTTCACCAAATATTTTTTTGTTGAGCTCCACGGCACATGGTAGGATTGTACTTCCTTTGGAACTTGCTTTAGCCGATCAAATGTGAGTGCCTCATCCTCTCCCACTGCCCAGGCAGGTGATGGCATTTCAGGTGGCGGCAACTCCATCAGTCTTGGCTCTGGAGGGAGGATATTGGGGAGCAGAGTCTCTGACCGGTTTGGAGTGGGCTTGTAGTGTGAGCAAGACACTGTTGTAAGCCCCTGAGTCGTGGGGATGTTTGTTACTGCATCACAGCCCAGCCCTTCCTGAAGCAAACAGCTCCAAAGCCAGTGAGCTGGCAGGGCTGGAATCTGAATCTCAGACTTTGACCCTAATGCTATCCTACTGTCTCCATAGTTCCTCACGCCGTGTCTCGAGGCCACATGGACTGTGTGATTTTGAGACCTCAGAACGTCTGGTGTATTGATAATGTACACATGGAAAAAGTCACCTCCCTGGCAAGCTCTAAGTGTTCCTGATTTCAGATGAGTCTGCTGCAAGCTCATTTCAGTAGGGAGGGTTGAGTGAATGACTAACAATATAAAAATAACAATAATAAATGAAGACAACTAAAGTGAGTGCTTACAACACATCACCTATTGTGTTGAGTACTTCATCTCTTTATCACCAGCTTCCGCAGTAGTTCCCATTTCATAAAGAAAATGTGAGATTTAGAGAGGTTCAGTAACTTGTCCAAGTTGATACATCCTTGCAGCATGGAATGGCTTCCTAGCTGTCAAGGCAAAAATGGAAAGCAGTGGATTATACACTTTTCATTGTCTGTTGAAAGGAAGCCTGTTGACATTTAGTACCAAGGAAAAGTCTGACTTCCCCCAAGAAAATGAAAGTTTTTCCATGGACTATTTTATGGGGAATATTGTGCAGTGCATGACTTTTTATAAAATCTTTGATTGTGAGTAACTTGAAAATTATTTTTTTTTAAGTTGCAAGGATAGAACAAAGAACCCCCTGTTACCCTTCATTCAGACTCACCCTCGTTAACAACATCAACTGATAAAGCAAAGCATCGTTTGCTTTATCAGTCTCTCCTTCTGCTCACATGACTATTAGTTTTCCAAGCCATTCAAGAATAAGCTGCAGACACCATTCTGCATTCATATTCCAGTCCAGAGTCACACATTACATTTAGTTGTCATGTCTATATGAATTCCTTTAAGCAGTCCCTAGATCTTTCGTTGACATTTTCCCAGAGCGGATTATTTGCAGAGTATCCCTCAATATAGATTTCTCTGGTGTTTCTTTCCAGGTAGGTTTGAGCTGTGCATGTTCAACAGGAATGTCACTGAAGTGATGCTGTGTGCTTCTCATTCCATTATCTCAGGAGGCACATAATACCTGTGTGTCCCATTCTTGTGGATGGTGAGCTTACCCTCTTGAATAAGGGGGTGCCTGCCAAGTTCCTTCAGTGCCAGGTTACTAGTTTTCTTGTTGGAATAGGTAAGTGATTGTGAGGAGGTACTTTGAGAGCATGCAAATATCCTGTTAGTTCTTAACCTTCACATACTAGTTTTAGCATCAACTGATGATCTTTAGTGCAATGTTTTAAACAGCGGTTTTATCAAAGATAAAAAAATCCTTTCCAAGTCAGTTTCTTATTCAGAACCACTCTGGACATCTGGGATAGCACTTCTGTTCAGAAAGATCATTATCAGTTTGCTGGACTGGCTGAGGGTGCTTGATATTCCTTGACTGCTAACTTGTCCCAAGAGCTGGGGTGGGGAAGACCTGGAAAAACCTGGAGTAATTTAAAGCATTTGGGGCTAAGAAAAGACTTCTGTTCGTTGTTGGAATAAGCGACAGAGGAAAGAGAAGTTCGCGTTTAGAGAATCAAACCTGATTTATTAATTTGTAAGGGTTGATGTAAACAAAATCCCAGACTGAGGCTTAAACAACTTACATTTACTTTCTCAGTGTTCTGGAGTCTGGAAGCCCAAGATCAAGGAGACCCCTCTCCTTGGCTCGTAGGTGGCCGTCTTCCAGCATGCCCTCACGTGGCCTTCCTCTGTGTGTACAGAGCTCTTCTTCATATTACAGAAACATTAATCATGCTAAATTAGGGAGCCACTTTCTCACTTCATTTAGCCTTAATTCCCCTTTTAAAGGCCCTATCTTTTAATACAGCCAAATTGGGGATTAGGGCTCCAACATATGAATTTGTTGAGGGTGGTGCACAATTCAGACCATAGCGTTTGGATACGGAAAAAACCAGGAGAACTAAAGCATGAGGAAGTGTTGTAAGCTTTCTCTGCCACCTCTGCCCCATGCACTCAGTGGGTTTGCTTATAACTGCCATGAGGGAGCAGTCCTCAGGATGGACCTTCACGTTCCTTTCTCCAGAAAATATGTCCAACTCACTGGCAACCACATAGCGTGCAAACCCATCCTGTCTCCAAACGCTGCGTACCTGTAGGTTCTTCCATATCATTCTAGATTCAAGAGTGGTGGTGGACAATGGAGTCCCAAGGTGCTCCTTGAGATATCTCTTAAGGAAAAGATGCCTTGATCTAGGGTCTGGGCCACACATTTGCCCCCAATCCTGCTTGTATAGTCGTGTGTGTCCAGCAGGGCTGACTCATAACTATAGCAATATTAAACCTATAAGAATCAATCCCTTAGATCTCATAATGTTTCTTTCTTAAATCTGGCCCTTAGTTCTCGGCACACTTTGCCTGTCTATAGCTTCTTGGTTGTAATGGGTCTGTCTATAAAGAGAAACCCGTCAGACCTAGACACCATGTCTCTCTTCTTTGTTAGAAAGATTCCCCTTCTCACAAGTTCCACTGTCAGTGAGGTCCTCAGTGAAGTATGGTGGGGAGGGGCCTCTCCATATTCTTAGCTCCTTGAGTGTAAAGAGTTCACCAGCCCCTGAGTCCTGATATTTTAGGGCTTAGCTGTCTTTCCCATGGCATCAGCTGCAGCCACCTCTGGCCATTTCCCTTGCTTCCAAATTCTGTTGTTCCTCCCTATAGTCCTTCACTGAGTCTGACACAGGAAGCCTAAAGCACACTTGGGAGCCGTCCCAAGAGTTTTCTCTCCCTTCCAGACCCTCCAGGGTGGTGCCAAGTGGGAGGAGGTGGGGCGCAACTCTTCGCCTTCCTGCAACTCAGCAAATTGAAATTTATAAGTTTCAACCCACATGAAAGGGCCCCCAACTAAGTCTCTCTGGATTCATTTGGAATGCTGAATTAATTTGGAAAATAAAGGGAAAAACAACTTGGTTTCAGCCCAGCAAGGGATCATGACATTTTACCAAGTCCTGTCACCCTCTTTAAAGTTTCTTCACCTCCTACTTGAGTACCTCCTTCCAGTCTGATCACAGGTAAAGTGGGGATGGTGGCAAAAGTCTATCCTGTTGTGAGGGTCATGATTCCCTCAAGAGAGGGTGCACACGGAGGAGTCTGGACCATCACACATCTCTGCAGAGAGCAAGTGAGACTTCAGGGAAAGGACTCTCCCTAAGGGGAGCGTTCTCAGTGTTAGGTAAGCATGAGCCTTGAACTTTGAGGCGGAAAGACCAAGGTTCCAGTTTTTCCTCTGCAGGAAATACATTTTTTGACTGTCGCCTTTGAGGGGAGGGCTGGGGGAGGACAACAGAAGGGACAACCTCCAGGATTCACCCTGTGTCAGCACATTCCTCTCCTGCGATGATCTCACCTGAATTCACTGTAATCTTGCCACTTTCCTCTCGCAGTTGCCACTGGCCCTCCAGTTCCACTTTTGCTACCCCTTCTCCCCATCCTCAAATCAATTTTTCAGGCAGCAGCCAGAATAATCATTCCAAGACAGAAATCAGATCACATCTCCTCTCTGTAAGCTTTCCATTGCTTGTCATCACACCTGGATACAAACCAAACTTCTCACGGGACCTGAACTGAAGTGAACCGAAAGTCACTCTATCATGTCCGACTCTTTGTGACCCCGTGGACTAGAGAGTCCATGGACTTCTCCAGGCCAGAATGCTGGAGTGGGTAGCCTTTCCCTTCCCCAGGGGATCTTCCCAACCCACCCAGGGATCAAACCCAGGTCTCCTGCATTGCAGGCAGATTCTTTACCAGTTGAGCCGCAAGGAGAGCTCACCAGACCTACTGGGTAATAAAACCTGGCCCCTGCCTTCCCTTCCACCTCATCCCCTCTCCCTGTGCCCCACACTGACCGACCTCCTTCCTTCTTCACTGCTCCTCCAATCTCCAGGCTCATTGGCCATTGTCTGTTCCCTCTGCCCGCAGCCTCTTTCCCCTCCACCTGTCTGGCTCCCCCTGGTCCTCCACATGCCCCGCAAATGCCCCACTTAAGAGAGGCCCTCACTGAACCATCAGTATAAAGAAATGCCCCTGACCCCCTGTTTTATTTTCATGGTTATTACCAGTTGAAAAACCACCCCCTCTGTTTTGTTGCTATTGTTTTGCTTATAGTCTGCCTTCCCCACAGAAATGTCAGGTCCGTAAGCATAAGAACCTCTCAGGTCTTGTATCCCCAGGGGCCAGAATGGTGTCTGGTCCATAGTGGCTGTTCAGTCAATGTTTGTTGAATGAATGAATGATCAGAGGAGTGCTGGCAGGCAGTGAGACCTCCTCGTCATTATCTGGTATGTCATCTAGAACACGGGGATAATAGTACCATGCTCATTAGGTTCTTTGAGGGTTAGATGAGTTCATAATGTAAAGTTCTTAGAACAGTGCCTGCGTGCGTGCTTAGTTGCTCAGTCATGTCCAGCTCTTTGTGATCCCATGGATGGTAGCCCCCCAGGCTCCTCTGTCCATGGGATTTTCCAGGCAAGAATACTGGAGTGGGTTGTCATTTCCTCCTCCAGGGGATCATCCTGACCCAGGATCGAACCCATGCCTCCTGCATCTTCGTGCATTGGCAGGTGGATTCTTTACCGCTGAGCCACCTGGAAAGCCCCAGGACAGTGCCTAGTGCAGAGCGAGCACCAGGAGGTGATAACTGCCAATTTTGTTATTTTAATATTGTTACAGTTAGGGTTATGGATGTATTCCCTGACACTGTCTTTGAAGATTTAGCGTCTCACAGGGTGCCACAATATCCAGGGGCGCTCTTCTCTCTGAGGAGTGTCCTCGAGGGCCCCTTGGTGGTGGGAGGCCCCACTGCATCTGCTGGCCTTTGGGAGGCCGTGGTAGAGGGCTGGGAAGAGTGTGAGCTGCGGTCAGATGGGTACAAGTACAGGCCCCAGCTCTGTCACTGAATCGCCCTTTGATTTCGAGCAACAAAGAAGACCTCTCTGAGTCTCGGTCTCCTCAACAAGGAGATGCCAAGAATCCCCCATTGCTGGAAGGCTTAATGACGCGAACAGGTCCTCAGTAAAGTTCCGGGCCCTCGGAGTCCAACTCTGCCCCTGCTGGAAAAAGCATTGCTTGGAAGGTGCTGGTCTCCCTGGGATGCGGGACACCTTGGCCCGCTGCCCCTCTGTGTCAGCTCCAGAACGTGCCATCTTGGAAGAAATCAAACATTCCAGGAAAAATGACTCTGGCCATGTTGTTAATGTTCGACAGCTGTCAGAATGCGGCAGGGCCTCCCCGTCTCCTGACTGGAGCGGTTTCCTTCCCGTGCCTCTACCTCTCCCAGCTCTGGTACAGGCAGGAGAGGTGGGAATCACATAATAAAGGCTTGCAGATAGCTGCTTGCCTGTGGCGAGAACTGGTTCATGCTTCACTGTGGACCACTGCGGCTTTCCTGGTGGCTCAGAGGGTCAAGAACCTCTCTGCAACACAGAAGACCTGGGTTCAGTCCCTGGGTCATGAAGATCCCCTGGAGAAGGCCGTGGCAACCCACTCCAGTATTCTTACCTGCAGAATCCCATGGACAGAGGAACCTGGAGGGCTACAGTCCATGGGGTCATCGCCACTTGGTTGGTATCAGTGGAGGGTGGAGAATAAATTCTCTGAGGCTGAGCCAGGTATTGGGTTCCGATCCTAACACTACCATGTAATTGTACAAGCTCAGAGGACTCCAGTCACATCAAATTCTACGTCAAAGGAATCGGTGAAGCAGCGGTAACTCCGTAACTGGGGTGTTAGATCCCTGGGCTTGAACGACCAAACCTTAGTTTCCTCGTCTGTAAAATCGGTGGAGAGATTAAACCAGGCGACATGCAGAAGGTGCTGGGCATTACAGTGGCTCGATAAAGAACAGCCCCGCTGATTAGTTCTGCTCCTTTCCCTCACCGGGTATTCCTGGGATATTCAGCTTGTGTGGAGCCGCGAGGGCTCCTTTGTGTCTGCCTAGAGTCACTCGCGTCTGCCCCCACTTTGGAGCCTTGTTCTTGAGATCTTCATGAGTAAAAACCCACCAATATATTTTCCCAGGAGAAGATACTCAGGGAGGCTTCCAGATCTCTCTCTCTAGCTTCTCTCCCTCAATTCCTCTGCCCGTGAGGGGCAGAATGTCTCCAGTGGGGACCAGTGGTTCTGAACGCCTGGGGACGTTTGCTGCCCAGGGAGCTGGGGCAGCAGGGCTCCACTGGGATGCAGCGGCGGCTGTGCGGTGGTGGGGTGGGCCTGATGGAGGCGGGAAGTGTGCTCCGTTTTCATACCCTGATTCTGGCGACCCCCTCCCTTGCGCCTATGTGAAGGTGAAGGGCTGGGGTGAAGGGAGGGCACGACTTCCCTCCCTCTGTTTCTGGAAATGAATCCTTGGAAAATCTTGAAGTGCTAGTCCCGCCTCTGGAGCTGCTGGGGCACCGCAGGCCTCGGGCTGGGGACTGGCTGTGGGAACATTACAGAGCTGACGGGATCAAACTGACTTTCGGACACATTTCCGTGGGAAGGCGTCGCCGAGTGAGAAGCTAGCTTCCAGAGCCGAGCTGGAGCTTTCATGTGGCTCCAGGGCTGACCCGGGCCGCCTTCACAGGAACGGCGGGCTCTGCCTCGGCCGAGAGGCAGAGGCCCGACATGAACACTGGGTGATCCAGGCCCAGGCTATGAGGAAAAGGCTCAATCTCAACTTCTTTCTACCCCGAGTCCCATAGCATCTGCCTCATCGAAGGCTGGGGCAGCAGCCTGCCTCCTGGGTTCAAATCTCTTCTATTCACCAGCTTGTGTGACCTTGGAACAAGCTCTTTAACCTTCTGGGTTTTCATTTTCTCATCTGCAAATGAGTCAGAAATGAAGCCAACCAGTGGGAAAAAGTAGTGTGGGTTACTGATTACGGCGATGTTCCAGACACTTACAGGGGCTACTATTTCATTAAAATATAGTATTTTATTGATATAGGTTACGTATATTTTTATTTCATTGAATCAGGACAATCTTGCAAGGGAGAGATTATTAAACCCATTTTACAGATGAGGAAACTGAGGCGGGGGCTTAAGGAACAAACACTTGGATGGTGGGGGGCACCGCCCAGGTGGAAACCAGAGCTGTTGGCCTCCAAAACTTGTGTTCTTCTTCCTATGTTCAGAAACCACTCTGCCTTATGCTATTAACGAAAATATAGTTTGCATTTTGTTAATGAAGCTGATTGATAGCTGCTTGCCTGTGGCGAGAACTGGTTCATGCTTCACTGTGGACCACTGGGGCTTTCCTGGTGGCTCAGAGGGTCAAGAACCTCTCTGCAACACAGAAGACCTGGGTTCAGTCCCTGGGTCATGAAGATCCCCTGGAGAAGGCCGTGGCAACCCACTCCAGTATTCTTACCTGCAGAATCCCATGGACAGAGGAACCTGGAGGGCTACAGTCCATGGGGTCATCGCCACTTGGTTGGTATCAGTGGAGGGTGGAGAATAAATTCTCTGAGGCTGAGCCAGGTATTGGGTTCCGATCCTAACACTACCATGTAATTGTACAAGCTCAGAGGACTCCAGTCACATCAAATTCTACGTCAAAGGAATCGGTGAAGCAGCGGTAACTCCGTAACTGGGGTGTTAGATCCCTGGGCTTGAACGACCAAACCTTAGTTTCCTCGTCTGTAAAATCGGTGGAGAGATTAAACCAGGCGACATGCAGAAGGTGCTGGGCATTACAGTGGCTCGATAAAGAACAGCCCCGCTGATTAGTTCTGCTCCTTTCCCTCACCGGGTATTCCTGGGATATTCAGCTTGTGTGGAGCCGCGAGGGCTCCTTTGTGTCTGCCTAGAGTCACTCGCGTCTGCCCCCACTTTGGAGCCTTGTTCTTGAGATCTTCATGAGTAAAAACCCACCAATATATTTTCCCAGGAGAAGATAGTCAGGGAGGCTTCCAGATCTTTCTCTCTAGCTTCTCTCCCTCAATTCCTCTGCCCGTGAGGGGCAGAATGTCTCCAGTGGGGACCAGTGGTTCTGAACGCCTGGGGACGTTTGCTGCCCAGGGAGCTGGGGCAGCAGGGCTCCACTGGGATGCAGCGGCGGCTGTGCGGTGGTGGGGTGGGCCTGATGGAGGCGGGAAGTGTGCTCCGTTTTCATACCCTGATTCTGGCGACCCCCTCCCTTGCGCCTATGTGAAGGTGAAGGGCTGGGGTGAAGGGAGGGCACGACTTCCCTCCCTCTGTTTCTGGAAATGAATCCTTGGAAAATCTTGAAGTGCTAGTCCCGCCTCTGGAGCTGCTGGGGCACCGCAGGCCTCGGGCTGGGGACTGGCTGTGGGAACATTACAGAGCTGACGGGATCAAACTGACTTTCGGACACATTTCCGTGGGAAGGCGTCGCCGAGTGAGAAGCTAGCTCCCAGAGCCGAGCTGGAGCTTTCATGTGGCTCCAGGGCTGACCCGGGCCGCCTTCACAGGAACGGCGGGCTCTGCCTCGGCCGAGAGGCAGAGGCCCGACATGAACACTGGGTGATCCAGGCCCAGGCTATGAGGAAAAGGCTCAATCTCAACTTCTTTCTACCCCGAGTCCCATAGCATCTGCCTCATCGAAGGCTGGGGCAGCAGCCTGCCTCCTGGGTTCAAATCTCTTCTATTCACCAGCTTGTGTGACCTTGGAACAAGCTCT
This sequence comes from Oreotragus oreotragus, assembly GCA_006410675.1. NCBI lineage: Eukaryota > Metazoa > Chordata > Mammalia > Artiodactyla > Bovidae > Oreotragus > Oreotragus oreotragus. The sequence continues at coordinate 109,315 of SJYX01013959.1, read as the reverse complement.
TTAACCTTCTGGGTTTTCATTTTCTCATCTGCAAATGAGTCAGAAATGAAGCCAACCAGTGGGAAAAAGTAGTGTGGGTTACTGATTACGGCGATGTTCCAGACACTTACAGGGGCTACTATTTCATTAAAATATAGTATTTTATTGATATAGGTTACGTATATTTTTATTTCATTGAATCAGGACAATCTTGCAAGGGAGAGATTATTAAACCCATTTTACAGATGAGGAAACTGAGGCGGGGGCTTAAGGAACAAACACTTGGATGGTGGGGGGCACCGCCCAGGTGGAAACCAGAGCTGTTGGCCTCCAAAACTTGTGTTCTTCTTCCTATGTTCAGAAACCACTCTGCCTTATGCTATTAACGAAAATATAGTTTGCATTTTGTTAATGAAGCTGATAGTGACCACCTGGACTGACACCATCCTCATGGCCCTGTCCTTGGAGCCTCTGGGCATCCCGTGTGGTGGAGACAAATGTCCTCCTTTCATGGGGTGGTGGGGACACTGAGGCTCGTAAGACCAGGGAAGAGACCCAGCAAGGAAAGTGTATGGGCAGCAGGCCGCCCACTGATGGTGAGATGTCCAGTCCACTCTTCTTCCCCTGGAGCCATGCCAAGCCTGGGGACCAAGGGCCTTTGGAGAATGCCACCTGGAATTAGGGTGGCCAGGCAGGAGGATCTGCCCCTTGGCCTCCCTGCAGCCTCCGCACACAGCTGGGGGATGACTCACATCCCTAATCGTCCACAGGTATGGAGGACCTTGCTGGTGAGCCTCCCAGGGACTTGATGGGGCCCAGGCCCAAGTGCAAGGAGCTGAGAAGCCAAGTGGCCCAGAGGAGGTCAGGGAGGGTGGCTGTCTTTGTGCCACTTGCCTGGGATCACCAGGGTTCTGTTTGTCCGGGTAAGGTTGGATCAGCTGAGGCTCAGGCCAGGCCAGTGTCCTGGGAGCACGTGGTAGAATGCTGGGCTGGGGAGACAGACAGAATCAGCTTTGAATTCCAGTTCTGCCGCAAACCAGCTGAGAGACCTTGGCTAGCTGACTGTCCCTCACTGAACTTCAGCTGCTGCTTCTGAGAAAAGGGGCAATAATGGTACACCCTCCACAGGGGTGTCAGAGGACCCCAAATTGATACTGCTTATTTGACAGTAAAGAGGTTTCCACATGGATGCACTCAATATTTGTCAGCTATTATTATCACCCTTTGTCCAATTTCCAGAACCTTCTGCCAGCTTAGAGCCACACAGACGTGTGGTGCCCTGGGCTGCTTTGATGGACAAACCCAGGTTGGGGGCCCTGAGGGTCTCTCTCCACCAGCATCAGCTCTTATTTGGGGACCTGAAGGACTTCTGGTCTTCGGAGTATCCCTTGTGGAGACACCAGCACCTGTGAAGGGGCTTTTCATCAGTGAAGCTTTCACTGGGTGATCAAGGAATGCAGTGATGGCCTTCTGGGGAGGTGGAGTGGGAATGCTAGCTGGCAAGACTTCTTTCTTCTCTGAGGCCCTTCCTGCCAGCCAGAATCTGGGTGGACTGAGGCCTCTACGCGGTGAGGTTTGGGGCCTGGGATTCAAATGACCCAAGCTGTGAGGTCCTCTTCTTGGTGGGTCCCTGGGGGGCCCCTCTCAGGACACAGCTGTCCTTGCTGCGGAGGTATGGTACCCTCCACTTTGGGAGAGGACAGTGGGGCTGATTCACAATGCAGCTTGGGCAAGACGAGGCCCCTCTCTAAGCTTCAGTGTTTCCCTCCGAGCAGTGGGTAGAGCCTCCTTGGCTTCCTCTGCCTTCCTGGGAGAAGCCGAGGATGCAGAAGCTGGAGAGCACGCTGAGAGGGATCCAGGATGAGCTCCTGATTCGACTGGGAGACCTGATGGATCTTCAGGGCTCCCAGTGGGCAGGCTCACCCACACAACTGACGGTGGTCAGCGCACAAACCAGGCCTCTGCCTGAGCTCTGTGTTGCCGGTGGCGGCTCCTGCTCCCTGGGCAAGGAGTGAAGATTAATTAAAGTTGTCAGAGCTTAAGTAAAATCACTGATGTCAATTTCCTCCCTCTGGTTCTTGCTGTCAGAGTAAATTGGATGGTCATTACCTAACACTTGGCCCTGTTTTCCCAATACTTCACGGACGCTGAAGTGCTGATAGGAAACAGGGAAGCTGAGGCCGTTCAGAACAGGGCTGAGGGGCGGCTGCATGGGGCTGTGCTGTCTTGGCACAGGGACCCATCTCAGGCCTCTCTCTGGGACTGTGGCCTCAGGAGTGGGCTCAGAGGACAGTCCCAGGGGCCAGGGATTGGGCTCTGTCCATAGCGGTCACTGTTCTGATCCAAATGAGACCAAAGCCCCTCTGTTTGCTGATCTGTAGAATGGAGATGCTGTGCTTTAGGTCTGCCTATCTCCCCAGAGTGTTCATGGGCTCCAATACACCAGGGCTTGGGGTCATTCACCTCTAATCCCCAGGGCCTATGATACCACAAAGAGTGGGGATTTACTATGTATTTTTTGAACTAACATATGCAATAAAATCAAGCATGGGAGGAAGGGTCCAGAAATAGCCAAAGTAATCCTGAGAAAGAAGAACAAAATTGGAAGACTTACTCTTCCTGGTTTCAAAACCTGCTACAAAGCTATGGTAATCAAAACAGTGTGGTGTTGGCATAGAGACAAACATATACACCAGTGGAACAGAACAAAGAACCTAGAAATAAAGGTTCGAACACACTGTTAAATTATTTTTGACAAGAGTATAAGACCATTCACTGGGGAAAGGACAGTCTTTTCAACAAATATGCTGGGAAAATGGAATATTCATCTGCAAAAAATGAAGTTGGACTCTTACCTAACACCATATACAAAAATTAACTCAAAACAGATTAAGGACCTAAATGTTAAATGTAAAACTCTTGGAAGAAACCATAGGACAAAAATCTTCGTGACATTGAACTTGGCAATGATTTCTTGGATGTGACACCAAAGGCATAGGCAACAATAGGAGAAAAATAGACAAATTTGACTTCGTGAGAACTTAAAAGTTTTTTGCATTAAATGTTACCATCCGCAGAGCAAAAAGACAGCCCACAAAGTGGGAGAAAATATTTGCAAGTAGTATATTCGATAAGGGGTTAATACCCAGAATATATAGAGAACTCTTAAAATTCAGCAACAGCAAAACAAACAGCTTGATTCAAAATGGGCAAAGAACTTGAATTGACAAGTTCAAGTTCTTCTCTCCAAAGAGATAATCTTCCCTGGTGGTTCAGACGGTTAAGCGTCTGTCTACAATGTGAGAAACCTGGGTTCAATCCCTGGATCAGGAAGATCCCCTGGAGAAGGAAATGGCAATCCACTCCAGTACTATTGCCTAGAAAATCCCATGGACAGAAGAGCCTGGTAGGCTACAGTCCGTGGGGTTGCAAAGAGTCGGACACAACTGAGCGACTTCACTTTCTTTCTTTCTTTTTCTTATCTCCAAAGAAGATAAACCAATGGCCAACGAGCGCACGTGAAAAGATGTCTTCTTTTCATCACTAATTATTTAATAATCCTTTTATCACTAATCATCAGGGAAATGCAAATCAAAACTACAGTGAGAATTTGTACACCTACACCTCACGTTAGGACCTCACCTTAGAGACCACATCCATTAGGATGGCTACTGTATAAAAGGCAAATGAACAAACAGAAATCAAGTGTTGGAGAGGAGACGAGAAATTGGAACAGTTGTGCACTGTTGGTGAGAATGTAAAGTGGTACAGCTCTGTGGAAAACTGTGGAGATTCCTCAGAACCTTAAAAGTGGGACTACCATATGACCCAGAAATTCCTTTTCTCAGTATATTCTCAGAAGAATTGAATGTAGAGTCTCAAAGAGCTATCTGCACATGTTCATAGTAGCATTATTCACAACAGCTAAAACTGTAGAAGCGACCCAAGTGACCATCAGCTCATGACCGATTACCAAAATGTGGTCTATGCCTGCATCATTCAGCCCTGAAAAGGACAGGAATTCTGACACATGGCACTGCATGGGTGACGACTGAGGCCATTATGCTGTGTGGAATGTCAGTCACAAAAAGACAGACACTGTAGGATGCCACCCACAGGAGGTGCTTGGGAGTGGTGGCGGCTTAGTTGCTAAATCTTTTGCCATCCCATGGACTGTGGCCCACCAGGCTCCTCTCTCCATGGGATTTCCCAGACAAGAATGCTAGAATGGGTCGCCATTTCTTTCTCCAGGGGATCTTCATCAAAATCAGAGACAGTAAGGATAATGGTGCTTGCCAAGGACTGAGGCAGGTGGAGGGGCGTGGACGGGGAGTGTTAAACTGACGCAGAGCTTCAGATGCACAAGATGAAGAACTCTAGGGCGGGTGGTGGCAATGGCTGCAGAACAATGCTCTCGTGCCACTGAACTGTACGCTTGACCTGGATCTGAGCAAACTCTGGGAGACAGCGGAGGACCGGGGAGCCTGGTGGTCTGCAGTGGGTGGCGTCGCCAAGTGTCTGACAGGACTTAGCCACTGGCCAGCAACAAAGCACACTTAAATGGTTAAGAAGGTAAACTTTAAGCTACATGTATTTTAACACAACTTTTAAAAAGAGAGGAAAAAAAATCAAGCATGGAAAGTGCTTTGTAAACTCTGAGACTAGGCCTATCTTGGACATTTCCTCCTGGGTTGGACCTTGAAGATAAATATTGGGACCAGCCCTCAGTTCGCAGGGTAGATCATGGGGCAGGCACCTCCCAGGCAGCGCGAACATCTTAGGCAGAGATAAGAAGCAGGAAAGGGGAGAAGCCCGCCGTGAGGGAAGTTTGTGTTTTTTCTTTCTAAACAGTTCGTGGGTCTAGAGCAGACACAGTGTCACCCTAGTTCCTGGGTCCCGCGGCACCACCCAGAGGGTCCCGCCTACGTGGGACAGGACAAGGGCACGCCCCCTGGCTGCCTCTGGGAGGCCCAACTGGCTGCTCTCTCTGAAGTCCGCATCGTTCCCAGGGCTTCACAGTATTGCTTAATCCACCCCCCTCCCCAATACAAGCAGCTTTTAATTTACGGGGACTCAATCGTGGCCCTGGGGCCTGAGCTAGAAATCAAAGCAAACAGGCATCATTTACCATAAACAGGCCTTACCCCAGCGGGGTGTGCAGCCTGGGGACAAGGAAACCCCGAGATCTTCGGGCACTCACAATAAAAGCCACCAGCACACAGGGCTGCCAGCCAAAGCTCTGATCGAGAGGTTCATCGGCTCCTTCTAGGAGCCTCGGAGGAGCTGGGAGGGGCCGTGGACAATGAGGGGTGGAGCCCACTGACTGGCCGGGGAACAATGGGTCTGGATCCATTCTGGAGACTCCACAGTTGTTCCAAGTATGCCCTGGAGATGGGGGCGGTGGGGGTTGGGGGGAGGTGGAAGG
>SJYX01013959.1:30782-103429 GCA_006410675.1 Oreotragus oreotragus | reverse complement strand
CAGATCACAGAACCGGGAAGAGGGGTGCAGACAGGGCCCACTGTATAGGGCTCCTGCCATGCCCTAAGCATAGATGTAAATAACCTCGTGGGCATTGATAATAGTACTACCAAAAAAAGGTACTAAAGTGCTTTGGAAAATAAATGAGCTTTGAGTATTTATTATCTTTGTTTTTAGTATAATGTGTTTATTTAGCTAGGTTCCTATTGTCTGGTTTGGTTCCTGAGTCATGTCCCATTCTTTGTGACCCTATGGACTGTAACTCACCAGGCTCCTCTGTCCATGGGATTTTCCAGGCAAGAATGCTGGAGTGGGTTGCCATTTCCTCCTCCAGGGCATCTTCCCAACTCAGGGTTTGCACCCAGGACACGTTCATTGCAGGTTGTCTCCTGCACTGCAGGCAGATTCTTTACCTACTGAGCATCACTAACTGCTTCAGAAAGCTCCGCTCTCGAAAGTCCCCAAAACGTGACAGTGAGTCTCGTGAGCTGAAACAGCTTTGTATGAGTCGGTGCGGCTCCTGCGTATCACCAAGAACGGGAGACCCGGGCCAGGTCCATCCCAACCTCCTGTCCAGCCTCTGCCCAACACTGAGCAGCGCCTGGCCCTCCGGGAGCTGAGAGACTGCCCTTGGGTGAAGTCGACGCTGATAGAGGTGGGGAGGGGAGAAGCCAGAGTGGCCACTGCTGCGGCTCCAGCCCTGACACCCCTCGGCCTGGGCAGCCCGCTCCTTTCCCAGAGTCCCACTAAGGCGGAGCTCTGCATGACCCCAGCCTCCTTTGAGGGGTTCAACTCCGCCTGCAAGCCCCCCTTTGGCAGCGGGGTATCCAACAGAGTTGACCACAAGCCCAGCCACTTGGCCGTGGGTAGTTCTGACAGAATCATGATTCCACAGCTTTATCACAGTGGGAAACCTTTTTATTAAAAAAAACACACATTTATTTATTTGGTTGCACGTCTCGTGGCATGCGGGGTCTTCAGTTGCAGCAAGTAAACTCTTAGTGGGACCTAGTTCCCTGACCAGGGATCGAACATAGACCCCCTGCCTCGGAAGCATGAAGTCTTAGCCACTGGACCACGGGGGATGTCCCGGAAAACTTTGGGCTCCACGGGTTCTTCCGGTATCGCATTCTGCCCACACCACCCCTTGCCTGCTTACTGCTAACAGAGTAACTCAGTTATATTGATGTTTACTAAGCTCTGTGCATCGGGCTACCACAGTGCTGCCTTAGGCAGAAGGAGCCTCTCCTATCCCCATTTTTGTAGAGGGACAGAGTGGGGAAGTCTCTCCCCCAAGGACACACAAAGACTCTGCTAATACAAGCCGAAGTCTGTTGTTGAAAGCAATAACAGGCAAATTCTACTTATATTTCCTAAAAATAGTTAGTCCTCTTTTTGTGTGTTTGTGCAATGGATCTTCCATTTGTCCATAGAAATCTTGGTTGGTGATAGAGTCCTGGGTTGGGGGACAGAGGAAAGCTTTGGGATGGGCAGAGGGCCACGCATATCAGGAACAGAAATTAGCACGTTGGCAAAAAAAAAACCAAGGAAGGTATTTCGGTCTTTCTTCCTCTGCCTGCTCCCCACGCAGGACACCCTTTCCCACTGCGGAAGTGGGAGTGTTTTCCAAGAGACCTCGATCAGTGCTAGGTTTGAGTCCTAGCTCCCCCCACTTCCCAGCTGTATACCCTTGAGCATGTCAGTTTTCCTGTCTGAGCCTCAGTTTCTTCATCTGTGGAAGGGGAGAGCTTAATTCCAGGCAGTGAGGGTGGTGATGAGAGTTAAAGCAATGCTCACTCAACACAGTGATGGCAGGTGCCTGTCCACCGCTTATTTATTATATCAATAGTTTTAGGGTCCAGATGACCTGGGCTTTAGTCAGTGTGGCCTGACTGCACCCCTACGCTGAGCCTCTAGTCTCTGTGGCCACCACTTCGCTGGCACCACTAGCAGACTCTTTTTCTGGTCTTGACAGCAAGATTTAAAGCCCCATCTGGGTGCATTTGTTGAAACTATGAATGAAATTCTAGGGGAGCAGCGGCCCACCTCTCCCCTGCGCTGGAGCTGCCTGGTATTGATGGAATAAATACTCACGTTTTCTGTGCTCTCCGTGGGCTGTGGACTCTATATCTGAACACTTTGAAAGGACCTGACGTAGACAATCCAGGTTCAGAGGCTGACAGGGGAAGAAACACAGAAGATCATGCATCAGGTGAGATTGTCCTGGGGCCCAACCAGGCCTTGGAGCAGGGCAAGCAACTCACACTGGCCTGGGGCATCTCGGCAGACGCAAACCAGGCCTGGAAATGGGTGAAGGCGGCCAGGAAGCCAGCCTGGTCAGGTGCCAAGGAGGCCTGTGGGTTCCTGAGGGTCCCTGGGGATCCCTGGGGGCTGCCCCTGGTCTTTCTCCTCCACAGCTGCCACCCTGCCCTCTAGGTGTGAAGCCACACCCGTCACCCATGGGGCCGGAGCCGTGATGGGAACAGAAGCCAGGAGCACAGTCTCTCCCCACAACTGTGCCAAACAGACACCCTTACCGCAGATCTGCAGCATCAAAGGCTGAGCTCGTGTCACCCTCACAGCCACCTTTGGGAGGTGAGTGAAAGGCCCACTTCACAGATGGAAAAGGAGAGGCCCAGAGGAGCCTACTGGCTGGGCAGGTGGTGGCTCAGCTGTGAACTGTAGTCTCTCCACGTGTTCCAGGCCTTCTGATTCACAGGCTAGTGCTCTTGCAGCAAGGCCGCCACGGTTCCCACGGAAGTGACTGGGTGTGTGGCACTGGGCAGAGGGTGAGTAACTCTGTCCTTCTGCAGTGGCTCTGACCACCCCAAGTCTGGCAGATTTACAAGAACAGGCTTGTAAACTCAGCAACACCCCATAATCCTTTTTATGGGGACTGCTGCGGTAATGGACATTCATCAGCTCTCCCAGGCTAAGCGTGGTGGGCCTTGGAGGGGTGAGGGGCAGAGGGGAGACATGCCGGCCCTCTACCACCCCCATCACTGGATCAATCATCCCGGGAAACCGCAGGACCAACAGGTTTCTGATCAATGCCAAGACCCTCAGCCAGGGGGCGCTGTGCAGCCAAGGTCGGAGAGAAAGCTACAGAGGTCAACACAAGGTGGAAAACACCTGGACGTCCGCGCTGGCTGCATCTTCACGTCCCCCAGGAGCTCGGGTGGGCCAGGAAGAGGGGAAGTGCTGTCTAACGTGCCAGTTCCCAGGCTTCTCTGCAAACCTCCTGAATCAAAATCTCCGACGGTGGCCCGAGGAACGTGCCTTTAATAAGAGCTCCAGATGCAGCGGCCATCTCATAGTCGCAGGTTTAGGAAGAGGCAGAGAATAACGGCAGACAAGTGCGAGGCAGGTCGGATTTCTCATTTACTCGCTCAACAAACATTCCTGCGAACCTGGCCCTGGTCTCGGCCAGCTGAGGCCGCCCTCTGCCTCCTCGGGGGTGGGATCTGCCTTCGCCTTCACCTGTACAGTGAGCCTGGACCCTGCCCTGCCCCCTCTGGCCACCGTGCCGTCCTCGGCAAATGGGAGGAGTGTCTGCGGTTCCTTTCAGCTCTGACACTGTTAGATGGTTCAGTCGGGCTGTAAATAATTAGCCAGGATGGCCTTGTTATCAGTTAGCATCTGGGCTATGTAGGGGACCGAGGACAGATCCTGGTAATACCCTGGGACTCCAGGCCGAGGGCCTTTCACATCCCTTTTCTGCCTGCCCACTCTCCCTGAGGGTGTGAGCTGTGCCCCTTCAAGCCAGGGAAGAGCATGGTGGTGCCTCCCTCTGTCCACCTGGGCTCAGAAGGTCACGCACTGGGGATCTTAAGGCCTGAGGTGGACTTGACCATATCTTGAGGCCCCCTAAACAGCAATATTGCGTGTTGGGTCTTAGACTGGGTTCTGTTTAGTTAGATCTGGGCTTTAACAGGTTGCTGAATGATAAGTCATACCTGAGTACTGTCTGCATCATTATTTACTTCATACATTTCCTTGAATCCATTGATTTTCCTTTACTTAGGGCACTTTATTTAAAAGGGAAATGTTATATTATTAATATTACTGTAAGTGTAAAAGTAAAATTAATTTTATGAAGAGAATAGAGCAATAAAAGTTAATACAAGGAAAACAAAGCAAGGTGATTAAAACCTGGGCAGATCTAGAGTGCAGTGGTGGTCACAAGGATCTACACTTGACAGAGTGCCACAAAGCTCTGCGTGGTGGTGGTCTAGTTGCTCGGTCGTGTCCGGCTCTTGTGACCCCATGGGCCGTAGGCTATCAGGCTGCTCTGTCCATGGGATTTCCCAGGCGAGAATACTGGAGCGGGCAGCCATTCCCTTCTCCAGGGGATCTTCCCAACCCAGGGATCCAACCTGGGTCTCCTGCATTGCAGGCAGATTTTTTTTATCCCCTGAGCCACCAGGGAAGCCCGTACATTGTACCAATGTTGATTTCCTGGTTTTGACATTGTACTTTAGTTATGTAAGCTGTAATCAAAGGGGAGAACTGGGTGAAGGGTTCACAAGGCCTCTCTCAATCATCGTTGCAACTTTTTCCGAATCTATAATTATTTAAAAATAAAAAGTAAAAAAAAAAAAAAAAAACAACTCTATAGATACTTTCTTTTAGCCTGAGGCTGGCTCTTTCTCCTTTTAAAGAGGGATGGGTAAGAGTTGATGTCAGACATCCTAACCCCATACCAAGATTTTCTGCTAGACTAACCAGAAGGTTAGAAATTAGAAGACGCTTACTCCTTGGAAGAAAAGTTATGACCAACCTAGATAGTATTTTCAAAAGCAGAGACATTACTTTGCCGACTAAGATCCGTCTAGTCAAGGCTATGGTTTTTCCTGTGGTCATGTATGGATGTGAGAGTTGGACTGTGAAGAAGGCTAAGCACCGAAGAATTGATGCTTTTGAAATGTGGTGTTGGAGAAGACTCTTGAGAGTCCCTTGGACTGCAAGGAGATCCAACCAGTCCATTCTGAAGGAGATCATTGCAGCATCAAAGGCTGAGCTCGTGTCACCCTCACAGCCACCTTTGGGAGGTGAGTGAAAGGCCCACTTCACAGATGGAAAAGGAGAGGCCCAGAGGAGCCTACTGGCTGGGCAGGTGGTGGCTCAGCTGTGAACTGTAGTCTCTCCACGTGTTCCAGGCCTTCTGATTCACAGGCTAGTGCTCTTGCAGCCAGGCCGCCACGGTTCCCACGGAAGTGACTGGGTGTGTGGCACTGGGCAGAGGGTGAGTAACTCTGTCCTTCTGCAGTGGCTCTGACCACCCCAAGTCTGGCAGATTTACAAGAACAGGCTTGTAAACTCAGCAACACCCCATAATCCTTTTTATGGGGACTGCTGCGGTAATGGACATTCATCAGCTCTCCCAGGCTAAGCGTGGTGGGCCTTGGAGGGGTGAGGGGCAGAGGGGAGACATGCCGGCCCTCTACCACCCCCATCACTGGATCAATCATCCCGGAAAACCGCAGGACCAACAGGTTTCTGATCAATGCCAAGACCCTCAGCCAGGGGGCGCTGTGCAGCCAAGGTCGGAGAGAAAGCTACAGAGGTCAACACAAGGTGGAAAACACCTGGACGTCCGCGCTGGCTGCATCTTCACGTCCCCCAGGAGCTCGGGTGGGCCAGGAAGAGGGGAAGTGCTGTCTAACGTGCCAGTTCCCAGGCTTCTCTGCAAACCTCCTGAATCAAAATCTCCGACGGTGGCCCGAGGAACGTGCCTTTAATAAGAGCTCCAGATGCAGCGGCCATCTCATAGTCGCAGGTTTAGGAAGAGGCAGAGAATAACGGCAGACAAGTGCGAGGCAGGTCGGATTTCTCATTTACTCGCTCAACAAACATTCCTGCGAACCTGGCCCTGGTCTCGGCCGGCTGAGGCCGCCCTCTGCCTCCTCGGGGGTGGGATCTGCCTTCGCCTTCACCTGTACAGTGAGCCTGGACCCTGCCCTGCCCCCTCTGGCCACTGTGCCGTCCTCGGCAAATGGGAGGAGTGTCTGCGGTTCCTTTCAGCTCTGACACTGTTAGATGGTTCAGTCGGGCTGTAAATAATTAGCCAGGATGGCCTTGTTATCAGTTAGCATCTGGGCTATGTAGGGGACCGAGGACAGATCCTGGTAATACCCTGGGACTCCAGGCCGAGGGCCTTTCACATCCCTTTTCTGCCTGCCCACTCTCCCTGAGGGTGTGAGCTGTGCCCCTTCAAGCCAGGGAAGAGCATGGTGGTGCCTCCCTCTGTCCACCTGGGCTCAGAAGGTCACGCACTGGGGATCTTAAGGCCTGAGGTGGACTTGACCATATCTTGAGGCCCCCTAAACAGCAATATTGCGTGTTGGGTCTTAGACTGGGTTCTGTTTAGTTAGATCTGGGCTTTAACAGGTTGCTGAATGATAAGTCATACCTGAGTACTGTCTGCATCATTATTTACTTCATACATTTCCTTGAATCCATTGATTTTCCTTTACTTAGGGCACTTTATTTAAAAGGGAAATGTTATATTATTAATATTACTGTAAGTGTAAAAGTAAAATTAATTTTATGAAGAGAATAGAGCAATAAAAGTTACTACAAGGAAAACAAAACAAGGTGATTAAAACCTAGGCAGATCTAGAGTGCAGTGGTGGTCACAAGGATCTACACTTGACAGAGTGCCACAAAGCTCTGCGTGGTGGTGGTCTAGTTGCTCGGTCGTGTCCAGCTCTTGCAACCCCATGGCCGTAGGCTATCAGGCTGCTCTGTCCATGGGATCTCCCAGGCGAGAATACTGGAGCGGGCAGCCATTCCCTTCTCCAGGGGATCTTCCCAACCCAGGGATCCAACCTGGGTCTCCTGCATTGCAGGTAGATTTTTTTTATCCCCTGAGCCACCAGGGAAGCCCGTACATTGTACCAATGTTGATTTCCTGGTTTTGACATTGTACTTTAGTTATGCAAGCTGTAATCAAAGGGGAGAACTGGGTGACGGGTTCACAAGGCCTCTCTCAATCATCGTTGCAACTTTTTCCGAATCTATAATTATTTAAAAATAAAAAGTAAAAAAAAAAAAACAACTCTATAGATACTTTCTTTTAGCCTGAGGCTGGCTCTTTCTCCTTTTAAAGAGGGATGGGTAAGAGTTGATGTCAGACATCCTAACCCCATACCAAGATTTTCTGCTAGACTAACCAGAAGGTTAGAAATTAGAAGACGCTTACTCCTTGGAAGAAAAGTTATGACCAACCTAGATAGTATTTTCAAAAGCAGAGACATTACTTTGCCGACTAAGATCCGTCTAGTCAAGGCTATGGTTTTTCCTGTGGTCATGTATGGATGTGAGAGTTGGACTGTGAAGAAGGCTAAGCACCGAAGAATTGATGCTTTTGAAATGTGGTGTTGGAGAAGACTCTTGAGAGTCCCTTGGACTGCAAGGAGATCCAACCAGTCCATTCTGAAGGAGATCAACCCTGAGATTTCTTTGGAAGGAATGATGCTGAAGCTGAAACTCCAGTACTTTGGCCACCTCATGAGAAGAGTTGACTCATTGGAAAAGACTCTGATGCTGGGAGGCATTGAGGGCAGGAAGAGAAGGGGGCGACCGAGGATGAGTTGGATGGATGGCATCACGGACTCGATGGACATGAGTCTGAGTGAACTCCGGGAGATGGTGATGAACAGGGAGTCCTGGCGTGCTGCGATTCATGGGGTCACAAAGAGTCGGACACGACTGAGCGACTGAACTGAACTGAACCAGAAGGTTCGAGAGAGCTTCTGAAAAGAACCAACCTTTCTCACTGTGGGAGTCAAGATCACTAAACACTAAACCATCTCACATGCTATGAGTGGTGTGTGTATCTACTTTGGGAAACACTGTCCCCAGTTTTGCCTCTGCTGGCCAACCTGGGATAGACAGCTCACAGCCTTGCTACCTGGCTGAGAGAGAAGCTGCTTGTAGAGTATCACAGAGCTGCAGGCCCCAGCCTCACCCGGTCAGTGTGCTGCACACCCAGGAACCCACAGACACGGCCTGTGCTGTTGCCAGGCGCCTCCCATGAGCTGGCACAGAGCTTCCTGAGATCAGGATGCCTGGGTCTCAGTTGCAGCGCTAATCAAAAAGTCACCCTGTGGTCTCAGGCAAGCCCCTCTCCTTTCTGGATCGCCTTTTTTTTTTTTTTTTTTTNGACACGGCCTGTGCTGTTGCCAGGCACCTCCCATGAGCTGGCACAGAGCTTCCTGAGATCAGGATGCCTGGGTCTCAGTTGCAGCGCTAATCAAAAAGTCACCCTGTGGTCTCAGGCAAGCCCCTCTCCTTTCTGGATCGCCTTTTTTTTTTTTTTTTTTGTATCTGTTATATGCGAGCTAGGTTTCCCCAGCTGTCTTGGGAGGGCACCAGACCTCTTCAAATTATAAGGCAACTACTGTCTGTTCATCGTTCCAAGGAGACGGCCTAGGGTTATGCTATCCAATCTAAGGCAACCAACCATCCAGCTTTGCCAAGGACCCAGGGGTTTCCCAGGGCAAGGGGCCATCACTGCTAAAGTCAGGAGAATCCTGGGCAACCTGGGATAGTTGGTTATCATAAACACAACGGCCAGTAGACGCGTGTGACTGCTGAGCACCTGAAATGTGGCTCTAAGTGTAAAACACACAGCAGATGTTGAAAAAGAATATAAAGTATTTCAATAGTTTTTAATTGGTTACATGTTGAAATGATAGCATTTTGGATACATTTGGTTAAATAAAATATAATACTAAATTATTATTAAACTAAGTCTGTTTCTTGATTTTTTAAAAAATGTGGCTACTTAGAGAATTCCCTGGTGGCCCAGTGGTTAGGACTCACGCTTCCTTTGCAGGGGGCACGGGTTCAATGTCCGATCAGGGAACTAAGATCCCACAAGACACGGCATGATACAAAAATGCGGCCACTTAAAAATTTCACATTCTCTATGGGTCTCACATCTATATCTCACATTGCATTTCTATTGGACATCACTGCTCTAGAGCCTTCTGGTTTGTGACTCTCTAAATGCTCTAGCCCTTCTTGATTGAAAATGTCAAGGTTCCTTCCAAATTAGTGATGGCACTTTGAGATTTTCTGCGTAGCTGCCAGTCCCTTTCCTCCTGGAAAGCCCTTGTGCGAAGGCATGCGCACGCGTGCGCACGCACACACACACATGCCCGTGGGCCACCACCCACCCCTCCCCTTTCCTGATGGCCCCCTTACCCTCGTCCTTTTGTTGAAAGGCGCTCCTCCTAACTCAGGCTGCCTCTCCCCCGACTCCATGTGATTTTCATTTGTCTAATTAAAACTAATCTGATAAAGGCAGGAATGGCAGAGATGCGTAAAAGCTCCAATGAGCACAGGTCATGGCCTGATCTAAAGAGGGGGTCTTTGTCTCCCCACCCCCAGGCAGCAGCCAGCTGGGCAGCGGGTTACCCGGGGGAGCCAGCAGAGGAGCCGAGACTCTTCTGGGACAAATTGCACTGACATCACTGGATTGACCATTTGCAAACACAACAAGAAGGAAGCTAAAAAAGGAGAAAAAGTCGTGTAAAAAAGAGGGGTGCTCGGGAGTTAACTGTGAGCTAGGACCCTGGCTTCTCATGCCTTCGTCTTTCCCATCTGGTCAGTGGCAGTGGCTATGAGAGAGGAGGGGGGTTAGCCATTACTCTGGGCAAAAACAGGAGAGTCTGGTATGGATGACATGGGTCTGGTATCATATATCCAGGGACAGCGAGCTTCCTCGGAGCCTTGAGATCTCCCCAGATCCACCCCTGGAGCTCCCCTCAAAGACACTTCTTCCAGAGTTCAGAGCCCTGGAGCAGCCCCTCTGACAACACAGGACATTGTGACACCCACCTGCCCTCTCTCTCAGATCGCTGGGAGTCCAGAGATGACCGGATATGGTCTGGAACACCTGCCGTCTCTCTCAGATCGCTGGGAGTCCAGAGATGACCTAGATAGGGTCTGGAATATCTGCCCTCTCTCTCAGATCGTTGGGAGTCCAGAGATGACCTAGATAGGGTCTGGAATACCTGCCCCCTCTCTCAGATCGTTGGGAGTCCAGAGATGACCAGATAGTGTCTGGAATACCTGCCCCCTCTCTCAGATCACTGGGAGTCCAGAGATGACTAGATAGGGTCTGGAACACCTGCCCCCTCTCTCAGATCGTTGGGAGTCCAGAGATGACCTAGATAGGGTCTGGAATACCTGCCCCCTCTCTCAGATCATTGGGAGTCCAGAGATGACTAGATAGGGTCTGGAACACCTGCCCTCTCTCTCAGATCGTTGGGAGTCCAGAGATGACCTAGATAGGGTCTGGAATACCTGCCCCCTCTCTCAGATCGTTGGGAGTCCAGAGATGACCAGATAGTGTCTGGAATACCTGCCCCCTCTCTCAGATCACTGGGAGTCCAGAGATGACTAGATAGGGTCTGGAACACCTGCCCCCTCTCTCAGATCGTTGGGAGTCCAGAGATGACCTAGATAGGGTCTGGAATACCTGCCCCCTCTCTCAGATCGTTGGGAGTCCAGAGATGACCAGATAGTGTCTGGAATACCTGCCCCCTCTCTCAGATCACTGGGAGTCCAGAGATGACTAGATAGGGTCTGGAACACCTGCCCCCTCTCTCAGATCGTTGGGAGTCCAGAGATGACCTAGATAGGGTCTGGAATACCTGCCCCCTCTCTCAGATCGTTGGGAGTCCAGAGATGACCAGATAGTGTCTGGAATACCTGCCCCCTCTCTCAGATCACTGGGAGTCCAGAGATGACTAGATAGGGTCTGGAACACCTGCCCCCTCTCTCAGATCGTTGGGAGTCCAGAGATGACCTAGATAGGGTCTGGAATACCTGCCCCCTCTCTCAGATCGTTGGGAGTCCAGAGATGACCAGATAGTGTCTGGAATACCTGCCCCCTCTCTCAGATCACTGGGAGTCCAGAGATGACTAGATAGGGTCTGGAACACCTGCCCCCTCTCTCAGATCGTTGGGAGTCCAGAGATGACTAGATAGGGTCTGGAACACCTGCCCTCTCTCTCAGATCATTGGGAGTCCAGAGATGACTAGATAGGGTCTGGAACACCTGCCCTCTCTCTCAGATCATTGGGAGTCCAGAGATGACTAGATAGGGTCTGGAACACCTGCCCTCTCTCTCAGATCATTGGGAGTCCAGAGATGACTAGATAGGGTCTGGAACACCTGCCCTCTCTCTCAGATCATTGGGAGTCCAGAGATGACTAGATAGGGTCTGGAACACCTGCCCTCTCTCTCAGATCATTGGGAGTCCAGAGATGACTAGATAGGGTCTGGAACACCTGCCCTCTCTCTCAGATCATTGGGAGTCCAGAGATGACTAGATAGGGTCTGGAACACCTGCCCTCTCTCTCAGATCATTGGGAGTCCAGAGATGACTAGATAGGGTCTGGAACACCTGCCCTCTCTCTCAGATCATTGGGAGTCCAGAGATGACTAGATAGGGTCTGGAACACCTGCCCTCTCTCTCAGATCATTGGGAGTCCAGAGATGACTAGATAGGGTCTGGAACACCTGCCCTCTCTCTCAGATCATTGGGAGTCCAGAGATGACTAGATAGGGTCTGGAACACCTGCCCTCTCTCTCAGATCATTGGGAGTCCAGAGATGACTAGATAGGGTCTGGAACACCTGCCCTCTCTCTCAGATCATTGGGAGTCCAGAGATGACTAGATAGGGTCTGGAACACCTGCCCTCTCTCTCAGATCATTGGGAGTCCAGAGATGACTAGATAGGGTCTGGAACACCTGCCCTCTCTCTCAGATCATTGGGAGTCCAGAGATGACCTAGATAGGGTCTGGAATATCTGAGATGTTCTGTGTTTGTTGTGGCTCTTCAGTTTAAAACTCTCTACTTCTTCTTTGGTTGGTGAAGGTAGTCCAGTAGGGGAAAACCAAAGATGCTAGTGATGAGTGAATTAACCAGGCTAGAAGCATTTATTGAACAGTTGGTGGGTAACCGGGCCTCTGATGGAAATTTTTGATGGAGACAAGCGACGAAACAAGGAGGTCACACTTGCACTGGGGAGACTGCCCTCATGTACAAGAAAAACCAGGGAAGAAGATAGACCCACTCAATGGTCAGGATGAGCAGAGCCAAGCAGGGGTCTTGGGGGTGAGAGCTGGGAGACAGCCAAAGAACCTCAGGTGTCAGGTGGGCATGAGATGCGGGCAAGACTAACGGGAAGAGGCCTGTGCTCTAGTTAGGTGTTCTTACACCAACCCTTTGAACCTGGGCAACCCAACCCACTCCCTGGACCTCACCTTCCTCATCTGTAAAATGGGGATGATCCCCGAGTCTGTCTCTTTACTGCACATAAAATTGTAGGACTGGAAGCTCCAGAGGGGATTGGGTGAGAATTCCAGGTGGGAAGAAGGGTTGGGGCACTCCTGGTAGGACCGAGACTGCTGTCAGCAGGGAGGACCTGTGGTCAGCAGCGCTGGGAGGAGCAGCTCTCCAGCGCTGGGGGAAAGTGACCCAGCCCTCCTGCTCATTCCAGTCCATCTCAGGGCAAGGAAGGCCCGTGGCCTCGCTGGGGTCTCAAACAAGCAGCTGTATTGTGTGTGCCCAGCTGGGGTGCGGGCCAGGGCGCGTGTCATGGGAACGGCCCCTCTGCTTCTGAAGAGAGGAGCGAGACGTGGCCTCAGAGGCCTCGCCCGGCGCCTCTGTTCTTTGCTGACAGACGCAAGGCCACTTCCCTAGAGCCCCCTCCTGGCTTTCTTCGTCATCTTCCCAAGGCGAGTGGAACCCTGAGTCGAAGCCGACTGTGCGGGGAGGACCGGCAGGGAGGTCAGATCTGGGTTCTAGCAAAGTGTTGAAGATGACTTCTGCCATTTCTAGTTCCTTCTACTGGAGCTCAGTCATGCTATAGACCCTGTCACACCAGTGTGGACTCAACTGATGAAAATCAGGAAGTTCACCGATGCAAACAATGGTGGGCTTTACTCCTTGCCTTGTTCTTTCACCCGACCAACCTGTAAGTGGTTGTGAAAGGCTGTCGTGCACCCAAAATTGTGCCACAGTGTTTGCAGATGGGCACAGCTTGCTCTTCTAATGTTGGAAGAGACTCTGTATGGGCTGCACCCCAGATACGGGTCTTCCCTGCAAGGTGTCTGGGGTCAGGCGTCTCCCTCCCATGGCGTGGCCTTGCTTTCTCTGCCTTACAGACTCATTGCTCTCCAGCGCCATCCCACACGCTGACTTACCTGTGTATCTGTGTCTGTCACCCGAGCGCATGGCTTCGTGAAGAGCAGCCCTGAGCTTGTCCTGTTTCCCGGCTGGATCCCTGACCCCTAGAAGAGGCCAGTCACCCAGCAGGAAGTAAAGAGACGTTTGGTGAGTAAATGAATGTGGAGACAGGCACGCTGCTCTCATGTGGGACATTCTAGAATGGTAGGAAGGTGCAATTAAGCAGAGCTATTATTTGGGCTGGCATCAGCCATTGGTCAGGGATCCGGTGGGAAATGAGGGACAGACTTGGACAGGTTAGTTGAGGTCAGTTGGCCCAAGGGCTGTTAAAAGACCCGGTCAGTGTCAAGGGCATGGAAAAGCGACAGAAACACAGGGGTGAGGGAGAAAGATGTGACCCCGGGGACACCAAGGGTAAGGCGGGATGGGTGTGGCTAGTAGACTCCCGGCAAGGGTAGCCTGGCGGGAGCTGTAGCCTTTGGTTGAGAGTTAAAGATGACCCTTGGTGACCTTGCAGGGCGGGAGTCAGGGAAGAAATGCCCAGCTTCCTCTCCTGTTCTTCCTCCCACACCTGTGGGCTGAGCCCAGTCAGAAGCCAGAAGCCAGCAGAGCCGTTCACACAGGACATGGGGTCAGAGGGAGAGTCAGCCTCATGGGGCCCAGACAGGGTTAAGGGGATCTGGAGGGATAAACAGAGAATGTCCAGCCCAACTGGTAGAGGGGGACACGGCTGTGCCTGTGACTACTGCTACATAACAAATCTCCCCAAAACTCTGGTTGGAAACAACTGCCATTAGGTTACTGTATCTTTCATGGTTTCTGTGGGGCAGGGATCCAGGAAATGCTTTGCAGGATGGTTTCAGCTTGCAGTGGGCGGTGTGGGTAGGGCAGGGGGAGCCTCTCACAGTTACAGATGGACAATGACTGCAGCCAGGGTGGCGAGGGGCTAGAGAAACTGGGAGGGAGCAGGTATCTTGGATTCTTCTAGAAACCTCTGGCCTCTCTGTGTGGTCTGTCCGTGGGAGCTAGATTGGGGCTTCCTTGCAGCATGGTAGCCTGGTTGTAGAGCATGTCTGGCCCAGGACTTAGGGCTTCAGCTGGAGCCTGGTTAGTGAACCCAGCATAAGCACCGTCACCTTTATGACCTGCCCCTGAGTCAGAAGGTGTCGTGTAGCCTCACTTCTGCAATAGTCTAGTGGTGACGAGTCTCTAAGACTGGTCCAAGAGCAAACAGGGGAGGCCATAGATCCCGCCACTTAGTGGGAGGAATGTCAAAGAATTTGAAGAGATGTTTCCAAAGGTTAGAGAGTGTGGGGGCACTTGAGTTATAATTGAGTATCATTTCGGTGTTTGCCAAAGAAGGCTATGAGACGGTGCTTGGTGGAGACAGGGATGGGGCGGAAAGTTCCAACATAGTTAGGAAGTTGGATCTGTTGAATTTCTCCTTTTCAGGTGCTAAAGGACAGGTCAAAGAGCATCTGATCTGGGGAGGCAGATCCCTTCCCTTGGTCTCTGGAGATTCTGGGCTCCCTGGAAAGGGAAGTTGGGTGGTATGAGCAGAACCGGCCCCCATAGGTCTCTGGAGCCGCACATCCAATACGAGAGAACCAAAGCCCAGTCGCTTTTGGCTTATTTTCCTCCCACATTCCCCTCCCAGGCACCAGTAGCCTCCCTCCCTGGAAGGAAGGGGGAGAGAAAGGCAATTTGGAGAGTATCAAAGTGAGTGGCTTTCACTTTCAGGGAGCAGGCTGGGGAAGATTGCTTCCAGGTGCCTCTTGGGGCCCCTCCCAGCCCAGCGGGAGCAGCCGGTGGGCCTGGAGGCAGGGGCAGCAGGCCTGGGGGCTGGGTGAGCTGCTCCCTGGCCTGGGTGTCTTTTTCCAGAGCTGTCAGGGCGGCCTGCTTCTTAACCAGGTCTCAGCTCAAAGGCCCCCTCCTCTTGGAGGCCTTCTCTCATCCCCTCAAACAAATCAGCATCTCTGGCGCGGTGGCTTCCTAGAGGAGCAGCCCTCAAACCCAGTTCAGATGGCCCCGCTCGGGCCTGGCTTCTGGGGTGAGGAGTCCGTGGCCGAGGTGGTGTGACTACCTGGAGAACAGACCTGCCCGTCTGGATAACACTCAGGGTCCTGGGAATTCTGGATTCCCCATCCGAACACCCTGAGCCTGCTTCCCCGGGTCTGTCCTCTGAGGGCCAGCTCTCCTCCTTGTGTGGGCCCCTGCAGTCCCGCGGCGTAGCCCAAGGGTGGCCCTGTGGTGTGTATGGCGTGGGTGCTGGAGGGCAGGGACGGAGCTTTGACGGGTCCATACACACGCACGTGAGGCCCCTCAGGATTTGGAGCAGAGAGATGGTAGGAGAGAGGGCGCGTGGACGAGGACCTTCCTTTGTACTAGTGCTAGGCCCACAAATACCAGGGGTGCTCCTGGATTTCTGTCTCATCACTCTGTTTCATTCATTCCCAGTGCCTTCCACTGTCTGACATCCATCACTCCTTGTCATTTTTTCTATCCCCTTCCCCAACTGGAATACATGCCCAGCAGGAGCTGGGGCCTGAGGTTGCATGCCTGCTTGGGAACTGGGGTCCCTTCACCTTCTTCGCATGAGGTAGGTGTTAGTCTACAAGAACTTCCCAGCAGGAAGGAGTTCAGTTCAGTTCAATTCAGTTCAGTCACTCAGTTTTTGTCCGACTCTTTGCAACCCCATGGACTGCAGCCAGGCCTCCCTGTCCATCATCAACTCCCGGAGTCCACCCAAACCCATGTCCATTGAGTCAGTGATGCCATCCAACCATATCATCCTCTGTGGTCCCCTTCTCCTCCCTCCTTCAATCTTTCCCAGCATCAGGGTCTTTTCAAATGAGTCAGCTCTTCGCATCAGGTGTCCAAAGTATTGGAGTTTCAGCTTCAACATCAGTCCTTCCAATGAACACTCAGGACTGATCACCTCTAGGATGGACTGGTTGGATCTCCTTGCAGTCCAAGGGACTCTCAAGAGTCTTCTCCAACACCACAGTTCAAAAGCATCAGTGCTTCGGTGCTCAGCTTTCTTCACAGTCCAACTTTCACATCCATACATGACCACAGGAAAAACCATAGCCTTGACTAGACGGACCTTTGTTGGCAAAGTAATGTCTCTGCTTTTCAATATGCTGTCTGTTGGTCATAACTTTCCTGAATCTTAATTCCAAATCACCCAGTTTTACAGATGTGCAAACTGAGGCCCAGGGAGAGGAAGGGACTTGCTCAAGGTTACCTAAGTAGTATATACGTGTGCTTAGTCCCTCAGTCATGTCTGACTCTTTGCAACCCCATGGACTGTACCCGCCAGGCTCCTCTGTCCATGGGATTCTCCAGGCAAGAGTCCTGGAGTGAGCTGCCATGCCCCCCTCCAGGGGGATCTTCTGGACCCAGGTTGCCTGCATTGCAGGCAGATTCTCTACCGTCTGAGCCACCAGGGAAGCCCTAAGTAGTACGTGGCACGTCACAGGTGAGGATGCTGACTCCTAAAAGCATGATGTTTATTTTTCGGCCAATTGACCGAGTGGCCCCACCCAGATCCAACCAGTGACGGGGTCCACCTCTAGGCAGGCAACTCCCAAAGGGGAATGTGTTAAAAAATACAGGTTCCCTGCCCTGTTTGTCCGGGGAAGGCAATGGCACCCCACCCCAGTACTCTTGCCTGGAAAATCCAATGGACGGAGTAGCCTGGTGGGCTGCAGTCCATGGGGTCGCTAAGAGTCGGACATGACTGAGTGGCTTCACTTTCACTTTCACTTTCACTTTCATGCATTGGAGAAGGAAATGGCAACCCACTCCAGTGTTCTTGCCTGGAGAATCCCAGGGACGGGGGAGCCTGGTGGGCTGCCGTCTATGGGGTCACACAGAGTCGGACACGACTGAAGTGACTTAGCAGCAGCAGCCCTGTTTGTCTTGATGCAGGATGTCTGTCCTGGCACCAAGAAGTCTCTGCTCCCAGCATGTACCACGGTGAGAATGGGGGATGCCCAGCGCTGGGAGGGAGGGCAACGCTGGGCTTCAGAGCTGTTGGTGGCGGAAAGTCCTTCCAGAATCCAGTCCCATACCTTGCTCAGTCTTTTGAGGGAGGACATGACGCTTTCCGATGAGGGTGCCTGTCCCCAAGTTCCAGGTCTCAGAAGGCCCGATGCCCCCAGGAGGGCAACAAATGGGCATGGGCAGGCGGTGGCCTCTCTCGCGCCCCCTGCTCTGTCTATCTGAGCTGTTTTTATTTTTGTCATTATTTCACCCTCTTCTGAACACTTTTTCCTCTTCTGGGCGGCACTTTTCATCTGATGCTGAGTCAAAATTGATACATTTACCTTTTTTCTGTGTGTAAGAGAGACCCACTTGATAAAGGCCCCATCCCTCTTTTTCCTTCTCCCCAGCTGCTGCCTCACACCCAGAGAGGAGGACCATGCTGTACAGAGCGGGCGGGGAACCTGAGTTTCTGACCCCAGCTCTGCCATGAGTGTGTCGCTACACTTTCTGCAACCTTAAATGACAAATAGCAGCTTCTTCTCTCCAAGGATGGTGTGATGGGTGTGATCATGAAAGCAAAACTTCCTGGAGACCCTAAGATGCTGCCTGTCACGGGGATGATGCTTCAGCTTAGCCATGACCCCCCTGAACAAACACATCCGACTCAGCTCACTTCGAGTGGGCATCCCCAATGCGTGGGAAAAAAGTAAATACATGGATTTTGACTCAGAGCCGGATGAAGAATGTGGACCAGAAGAGGATGAAATAACGAAAATAAAAACAGCTCAGATGTACGGAGGGCTTACTCTGCGTCAGGCATAGTTGCCAATGCTTTCCAATTCCATGAATCGGGTCCTGTTAAACACCCATTTTACAGATAAGGAAGCTGAGGCAAAAGAGGCCACAGAACTAGCAGGTGACAGAGCCAGGATTTGTACCCAGGACAGGCCAAGCTGAGCAGGAGCAGCTGGGCAGGAGAGGATGGCCGGTGCCCTCTTCCCAATGGTGGGGCTCAGAGAGGCCCTTGGGGGATTTTGCTAAATGAGTGGGAAAAGGCAGCTCTTGTCTCGGCCCCTGAATAAAGATGAGATTTCGTGAGGCTGATGGTGCCCTGCAGGGTGGAAGCTGGCCAAGTGGAGGTGAGTCCTGATTGCTCACGCTGGGCATGGCTGCCAGGAGGGGCTCCAGGACTCTCCAGGTCCCCTGTGTCGCTAAGCCTTGTCTTGGAGGCTGGGACTGGCTTTTTGTCTTTGACTCCCTTTTCCCGCAGTGTCCCGCCTGGTCCGACACGCCGTAGGTGCTCATAGGATACACGCTGCCCTGGGAACAGGCTCTGTGGGTAAGGGGTGCCCTTAAACAGGCACAGGGCTCCTCTGGAATCTCTGCGCTGCCAGGAGACTGTCCTCCGTCCCGGCCGCACTGGCCTCCTGCTGGCCGGCTTGCTGCCTTCTCCCCGCTCCAGCAAGGCCCTTCCGTTCCCCCACCAAGATGTCCCAACAAAGCATCCTCTCCTCTGAGTGAAAGTAGGGACCAGAGGCAGGCAGGATGGGAAAGGGACACCCAGACAAGAGACTGTTTCTTGGACAGGTGGTGACCAGCTCATCCTTGCCTTTGAGCTTCCCCATCCCAGGTGGCCTTATCAGGACTGCGTCTTAGATGCTGCCTCCAAACTTCCCCAGGAGAGGCCACCTCCTCTGCTGTCCGACACCCACACGGCCTAACTCACTTCACTGGCCATGGTGGGAAGACACTTATTTTTGTCCGTTATTTTTTAAACTGTGATAAAGCATATGTAAACATCTACACGTATGTGCTACGTCTGTGTAGCATTTACCATTTTATACAGCTCAGTGTTCTTGCTGTTACTGTTAGCCTCTAAGTCGTATCCGACTCTTTGCGACCCCGTGGACTGTAGCCCACCAGGTTCCTCTGTCCGTGGGATTTCCCAAGCGAGAATACCAGAGCGGGTTGCTGTTTCCTTCTGCAGCGGATCTTCCCCATCCAGGGATCGAACCCGGGTCTCCCGCACTGGCAGGTGGATCCTTTACCACTGAGCCACCAGGGAAGCCTCGTACAGTTCAGTAGTAGTATATATGTCTACATTGTTGTGAAAGCAATCTCTGGCACTTTGTCATCTCACAAATCTGAAACTTTATATTAAACAACAACTCCTTTTGTCCTCCTCCCCTCAGGCCTTGGCAACCCCCACTGTATTTTCTGTCTCTTGAACCTGACTGCTCTAGATGCCTCGTATAAGCAGAATCATCCAGAATCTGCCTTCCTGTGACTGGTTTACCTCACTCACGTAGTGTGCTCGAGGCTCAGCCACGCTGTGGGAGGTGTCAGAATTTCTCCCCTTTGGAGGCTGGACGGCATTGCGCTGTGTGTGACGCCACATCAACGCCACATCTGTTCACTGGTTCACCTGTCAGTGTGCCGCTGGGTGGCTTCCGCCTTTGGACTATTGGGAACAATGCTGCTGTAAGGACTTTGCTGTCCAGATACACAGCACTGTGCCGGTTACTCTCAGGTTCTTTATGTATCTTTCTAAAAGACTATTTTTGCCTTTTACAATGGAGGAACAGTCACCTGGAGGCTTAGAGGCTAAACAACAAGAACCCTGAACTGTATATCTTAAGATGGTATAAAATGGTCAAAGCAGGTCATTTGCTCCAAAGCCCACAGCAAGTAAGTGGCAGAAGCTGGCTCTGAATTCATACTGATGCCAAACCTCACACATCGCTCCTGCTTTCTGCCACCTCCTGGGGAGATGTCCAGGCCACATGTGCCCACCTCTGAGGCTCGGGGCCAGTGCTTGAACAGGACAATATAGTACAGTTGTTAAGATCAAGGCTTGAATCCAGACTGTACAAGTTCAAAATTTGACTCCTAGCATTTCTTAGCTGTGTGACTTTCGCCAAATTACTTAACCTCTCTGTGCCTTGGTTGATTAGTGATGCCTGCCGCAGACTCAAGATGGGCCCATATGTCTCTCAGCTCCTTTGAGAAAAGTAAAATCTCCCCTGAAACCACACCTCACACCAGGTTCTGTCCAGATTCTTAGTCTTGGAAGCAAAAAGGTTACCTACAGAACTGCAAGCAGAGAGGCCCTGAATGAAGATGGGGCAGGACTTGCTCCAGAGGGATTTGGCTTCCCTCAGAGTGGGAGTGTCTCCCCTGGCTCCCAGTCTATTTACCCCGAGGCAGTGGGGTTGACCCCCAGGCCCGAGGCAGTGGGGTTGACCCCCAGGCCTCTGGCCAGAAGCTGGGGGAGGTTAGACTGCATGGGGATTCCCTCCCCAGCCTGTCCTTGGAACCCCCTGCATACATTACTGATCCCTGAGCTGTCACTGTGGCCGGGTCTCATTTCTAATGTGTTTACAAGGTTCCTCGTGGTTCCTTCCTCCCCGGAGTTTCTGAGGCCCTCAGTTTTCTCTGCTTCTCTACCCGCCGCCAACGTCCCCCCTCCCACCCCACATACACATTGTCCAAGCCAGTCTTCATCCGAGACCCCGGGAGAGATGGCATGGGAGCTTCAGCTTGGTGGTGTCCTGAGCAACCTCCGCTGACCCCAGGCCTCTGAGTGGAAGGGGAGATGCGCCTGGCAGCCATGGGGCCAGTGTGTGTGGGTTCAGGCACGACTCTGGGGGGGTGGGAAGAGCAATTAACAGGACATCTATGGACTCTGCTGGCGGTCCAGGGGTTAAGACTCCGCCTGCCAGTGCAGGAGACGTGGGTTCGATCCCCGGTCCGGGAAGATCCACATGCCTCAAGGCAACTAGACTGTGGACAACCACTGAGCCTCCTCCCCCTCCTCGAGCTGGTGCTCGGCCACAGGGGCATAGTTCCCACTCCCGCAGCTAGAAAAAGCCCATGTGCACCAACGAGGACCCCAAATAAATAAAATTTTAAAAAATGGCATCTGTGAGTGCCGCCGTGGCAACAAGGAGACTGCTGGAGGTTACAGGTGGGTGATGGCGTGAAGAAATGGAACCGCCATGGTTAATGGTGAGGGGGAAGGGGTGACAGGCGACCCCATACATGTCACCATGAGTGATTGACAGAGCTGGCCCCATGGGCATTCGTGGGGGTGACCTTGAACCTGGGTGATAGTGGCAGCGACATGGTGTTGGGAGACAAGGAAGCAGCTGAGAATGTGGGCTGGTGGTGGGTGGGGGACCTCAGAGGGTGTTGGGAGGGTGGCTGGGTGGCAGGCGCCCAGACCCCGGGCTGCCTGAAGCCACGGGTCGGGGGCCTCCGGCTTGTCTCTAGGGGACACTGTCCATGCCGGAAAGAGAAGAGCGAATGTGTTTTCTCTGCCTGTTAAAAGTGATTCTGAGCGAAGGGGCTCGCGTCCTGGCCGGCGTGAGCCTGACTCCGCTGTGTCAGAAGCTGATTTTTCACAGATGCTGAAAAGTTAGGAAGTGTAATTACGGGGAAATTGCACTCAGGCAAACGAGTACAAGCCAAGGGCTGCCAGGCCCCATTCCTCACCTGAGCCCCCTGATTGTGCGCGACAGCCCCACATCTGTATGTGCTTTGCAGCCGGGAGAGGAAAGAAAGCGGGAAGCAGAGAGGGTTCGGGGCGGAGAGGGGGGTTGCGGGGACCTTGGCTTACCCTGCCCGTCGCTCCCCCACCTTCCTTGGGGAGGAGCTGACGGAGGGCGAGGATTGGGGGCGCATTCCTGGGTTCCCAGGGCCTCCTGGGGTGCCCGCAACTCCTCGGGGTGATGGAAGGAGCTGGAGGAAGGCAGGAGGCAGTCTGAGGCGCTTTCCTTCCAACGTTCTCATCTCATCAGCGGGGCAGCAGAGACTGGTGGCTGAGCGCAGGTCACACAGAAGGGGGTCAGCAGGATGCAACCCTCCACCTCCAGACCAGCCAGGGCTCCTGTCACATGCTCACCCCCTCCCCAGCTGGGAGACACAGGACTGACCGCGGGGCTGAGCCCACGTGTGGCAGGCAGCCCCTGCCCTCCACCCAGCCTCTCCGTAGAGCCACCCAGCTGCCTCGGCATTCCTCAGATTCCTCTCTCTCATCTTCCCACTAGGTTCTTGCCCCTTGGCACCTCCCTGCTGAGGAAGCTGGGAAGCTCCCAGCCAGGGGTGGTGATAGTGGGGGGGGGGCCCCAGTTCCTCCCGTGCTGCAGAGACCACTGCTCCATCCCACGACCCACCCCCCACCGGCTCCTGTGTTTCGCTCTCCAGCTCCTGGGATGGCCCCAGAGACTGGGGCAACCAGCCTTGTTCAACCCCTCTTGGGCTGACTCAAGGGCACCCGGATGCTCACAGCTCCCGGCTCCTTGCCCGTCCCCCATAGGGAACTATTCTTGCCATCAGGCACAGAGTTTGTTCCCCAGCTCCATCCTGGTAACCAGCGCCCTTCCCCCGAGCCTCCAAGGTGGGCACAGGCAGGCCCTGACTGGACCAATCACCCCACCGTCCTCCTGGCCCCAGCCACTGGGTCAGGGGGTGACCAGGGGAGCCCCACAGGGGAGTCACTAGGAGCAGGAACTGGCTGCATTCCCGCTGGAGCTGAGAGGTTGGGAAGCTATGCATTTGGGAATCCAAGGTTTCCCTTTTCCTGTATAGGAGCCCATCTTCGGGGGATTAGGGTGAGGGGGCGATGGAGGAGGGGAGGGCCTGAGGGCGGGGAGCAGAAAATCAGCATTTTTGAATGCTGGACTCAGCCCTCTCCGCATCCCCCCACAGCTCCCAATTATATTAGCCAAAGATTCTCTTCTCTTCTACTCTATGGGCTTCCTAAGTGGCGCCAGATAAAGAACCTGCCTGCCAATGCAGGAGATAAAAGAGATGCTGGTTCCAATCCCTGGGTCAGAAAGATCTCCTGGAGGAGGAAATGGCAAACCACTCCACTATTGCTGCCTGGAGAATTCCATGGACAGAGGAGCTTGGTGGGTTACAGCTCATGGGGTCACAAAGGGTAAGGAACACAATTGAAGCGACTTAGCATGCAGGCACATTCTATTCTTTTCCATTCTGTGTGCTGTCAGTACATTCAACCGGATTTCTGTCACTTGCAATCAAAAGAGATCTGATTCACGTAGCTGCCTCAGAGCTGGAGCTTGGGTGTCCTGGGAGGTACTGATGGGTGCATTGGCAGGACTGAGGCAGGACCCGTGCCAGAGAGTATGGTGGTCACTTGTTGGCCAGGAGGGCCTTGGTGGGGGCAGTGTGGCCTGGTAGAAACTTGCTAAGGAGTAAGTGGGCATAGAGGAATGATACAGCAGAACCCAAACAGAGCAGCAAGCAGAGAGCTGAAGTCCAGCTGCAGCCCCTGGAGAAATCTGGGGGAGAGAGAAGTCCCCCAGTCCCCGGAGAGAAAGGACGCCTGAGGGGAGGGGCCTTCTGGGCCACGCTCAGCCCAGAAGGCGCACGTTTACTGCCCAGCTGAGAGTGGACGCTGGGATGCTCCTGTGGCAGCTGTAGCAGGAAGGGAAGAGCCCAGAGCAGCCTAGAGAAGGTCTGAGCAGAAGGCAGCCCAGCGTCACAGTTCCCCAGCCTGGATCTAGGCAGAAGTGGACTGGTCCGCCCAAGGGTGAGAAACACCACGGAGGAGGATGTGACATGGGGCTGAACCCCCCCCCCCCTTCCCCTTGAGTCTGAGATCTGAGGAACTGCACTCAGAGAAACGACAAATGATGTGAGATACCGGACGTGGGCCGGCAGGCCCTGAGCAGGACCTCATGGGTTTCTGGCAGCCCCGGCTAACCGTTGCCAAACCCCGAGTGAAGAGGGATTGGGACTAACCTCGGCTATGCGGCTCGTTATTCTGAAGGAGGCTGTTGAGAATCCTTCTTGTCATTTGGCAGGGCAAGTTCCATTACCCAGAGGTAGCATGGTATGGAAGGAAGAATCAGCATTTAGAGACAAACGTTAATTGACTTGGAGTCCTGGCTCTGCCACTTTCAAGCTTAGAGACCTTGAGCAAGTCACTTGATCCCTCTGAACCTCAATTTTCTCATCTATGAAATGGGAATAATAGCATCTTCCCCATGCAGGATTAAATATCACAGATCTAAGGTGAATTAAATGAAGACAGCGTATATCAATTCCAGGCACTCCCTAAAGACTCTCCTTTCCTTCTGTTTGCTGTGGTTTAAACAAAACCCTTGAGTTATAAAAACCACCTCGGGAATTGCTAATCCAAGGTACCGAACTAGAAAAATGTTTACATCACTCCTCAGCACTCAGCTTCAGCTGACTGAGCAAGTAGCTCCCCGCCCCTCCCCAGCCCTCACCAGCCAGTGTTCAAGGCAGAATTCTTCTTGGGAAAGCCAAGTTTACCAAAATGGCACAAGACACAACATCTTGACTAAAGTAAGATGACCTTGCTTAATTTGGAGCTCTTCAGGGTCAGTTATTAGCAGCATCAGCAAGCTGTGCGGTGGGGAATTTTGTGGTGGTGAGAACCCACCCTACCTTACTTCTCATTGCTCCAGTTCCTCCAATACACCTCAGCCCCACGCATGCCACACTCTTGCTCTGCAACCTTCCATGGCTCCCTCTTCCTTTTGAAATAAGTACAATTTTTTTTTTAACCTGATATTTTATGGTACCCACTGTCTGATCTCAGCCTACCTTCGAGCCTTATCTCCTGCTACTCTGCTTCTTACCCCTTATCCCTTGGTCCAGCCGAACTTCTCTTTTCCAGTCACACCCTGTGCTTTCCAGCCTCTATGCCTTTGCTCAGCTTGTGCCTGCTGCTGGGTTTGCCCTTTTCCCCTCAGCCTTTGGAAATATGATTCCTTCTTCACAGCATCCAGCGAATCCCATCTGCTTTCTGAAGTTCCTCTTTTACCCGGAATCAGATGTGATCTTTTCCACCTCCTTTACACTGCATCTCATCTTGTGAACTTCAGCTTCCATAGTATGGAAACATCCCTGCCCCAAGAAGGACTGATCTCTTCCACTGGGAGTCTGCAATGGCTGTTCTCAGTAAGTGGTTAGGATGAGTTGTTCAAGTGCCTGCATCCTCTGTCAGGCCACAGAGACGGGGACGCCTGGCCTTGCCCATACACCTCTGCACCCTTATGGATTCCAACATGCTCAACCACAGGACTCTGGCTAGTCCCATTCTCTGCATATATCTAACGTGCCTGGAAATAACAACCTGAGATTTGCTCTAAGCATAAAGTCAAGTCCACCTCTCTGTTCCCGGCAGCCAGGGGCCTTCATGTTCTGTTTCCCCTTCTTGCTGTCAAAACTTCTCTGCCACCAAGCAGTTAGACCTTGGGTAAGTCACCTCCCCATCTGAGGCTTGATTTCCTCCACAGGAAGATGGAGTTTGGCCAGAATCATCCTTAACATCGTGCTCAGACTAACAATTCTCCTGGCAGACTCTTGTGGAGGGAAAGCAAAGCCCATGACAGATATGTAGTTAATAATATTATAGTTAATAATAGTTGATAATACTTGAAAGTTGTTAAGAGAGTAGATTATAAATGTTCTCACCACAGAAAAGAAATGGCAGTTGTGTGATGGAATGGAGGGGTTGGTTAAGGCTATGGCAGTCCTCACTTTGCAATATGTAGGTGTATCAAATCAACACAATATCCACCTTACGCTTACACCACGTTGGGACTTCCCTGATAGCTCAGTGGCTAAGACTCCGCGCTCCCAATGCCAGGGGCCGGGGTTTGATCCCTGGATGGGGAACTAGATCCCATATGCTGCAGCTATGGGTTCACGTGTCTCAACTAAAGATCCCACATGCTGCAACTAATAAATAAATGTATTTAAAAATTGTACAGTGTTATGAGGGTTTCTTAGTTGGCACTAGTGGTGAAGAATCCACCTGCCAATGCGGAGACACAAGAGACACAGGTTCGATCTGTGGATCGGGAAGATGCCCTGGAGGAGGGCAGGGCAACCCACTCCAGTATTCTTGCCTGGAAAATTCCATGGACAGAGGAACCTGGCGGGCTATAGCGCATGGGGTCGCAAAGAGTCAGACATGAGTGAAGCGACTTAGCATGCACACGTGCATACAATGTTATATGTCAATCATATTCCAAGAAATCTAAGAAAAACAATGTTGGATAAATGCCTCGATGGTGGAGTTCTAAGCACCTCAGCAGACATCTGAAGCCCCCAACCAGGTTGGTGAAGGTATAGACAATGTTGGTAAGATTTATCTTTATCATTTATCAGGTATTACTGTTTGCGAGGCACTTCGTGTAAGCTATCTTGAATCCTTCCAGTAAATCTTTGAGGGAATATTAAAACTCACTTTATAGATGAGGAAACTGAGGTTCAGAGAGGTGATGTGACCTTCTCATTATTCCACCAGCAAGCGGCCAAGGCAGAACTTGGAGCCGGGCCCACTGGGCTCGTCCCAGACTTCTCTGGCGCATTTCAGGCAGGCCCAAGCGGCCATAGCGGGCCCTGCCTGCCTCCCCTCCTGCCCTCTGCGGCTGTTTCGTATCCTGCCGGATTCCTGAGGTGTCAGGCCTCATTAGGGCCCGCGGCCCCAGCAAGCGCGGAGAGGCAGTTGACAGGTATACAGTCTGACCGCGGCTCTCTTCAAATTATCAAGCTGTCTTCAGGCAGGAACGTGCCGGGAAGCTGGGCAGAGGCCCCTGGCTTGGCTGCATAATCTGATGCACATTAAAAACATCTTTTGGACGCCTTTTCCCTGCTCATTCTCACTCTCCCAGCTTCTCTTTCCCCCCATCCAACAAAAGCTGATGAAGTGAGCTGCCAGTGCAAGCTCTCCAGCCCAAGCAGGGGCTTGTTGATTGGATGGCCACCCAAGAACAGCTGACATTCTTGGTGTTTGGCTGGCATCTGGGTGCGGGTGCCTGTGACACTGGCCACACCCAAGTGAGTTATGACAGGGAACAGAGAAGCTCTGCCTCCTTCTCCAGTTGCCGGGAAGGGCTGCGATTTTACCACAGCTTCAGTGAAAAGCCTGGACTAACCCTCATCACGAGTGGCGTTGGATGAGTGCGTGATTTGGCGGCCGAACCTCTTTTTGAGTTCGGGGTGTTCCCCATCCATGAGTCAGGGCTGGAGGAGGAAGGCCCACCTTCTACCTAGACCCTGAGAAAGCCAGAGCCCTGCTTTCCCCGGGGCCCTTGCCACCAGGAAGTGGGCACGTGACCAGAGCCAGCCAATCTGACGCTCCTGCCCAGCGCTAATTCAGCCCAGGAGCAGAGAAGGGTGTGTTGCAGTGTTCTGGGGCGGCCAGGCCACAGGCAGCGGGCATCTGGTGCACAGGCCTGGGGGTGATACCCGGCAAGCGTCACTGGGGGAGTTCCATACGCTAGTCTGGACTGTGGTACTGCCTGCTAGCTCTGCCCTGTTTTGGCATTTGCTGGCCCTAGATTTCCAGCCCTCCAGATGACCTCCTGCTTAAAGAGGCACAAGGGCAACGTCTGTTGATTTAATTAAGGTTCTCTGGATAGAACTCGCATGATGGCTGGTTTAACTCTTACAACAACCCTTGACATAGCTCTACTTATTTAGTCCCATTTTAAACATGAGGCAGGTGAGTGAGGCACAGAGTGATTCAGTAACACGGGCCAGACAGTGAGAAAAAGCAGGCTGTGGATTCAAACCCAGGCGTGAGAACCGGGGCTGTCAGACACTTGGGGAAAGAGCCTATGGTAGGCCAAATGATGGTACCCAAAGTGTTGGATACAATTAGGCTAAGGATCTTGACGTGAGGGGATTGTCCTGGATTATCTGAATGGGCCTGTTGTAATTACATGGGTCCTATAAGAGAGAAGTCACTCAATTGTGTCTGACTCTTTTCAACCCCATGGACTGTAGCCCTCCTAGCTCCTCCAGCCATGGAATTCTCCAGGCGAGAATCCTGGAGTGGCTTCTCCAAGGGATCTTCCTGACCCAAGGATTGAACCTAGGTCTCCTGCAGGAGATTCTTTACCATCTGTAAACAGGTTCTTTACATTCTGAGCCAAAAAGAACTAAGGACAGAGCAAAGGTCAGAGAGGAGAGAAGCTGCCACATGGCTGGTCTGAGGATGGAGGGAGGGGCCACGAGCTCAGGCATGCAGACATCCTCCGGAAACTGGCAAAGCCATGGTTTCTCCCAAGCTGCCACATGGCTGGTCTGAGGATGGAGGGAGGGGCCATGAGCTCAGGCATGCAGGCATCCTCTGGAAACTGGCAAAGCCAAGATTTCTCCCCAGAAAGAACCCCCCCTCCCTACAACTTCTTTCTAACCTAGTGAGACTAATTTTGGACTTTTGACCTCCAAAACTGTATACACATTTATGTTGTTTTAAGACACTAAATTTGGGGTAATTTGTTATGGTAGCAGTAGGAAGCTCCCTGGAGCTATAAAAATGTTTACACCATTTGTAATTTCTGTTGAAGGTAGGCTATTGAGAAGATGGAGCTCCGTAAGAAGTGACCCTGGAACCCCAGGGCCCAGCAGAGTACCTGGTTCAGGGCTGCTGTTCAGGTTATCTAAAAAGTGGAACTGTGGTTCCTACTTGAACTGGCTTGTAAAGTTCCTCATTCAGGCCCTCTGTGCAAGAGACAGATTTGAGAAATCTGTGCCTTGGCCAGATTTCTGTTTCTTCTTATATTGTTCCCATGAAAGAGAAAGAGGAGAGTGAAAAAGTTGGCTTGAAACTCAACATTCAGAAAACTAAGATCATGGCACCTGGTCTCATCACTTCATGGCAAATAGATGGGGAAGCAGTGGAAACAGTGGCAGACTTTATTTTTTGGGCTCCAAAATCATTGCAGATGGTGACTGCAGCCATGAAATTAAAACACACTTGCTCCTTGGAAGGAAAGTTATGAGCAACCTAGACAGCATATTCAAAGCAGCATATTCATATGCCAACAAAGGTCCATTTAGTCAAAGCTATGTTTTTTCCAGTGGTCATGTATGGATGTGAGAGTTGGACTATAAAGAAAGCTGAGTACCAAAGAATTGATGCTTTTGAACTGTGGTGTTGGAGAAGACTCTTGAGAGTCCCTTGAACTGCAAAGAGATCCAACCAGTCCGTCCTAAAGGAAATCAGTCCTGAATACTCATGGGAAGGACTGATGTTGAAGCTGAAACTCCAATACTTTGTCCACCTGATGCGAAGAGCCAACTCATTTGAAAAGACCCTGATGCTGGGAAAGATTGAAGGCAGGAGGAGAAGGGGAGGGCAGAGAATGAGATGGTTGGTTGGCATCACTGTCTCGATGGACATGAGTTTGGGTAGGCTGCGGGAGTTGGTGATGGACAGGGAACCCTGGCCTGTTGCAGTCCATGGGGCCACAAAGAGTTGGATATGACTGAATGACTGAACTGAACTGATATTGTTCCCATGAGGTCATGGTTGGTGGGAGTGTGCCCTGGAATAGCTAACACAGTGGATGCCTTTCATGGGCTCATTCCCTTTGTCTTATTTCTGGGAAATAGCGTGGGCTTCAGGCAAATGTTACAAAATCCAGGAGGTTCTCCCATCCCTGTCATGCTCAGAAGCTCCACTGCTTAGAGCTGTGCCCTGACAAACTCCTGTTCGTCCTTCAAAACTAAGCTGACTAATGCCACATGATATCCTGGATTGGATGCTGGACTGAAAAAGCTGCTGAAAGTCCAACAGAGACTGTAGTTTAGTTAATAGATAGTTGCTCAGTCGGGTCCCACTCTTTGCAGCCCCATGGACTGTGACCCTCCAGGCTTCTCTGAGAAAGAACACTGGAGTGGGTTGTTATTTCCTTCTCCAGGGGATCTTCCTGACACAGGGACTGAACCCGGGTCTCCCGCATTGCAGGCAGATTTTTTTTTTTTTTTACCACCGGAGCCACCAGGGAATCCCAGTTTCACAGAATGGTACCAACATTCATCTCCTAGTTTTGACACAAGCAGCTTGGTTATATAAGATGTTAACCTTAGGGAAAGCTGGGGGAAGAATATATGGGAACTTTCTCTACTACCTTTGCAACTTTTCTATAAATCTAAAATTATTCTGTAATAAGACATTTATTTAAAAAGAAAACTATCTTGGTCCAGGCATGGCCAAGTAGAGGCCCAGAGAGACCAGACTTCCGGACATGGTGAGGGGGGAGCAGGGAGAAGGAGAGGGAGGGACGAGTGGAGAGAGTAACATGGAGGCACATACTCTATCATATGTGAAATAGATAGCCCGTGGGAATTTGCTGTATGACTCAGGGAGCTCCCACCGGGGCTGTGTGACCGCCTAGGGCAGTGGGATGGGGTGGGAGGTGGAGGAGGTTCAAGAGGGAGGGGACATAGGCATAACTATGGCTGATTCGTGCTGGTGTTTAGCAGAAATCAACACAATATTATAAAGCAATTATCTTTCAATTAAAAAATAAATATAAAAAAGAAACAAAAACAGAGCGGAAGCCCCTGCGGCCAGGCAGAATCCCTGCCACGCACACCTGAGTGCCCTGTTCTCGTCCCTGTTGTTGCTGAGACATGTCGATCTTTCTCCTGGAAGCTCGTGAGGGCAGGCGCTGTGTCTCACTGCGCCTTCTGTGACCGTCACAGAGCATTTACCGTGTGCCCGCCACTGTGTAAGAGTCTCTTCATGAAAGTGAAATAGGAGAGTGAAAAAGTTGGCTTGAAACTCAACATTCAGAAAACTAAGATCATGGCAACTGGTCTCATCACTTCATGGCAAATAGATGGGGAAGCAGTGGAAACAGTGGCAGACTTTATTTTTTGGGCTCCAAAATCATTGCAGATGGTGACTGCAGCCATGAAATTAAAACACACTTGCTCCTTGGAAGGAAAGTTATGAGCAACCTAGACAGCATATTCAAAGCAGCATATTCATATGCCAACAAAGGTCCATTTAGTCAAAGCTATGGCTTTTCCAGTGGTCATGTATGGATGTGAGAGTTGGACTATAAAGAAAGCTGAGTACCAAAGAATTGATGCTTTTGAACTGTGGTGTTGGAGAAGACTCTTGAGAGTCCCTTGAACTGCAAAGAGATCCAACCAGTCCGTCCTAAAGGAAATCAGTCCTGAATACTCATGGGAAGGACTGATGTTGAAGCTGAAACTCCAATACTTTGTCCACCTGATGCGAAGAGCCAACTCATTTGAAAAGACCCTGATGCTGGGAAAGATTGAAGGCAGGAGGAGAAGGGGAGGGCAGAGAATGAGATGGTTGGTTGGCATCACTGTCTCGATGGACATGAGTTTGGGTAGGCTGCGGGAGTTGGTGATGGACAGGGAACCCTGGCCTGTTGCAGTCCATGGGG
Source organism: Oreotragus oreotragus (assembly GCA_006410675.1). NCBI lineage: Eukaryota > Metazoa > Chordata > Mammalia > Artiodactyla > Bovidae > Oreotragus > Oreotragus oreotragus. Next base: position 72,006 of record SJYX01013959.1, on the reverse strand, counting down.
CCACAAAGAGTTGGATATGACTGAATGACTGAACTGAACTGATATTGTTCCCATGAGGTCATGGTTGGTGGGAGTGTGCCCTGGAATAGCTAACACAGTGGATGCCTTTCATGGGCTCATTCCCTTTGTCTTATTTCTGGGAAATAGCATGGGCTTCAGGCAAATGTTACAAAATCCAGGAGGTTCTCCCATCCCTGTCATGCTCAGAAGCTCCACTGCTTAGAGCTGTGCCCTGACAAACTCCTGTTTGTCCTTCAAAACTAAGCTGACTAATGCCACATGATATCCTGGATTGGATGCTGGACTGAAAAAGCTGCTGAAAGTCCAGCAGAGACTGTAGTTTAGTTAATAGATAGTTGCTCGGTTGGGTCCGACTCTTTGCAGCCCCATGAACTGTGACCCTCCAGGCTTCTCTGAGAAAGAACACTGGAGTGGGTTGTTATTTCCTTCTCCAGGGGATCTTCCTGACACAGGGATTGAACCCGGGTCTTCCGCATTGCAGGCAGTTTTGTTTTGTTTTTTTTTTTTATAACCACTGGAGCCACCAGGGAATCCCAGTTTCACAGAATGGTACCAACATTCATCTCCTGGTTTTGACACAAGCAGCTTGGTTATATAAGATGTTAACCTTAGGGAAAGCTGGGGGAAGAATGTACGGGAACTTTCTCTACTACCTTTGCAACTTTTCTATAAATCTAAAATTATTCTGTAATAAGACATTTATTTAAAAAGAAAACTATCTTGGTCCAGGCATGGCCAAGTAGAGGCCCCAGAGAGACCAGACTTCCGGACATGGTGAGGGGGGAGCGGGGAGAAGGAGAGGGAGGGACGAGCAGAGAGAGTAACATGGAGGCACATACTCTATCATATGTGAAATAGATAGCCCGTGGGAATTTGCTGTATGACTCAGGGAGCTCCCACCGGGGCTGTGTGACCGCCTAGGGCAGTGGGATGGGGTGGGAGGTGGAGGAGGTTCAAGAGGGAGGGGACATAGGCATAACTATGGCTGATTCGTGCTGGTGTTTAGCAGAAATCAACACAATATTATAAAGCAATTATCTTTCAATTAAAAAATAAATATAAAAAAGAAACAAAAACAGAGCGGAAGCCCCTGCGGCCAGGCAGAATCCCTGCCACGCACACCTGAGTGCCCTGTTCTCGTCCCTGTTGTTGCTGAGACATGTCGATCTTTCTCCTGGAAGCTCGTGAGGGCAGGCGCTGTGTCTCACTGCGCCTTCTGTGACCGTCACAGAGCATTTACCGTGTGCCCGCCACTGTGGTAAGTGTTCTACGAACTTTCCTTGTATTAACTCCTTTAGCCCTTACCGCAGGCTTGGAGGCAGGTACTATTGTCATCCTCATGTGATGGGGATACAGATGGACAGACTGAGGCATAGAGAGGTCAAATAACCAAAGTCCCACAACTGGCAAGCAGCAGCGCCAGGACCAGGATTTGAAGCTCCCATAGGATGCTTCCAAAATCCACATCGTGCACCCTCTGCCATGGGAAGCCATATAGTTTCGGAGCTGAGCAGACCTTTTGCATCAGGTTAGCATCCCAGCTCACCACTCACCAGCTGCGTGACCCTAGACAAATGGCTCAACCTCTGAGTTCAGTTCCCTCATCTGTGAAATGATGAGAAGATAAAAACGGCCTTTTGGCTAAGATCAAGTGTAGTATGGGCTTCCCTGGTGGCTCAGAGGTTAACGCGTCTGCCTCTAATACGGGAGACCTGGGTTCGATCCCTGAGTCGGGAAGATCCCCTGGAGAAGGAAATGGCAACCCACTCTAGTATTCTTGCCTGGAGAATCCCGTGGACGGAGGAGCCTGGTGGGCTACAGTCCATGGGGTCGCAAAAAGTCAGACACGACTGAGCGGCTTAACTAATTAACTAAGGAATACATGAGACGAGCAGAGCGCTTTGCCTGGTGCCAGACACATAGCAGCTGTGATGCTGATGGTAAATGGTAACCATGGGGATGATGATAAAGGTGGTAAATGGTAACCATGGTGATGACAGGATGAGTATGGTGATGATAGCGAGGATGATTTCATGCTTGCTGACTGAGCGAACATTGCAGGAGCAAAAAGGGGACTATTCTCAGCTTCTGGAAAAGTCAAGACACAATAGACTGAGTGTCGGAAGAAGAGTAGATGCCGGCAACGACTATCGATCGATCCAGAGGCCAGAGCGGAGAGAGCGAGGAAGGAGGTCAATTGCCGGGGAGTGCAGCCAGCGGAGAGCAAAGGAAGGGAAAACGGTCCCAACCCTGGACCAGACGCACGTGCCTCTGGCTCTGCCAGTGGGTGAATGTGTGCTCCAGCCTGAGAAAAGGCAAGTAGGCCTCGTGCCCGAGCAGCCTTGCTGCTCCCCTTGCAAGAAAGGGCTTGGTCTGTTGTTTGCTCCACAACCAGAAGCGGGCTCTTGTGCCTGCCTGAGCAGGAAGCTTCTCTTGGCAGGAGGAGGAAGCGCCAAGGGACCCTGGAGAGGAACCTCTGAGACTACATGCTCCGGGTTCCTGCTCCAGCGCCTGCCAGAGCCCAGGTGGGCGTGGGGACTAAGGAAGCCCTTGCCACCCAGAGAACGGGGCTTCAGAAGACCGGCACCCGCGGGAGAGGTGGCGGCTGTCAGCACCGAGGAGAAGAGCATTCCAGGGCACAAGAATAGGCCAACCGCGAGACAGGGAGGCGCTGTCTCTGCAACCTCGCCTTCCTCCCTGGAGCAGAAGAGGCCACATGTTGGGAGGCCCCAAGGTTTCCTGGAACTGTGAGGCACAGGGACTGCTTTCCAGGTGGGCCAGTTTCCCCCAAGGATTCCCAGAGCCCTGGGCATGGGGTGGGCATCCTCATGGACAGGGTCCCATCTGTGCTTGTCTCTGTTCTGTAAAGACACCCTCCCCCACAGCTGATGTCCTAATGAGAGGGTGCCCCTCCTGCCATCGCCCAGCAGAAGGTGGTCTATGCTCTTATTGTTAGTGTGAGACCCTCCGTGAGACAGTGTTGGCAGAGCCTGGATCCCACCACGAGCACAGAAAGCGTAGGCAGACCTCAGCCTACCCCTGCTCACGCATCCTTGTGCATTTAATTGTTCGCCTCTTAAACAGCGGTTGAGTGCCTTTGTGCCAGGCCCTGTTCGAGGAGCAGGGGGGTGGGGGAGGGGTGGAATGGCAAACAAGTCCCTGTTCTGGGCCTAGCGCCAGGGCAGGACATGACTACAAAGGAGGAGAGGGATAGTGAACAGCAGATTCTTTGGGATGCAAAGACCCTGAGTGTGGCTAGGAGATGCAGATGTCTGGATCTGGGAGCATCGAGCAGCTGCTTCAGTCTCGCAGTCAGGGAGGCTTCTCAGAGGAGGTGACCTTGGAGTGGATCCCTCGGAGGTGAGAAGCAACCAATCATGCAAAGATTCGGGTGGAGAGGATTTTGAGTAGGAAACGAAGCAACACATCAAGCCGCAAAAACCCCACCTAAGGAAGGGAAAGAGCGGTTGAAACAGAGCAGGAGCAGGGGGAGCTGGCGGGAGAGTGGCGGCTGGGTGTGCAGACACGGGGCCTTATAAATCAGGGGAAGACATCCGGGCTGAATTCTAAGGGAAGTGGAAAGCCATCGGAGAGCTGTAGACAGAGGTGTGGTGTTGATCTGGCTGTTGTCAAAGCCCGCTCTAGCAGGGTGAGGAAAGTGGGTGGTAGAGGTGCAGAGGGAGGAAGCGGGGAGACCTAGCAGGTCTGTATCAGTTGCAGCCAGAGAGGGTCAGACTAGGGAGGGAGGGCAGTGGACGGAATGAGGCTCTACAGTGTTCTGGAAGGTTGAGCTGATGGGAACTGATGATGGAGTAGATGAGCAGTGATAGAAAGCAGAGGGCTAAGATTAGGACAGGAAGCTTCTGTTGGCCGGAGGAAAAAGAGCCGGGGGACGCCGGAGAGGAGCCCCCAGTACCACATGCTCCGAGTTCCTCCTCCGGCTCCTGCCAGAGGCCAGGTGGGCGTGCGGCTTGAGGCTGGAGTTGGTGCTTGAATTGATGGCTGGGTGACAATGGCCATTTGCTGTGCGGAGAACAGGTTATGGGGTGGGGGGTGGGTGTCAGGGTCAAGAGAGTGGCACTTTGCACAGGAAGCTGAACTTTGAGGGATTTGGGCTGAACTGGGGTTTTTACGGGGTGTTTGGGGAAGCGGTTCAGGTCTATGGAGCTGCCACAGTGTGTGGGAGATTGTGGGAGCAATCAGATCTCAGTGAAAACACAGCAACTCCCGTTTAATCTATTTTCTAGATTAAAGTTTTTTACGGATTCAGGAAAAAAAAAACACAAACCTTCATTATAGCATTGTTCATAGTAGCCAAAAAGTAGAAATAATTCAAGTGCCCATCGATAACAGATGAATGGAAAAACAGAATGTGACATGTACATACAATGGAATATTTTTCAGCCATAAAAAGGAATGAAACTATGACACATAATACAACATAAATGGACCACGGAAATTTTTTTTTTTTTGGAAATGTTATACTAAGTAAGTACCCCAGATACCGAAGGACAAATACTGTATGATCCCATTTACATGAAATACCTAGAACTGGCAAACTCATAGAGACACAAAATAGAATAGATGTTACCAGGTACTGGAAAGAGGTAAGAAGGGAATTTTTGTTTAATGGGTGCAGAGTTTGAGCAAACTCAGGGAGATACTGATAGACAGAGAAGCCTGGCCTGCTGCAGTTCATGGGGTCACAAAGCTGGACATGACTGAGCGACTGAACCAAGTTTTTGTTTAAGATAAAAACGATTTGGAAACGGGTAATGGTGATGGTTACACTTGATCCTCTGTGTACCTGGGTCCTGTACTGCGCTTAGTCACTCAGTCACGTCTAGCTCTTTGTGTCTTTATGAACTGTAGCCCACCAGGCCCCTCTGTCCGTGGGGATTCTCCAGGCAAGGATACAGGAGTGGGTTGCCATGCCCTTCTCCAGGAGATTTTCCCAATCCAGGGGTCAAACCCAGGTCTCCCATACTGCAGGCAGATTCTTTACTATCTGAGCTACCTGGATCCAGGTCTTGGCAGATTTGCATTCCAGGAAGGGTGCCCTTAGGTGGAGATTCACCCAAATTTACCTGTCTCCACCCACCTGCAGAATGTCTTCATCGGATGCTCCAGGTTGCCTTATCTCAGTCAGCTCAGGGTGCCATAACAGAGCATCGTAGTCTGGGTGGTTTAAACAACAGACACTTATTTCTTACAGTGCTCGAAGCCGAGAAGACCAAGATCAAGGTACTGGTCAGTTTGGTTCTTGATAAGGGCTTTGTTTTTGGCTCGCAGACCCTCTCACATGTGTCTTCACATGGGGAAACAGGTGCTGGCAGAAAGGGAACACTCTAGTCTCCTCCTATAAGGACACTAATCCCATCCGATCAGGGATCCACCCTTGTGACCTCATTTAACCTTGATTACTTCCTTACTCCAAACACAGACACCCTGGGAGTTAAGCCTTCAACATATGAGTGAATTACTGGGCTGAAGGAATCACAAGTCAGTCCATAGCAGGCTTTAACCTAAGTGTGGCCTGATCCAATCTACACTCCTGCCCCCAAATCAGCATCTCCTCCTCACTTCTCCCCTCCACTGGTGGCAGCTCTGTGCTCCAAGTCACTCAATGGTCCATCCTCTCTCTCCCTGCCCATAACCCATCTGTCATCTGCTGTCACAGAGGTCTTTCGAAACACTAAAGGGGCCATACCATCCCTTCTCTATCCCCATCATGTATGCGCAAACACCCACAGTGGCTCCCCACTGCCAACTAGATAACAGTTACACCATTCACCCTGGTATTGAAGTTCATCCTACGGAACCGTCCAAACTTGTCTTTCCTGTTCTCTAGTCTAACTGTTATACTTTTCCACTCCTAAGGGGGAATTGGGCCTCCCTGGTGGCTCAGATGGTAAAGAATCTGCCTATAATGCAGGATTCCGAGGTTCGATCCCTGGGTCAGGAAGATCCCCTAGAGAAGGGAATAGCCACCCACTCCATTTTCTTGCCTGGAGAATTCCACAGACAGAGGAGCCTGGTGGACTACAGTCCACGGGGTCACAAAGAGTCAGACACAGCTGAGTGACTACCACTTTCAGTTAAGGGGGAATTAATCAGCCTGTATATCTGGAAAGTCTCGGCTTGGAGAAGATTTCAGAAATAAAAATATCAGGACTCGGTTGCTTTTCGTCACTCAACCCTTCAGGTCTCTAGGGCTTCCTTTCCTCCTTCCTATTACAGACGGAGTCCCTCCACGCAGTGGGGGAAGAGAGAGAACCTGGTCACCGGCAGCTGCAGGCTCCCACCATCCCAGGGGAGTGACCCCGTGGGAGTGAGAGCATCTGCCTACAAGCCTAGGGAATGATTCTGATCTGCCAGGTTTGGACCATGTGCCATCCCAGGTCAGTCACTGAGACCAGAAGACAAGGTGCGAGATTGGCCAGGCAAGGATCACATCACCACTTGGTGGGCCAGAAACATGGGCTGTCATGTTTGGCACCTTGCCGGTGATGGAGTAGGGGAAAGGCAGCTTCCCAAAAAGGTGTGTGGCAGACAGAAACGATAGCCCATCATACCGCTTCTCCTTATTACATAACTGTTTGTATTGGATTCCCATTTGCCTGTGTCTATGTGCATCTCACACGCCACATTTAAACTCCCTGGGAACAAGGGTATGGGGTTTTTTTTTTTTCTTCCTAAAGCTCCACACCTGGCATAGGGTTTGACCCATAAGTTTTCAATAAATGCTACTAGCTGTGCAAGGAGAAGGCGATGGCACCCCACTCCAGTACTCTTGCCTGGAAAATCCCAGGGACGGAGGAGCCTCGTGGGCTGCTGTCTATGGAGTTGAACAGTCGGACATGACTGAAGCGATTTAGCAGCAGCAGCTGTGCAGAGTGTCCTCTTCTTCCTATGCTGACCTTTCAAGTGGTCTTCAGCGAGGGAGAGGAGATGAGCAGACTGTAGCCTCAAATGGGATTGCCTGGTTCCCTAGGGGTTCTGAACACCTCCCCAGGGACCCCACTGGGAAGGACAGTGCATCATCAGGCCTCTATATCATCCCATCCCTGGTTTTCTCTCTTCCATATAAATTGAGATTTCTTCTAGAAAATTTTGTCGTTCAGTCGCTCAGTCGTGTCCAACTCTTCCCACGAGCTGCAGCATACCTGTTTTATAAAACTTTTTTAAAAAAAGTTTGAAAACCACTGTTCTGGAGAAGGAGACAGATTGGCTATTGGTTCTTTGAGCTGCTCCTCCTTGAAGGATCCTGTGGTCAAATGAACATGGGAAGCTTAGTTCACTTTAGCCCCTTCCTGGTGAAAAAATAATGCACATTAACTTATTAAACGTGCTGAGAAGTCCTTCTAGAAAGAATATGTTTTGGGATTTGCTTAACTGGTTAATCCCCAAGATGACTCAGTCATAAATTATACTGTCTGCTAGCACCATTAACACCCTGCAGAACCAGTGTCCCATAGAATACCAACTGGAAACTCCTGGCCTGGGGATCTCTAAGGTCACATCTGAGCCTGCTGTTCTTGAATCCCTGTGAGAAGTGGCTGATAGACCTGGAGGCAAAGAGACTGAATCTTTTCTGAAAGATCTGTCATTGGACGAGGTAGCTATTTTGCATGATGGATCCCCCACGGGAAGCCTGCCCTAAAAACTGAGCTCTCTTAACTTATTGGTGAAGGTATCACATGGATCAGATTTTTTTTTTAAACATTATTTTAGAAACAAATGTCCAAAGTTTTAAAAAGACATACCTCCTTTGCGCCAGTAATTCCATTCCTGAAACTATCTGAAGGAAACAGTGGCACAGATGCACAGAGATGTAAGTATGGACAGGGACATTCACCAGTTACTGCTTATTATCTTGAAAGCTAAAGACTATTTGGAGATCCAGCTTTAAGGTCTGGTAACAAAACTTCAGATATGCAGATGACACCACCCTTATGGCAGAAAGTGAAGAGGAACTAAAAAGCCTCTTGATATGACAGAGGATGAGATGGCTAGATGGCATCACTGACTCGATGGGCCTGAGTCTGAGTGAACTCCGGGAATTGGTGATGGACAGGGAGGCCTGGTGTGCTGCGATTCATGGGGTCGCAAAGAGTCGGACACGATTGAACGACTGAACTGAACTGAACTGAACAAAACTTCAGGGCATCCACGGAAGCCAGCAGCCACTAAACACGGTATGATAAGGTAAGGGAGACACGGTATGATAAGGTAAGGGAGACAGTGTGAACATGAGGTGGGATATGAACCCTTTTAAATCAAAATATCTGTATTAGGGCTTCTCAAACTAGCCATGCTGAAGGACTGCTTTGCAATTTTCAAACTGCTTCAAGTCAATAGTTTGTGAAACACAATATATAAAAACGCGGTGTCCGTGTCAAATTGCTCTGGGAGTTTTCTAAGTGCTTACTCTTGCTTTCCACACTCATCTCCTTAGGCACCAAGAACAAACAGTTCCCAGGCCACACTTTAAATTGCCCTGTTTTATATCTTATATAAAAGTCTGGGAGGAAAGGCAACGCTAGGTCAAGAGTGATTTTTTTCTCTAAACAGTGAGTTTGGAGTGGTCATTCTTTTTCTTTTTTTAGAAATTTGTATTTCAGCTTTGCTACAAGGAAAAGCTCATTTCTTGAGTAATAAAAAAGTGTCCAAGGTGGGGCTGGATGAGCGTTTAAGAAGGAGGCTGTACAGGCTGTCTGGCGTGGGGTGGGCAGCGGGGAGTGGATGGCCACGGTGCCTTTCAGAACCCAGATGAGACCTGGGGCTGCCTTTGAAGCAGGAGAACGTTTGTGAGTCAGCAGCTTCCTTCAGGCAGAGCTGGGAAGCAGCAGGGAATTCAGTCCTCTCCTGAGTCTGGAGCATCGTCCCTGTTCCTCATCTGGGCTGTGCCCAGCACTCCATCCGCCCTGGCCACTAAACTCTCCGGCCATCCTGCCAACCTCTCCCCAGCCGCGCCAGTGCGCATACAGAGCACCGCGGACCTCACCTGCCCGGCGCAGCCCCGCCCCGCCCGCGCTGAGCCGCCAGACATCACGTCAGGGCGTCCCAACCGGGAGGCTGAGCCGCATGGAGCCCAGGCCCCCGCCAAGGCCCCGGGGCTAAGTCTGCTGGCTCCTCGGCTCCTCCGGGGAGTTTTCCCAGGGACCTCCACCCTGCCAGCCCGCCAGCCAGAGGCGGAGGGAGGGTGGGCAGGAGCCGCGCAGTGTGGTTAGCCTGGCAAAGGGAGGGGGTGGAAAGAGCCTTCTCCGCCCGCTTTCATTCCTGCGGGATGGAGGCAGCGCTGTCCCCCAGGACAGGAGTCTGGCTTTGTTGCTGTTGTTTCCTCAAGAGAAGAAAGGGCAGAGATGAGTTTCCAGACGCCCAGAATGGGGAAGAATGTGAACCCCTGCTGGGATGACGGGGCCCCACCTCGGCGTACCCAGACCCAGTGGATGCCTGGGGGCGCTGGGACCGACTGCAGCAGATGCAGCTGGCTCCCCAGAGCCACCACTTGCTCTGTACCCCAGAGGGAGGGTGGGGTGACTTGGGGTGACTGCAGATGTCTAGTGCCTCCCCAAGGGCAAATCATGCTGGTCAGGGAACAGATCTAAGGATTCAGACTGTTCCAGAGCTTTCCCCGACCCAATGAGACAGGTGTTAGTGTTATCCAGTTTTACAAATGAGGCAGCTGAGGCTCAAAGCCATAAAGTGGCTGAATTGCCTAAAGCCACAGAGCTGAGAAGTGGCAGAACTTGGACTCGGGCCAGGTTGACTCTAAGGCATCTGCCCCGGGCATTCTGTCTCCTAATATGGTTAAAAAAAAAAAGGTGTGGCCTAATTCTGGTTTGCACCCCCTCCTCCCTCCAGACAACCTCACTGCATCTAGAGCTCCTAAGGCATGGTGTGTAGATTCTGCTTCTTAGTAGCCTCCATCCCTGTTGGAAGGTGCCAAGAAGCCGGTCGCTGTCAATGTGCTGACTGCAATGACTCAGGAAGCTTTCCTCCCAGAAAGATGAATATTTTCAAAATAGACTCTGGGAAATCCAAATCAAGGCCCAAAGGAATGAATGTCTAATGGTGGAACTTCAAACACTGTGGCGCATCTTTGACTGTGGAGTCCTTCCTGGGGCTTTTCAAGTTCTCCTCTACCCTGTGTATAGCCAGCCATGCCCCACATGCTATTGCAGAAGACCTAGATTCTCACCTGAGTTCTGACCCCCATTAACTGTGTGACACTGAAAAATCACCTACCCTCTCTGAGCCTTAAGAAACTGAGGAGGGTATAGCAGAAAGTAACTCAGGGCCCACTTGTATCAGACTCACTCATGAATGATGTGATAATTGTAGGTTCTTACTCATGCCCCCCTCCCCCAGCCCTAATGGATGAGCCCTTCTTGGGGGTAGAACCAGGAATCTGCCTTTTGAATAGATTTCCCAGGTGATTCTGACAGGCACTAGAGTTGGACAAGCACTGACAGAGAAGATGTCTAAGGTCAATTACAGGCTCTGTATGTGATCCTAAGGTTGATGAACAGTATCTTTCTCTCTGCCTCCCCGCTCCCACTCCCACTCAGATATTCTATGCCAAGGAGAAGCTGCTGGGGAAGGTCTGACACGCATGCTGCTAGAGCTTAACCTGCAGCTGCCGCAGAACAGCAATGGGTGAGGGGCTGAGGGCTGGGTAGAGCCAGAGCTCTGTCCTGGGGACTGCAGGCTGGATCTTCACTTGCGCATCTTTGACTGTGGAGTCCTTCCTGGGGCTTTTCAAGTTCTCCTCTACCCTGTGTATAGCCAGCCATGCCCCACATGCTATTGCAGAAGACCTAGATTCTCACCTGAGTTCTGACCCCCATTAACTGTGTGACACTGAAAAATCACCTACCCTCTCTGAGCCTTAAGAAACTGAGGAGGGTATAGCAGAAAGTAACTCAGGGCCCACTTGTATCAGACTCACTCATGAATGATGTGATAATTGTAGGTTCTTACTCATGCCTCCCTCCCCCAGCCCTAATGGATGAGCCCTTCTTGGGGGTAGAACCAGGAATCTGCCTTTTGAATAGATTTCCCAGGTGATTCTGACAGGCACTAGAGTTGGACAAGCACTGACAGAGAAGATGTCTAAGGTCAATTACAGGCTCTGTATGTGATCCTAAGGTTGATGAACAGTATCTTTCTCTCTGCCTCCCCGCTCCCACTCCCACTCAGATATTCTATGCCAAGGAGAAGCTGCTGGGGAAGGTCTGACACGCATGCTGCTAGAGCTTAACCTGCAGCTGCCGCAGAACAGCAATGGGTGAGGGGCTGAGGGCTGGGTAGAGCCAGAGCTCTGTCCTGGGGACTGCAGGCTGGATCTTCACTTCAGGGCCGGCCTGGCCCAGCCCCAGGTCCAGAAGTCCATGTGGGCTGGAGCCTGAGTGTGGCCATTGCTTCAGCCCACATTGTCCTGGGCTTCTCCAGATCTCCACCCTCGTGCCACAGCTCTCTGGTCAGGGACTCCTGCCGTCCCAGGCTCTGGAGGACTTACCAGGGGCCTGGGTCTGTCTGCCCACATTAAAGCCCTGCTGAGTCAACCTAGATAGCATATTCAAAAGCAGAGACATTACTTTGCCAACAAAAGTCCATCTAGTCAAGGCTATGGTTTTTCCTGTGGTCATGTATGGATGTGAGAATTGGACTGTGAAGAAAGCTGAGCACCGTAGAATTGATGCTTTTGAACTGTGGTGTTGGAGAAGACTCTTGAGAGTCCCTTGGACTGCAAGGAGATCCAAACAGTCCATTCTGAAGGAGATCAGCCCTGGGTGTTCTTTGGAAGGAATGATGCTAAAGCTGAAACTCCAGTACTTTGGCCACCTCATGCGAAGGGTTGACTCATTGGAAAAGACTCTGATGCTGGGAGGGATTGGGGGCAGGAGGAGAAGGGGACGACAGAGGATGAGATGGCTGGATGGCATCACTGACTTGATGGACATGAGTCTGGGTGAACTCCGGGAGTTGGTGATGGACAGGGAGGCCTGGCGTGCTGAGATTCATGCGGTTGCAAAGAGTCAGACATGACTGAGCGACTGAACTGAACTGAGCTCATCCTGGTCCTCCTTCAGAGGTGCTTCTGGATGATGTCAGAGTCAAGGGCCAGGTGTGGGGTTGGGAGTCAGTTCAGGGCGAGATGCTGTGCTGGGTCATCCCATCTGACCCAAACTTGGGAAAATGAGTAGAATTCTACAATGCTGGCTGAGTTACTAAAATAACCAAGAATTCAGATCAAATCCTTAAAAAGATCATCAACAACAGTCAAGTGAAAAAAATGGGGCAGGAGGAGAAGGGGACGACAGAGGATGAGATGGCTGGATGGCATCACTGACTCATTGGACATGAATCTGAGTGAACTCCGGGAGTTGGTGCTGGACAGGGAGCCCTGGCGTGCTGCAATTCATGGGGTCGCATAGTCAGACACAACTGAGCGACTGAAGTGAACTGAACTAGTATATTATCATTGCTTTTAGGATATGTTTACTTATTGCAGGCAAAGCCACTAGAAAATGATGTTTCTGGAATATTTCTGAAAAGTCTCTAGAAAAGTTATTGTTATACAAGTTCAAACAGTGTTTAAAAGATGTGTTTTTCACTAATAGCCTCACTGTGATTTTCCCTGAACATGTTTTTTTTTAATTGCTAAATGTTCCAGGGTAGCCATGCTAATATATATAGTTTAATCTCTGTTTCAGAGATTGTGTTAAAGTATGTTGAGATTTTTTATTTGTAAAATATATGCAATACTTATTTTGGGGCTTCCCTGATGGCTCAGATGGGAAAGAATCTGCCTGCAGTGCGGGAGACCAGGTCTGATCTCTGCGTTGGGAAGATCCCCTGGAGAAGGAAACGGGAAAGCCCTCCAGTATTCTTGCCTGGAAAGTTCCATGGACAGAGGAGCCTGGTGTGCAGTCCATAGGATCACAAAGAGTCGGACACGACTGAATGACTAATACTTTCATTTCACAGAGCTATTTTCAGATGCTTTTAAAAATAATCCACCATTACTCTTTATTTTTTCCATTGATATTGCTGAGTTGAACATATTTTAAACACATGACAAACTGTTTGGGCCTCTTGACAAAGACGTTTTCTTTTTATAAACTTTAACTTTTGAAGAATGATGATACTTTTTCCTTTTTCCTCTTTCTCTTCTCACAGTGAGTAGGACTTCCAGGGGAGACGTTTTTATATCTTCAGGAAGGTCTATACAGTGGAAATACTGCTCTATGTAAAAGGATTATGACACTGTATAGATTTTTCACGGTCAAACACCTTCCTTTGGGTAAATATTTATGTAAAATGACGCACAGAATTTAAAATAGTCTTGAAGAAGCTGCATACTCTCCTTGACGACAACAGAAACAAAGTTTGTGTATTAACAGTTGGCTTAACGGCATCTGGCATAGAGAAGGACAAAAATATACTTTGGCCCTGGAATATTTATAGCATTGCCAGTTCAGCTTAACCATTGTGCCCTATTTAGGAATATTTTCTGAGTGAGCTTTATTTTAATGTCTAAGTACGTGGTCGTAAGTTTGTGGAGAGAAGCTCATGTTGACTGCGGAAGGTGGCAGAATGGTGATGTCGGTGCTGTGCTGCGGAGGGCGGAGAGGGAACTCACACTGCGAAAAAGCTCCCTAAATTCGTGCACACACTGACAAAGAAAATACCGATAACAGTGGGGTAGCCACTTTGAAACATCATGCCGTGCTTTACGTGCTTTGCAAGGAGCACGGTCTTTATGAGTTTATAAACAAGAAAGGCGAGAGATTCCATTGTGTCATTCTGAGTAGTGCATTTCCACTTATGGCAGCAACTTGTTTATATGGCTTTCCCACTATAAGAGAGTGAGCTACACCAGATAATGCACGTATCCCAGTTATCTGGAAGCTCAGCTGGAATGCATCATCACTTTACACTTTGAATCTTTCTGACTTTTATGTAACCTTTGCTTTAAAAACTAAAAATAGGGCTTCCCTGGTGGCTTGGTGGTAAAGAATCTGCCTGCTAATGCAGAAGAGACAGGTTCAATCCCTGCTCTGGGAAGCAACTAAGGCCACGTGCCACAAACATTGAGCCTGCGGTCTAGAGCCAGGAACCACAAATACTGAAGCCTGGATGCTCTGGGGCCTGTGACCCCAACAAGAGAAGCCGCTGCAGGGAGAAGCCCACGCACTGCAACTAGACAGTACCCCGACTTCCCACAGCTAGAGAGCCCGCGTGCAGCAACGAAGACCCAGCACAGGCAAAAGAAAGACATGGTGAAATTATTTTTAAAAAATGAAAAATAATTGCCATTGCATAATAAATCTATTAAAAGTTGACATATCCTGTCTTGATGACTTAACAGAGTTTTGCATGAGCATTAATTTTCAAATTGTATTTTGTTAAAATTTGTGAACATGTTAGCATTTATACTAAAGAATGCTGGAATGCCACATACAAAGCTTTTTTTAGTTTCCTTTCTTTCACTTTTTAGCTTTCAGTGCCCTGTCAGTGTGCATGACTCTATGTACCTCTCCATCTCCCCTCTCTTAATTTTTTTGTTTCTAATCACCTGTAGATTAAAAAAAAAATTACTAGAATTATTTCCAAAATAGGAGCAAATTCGCTTTAAGTGATTACCCAGAAAAACTGTCCTATGACTCAAGCATGTGCACTTACATTGTTTTCATTTATTCAACAAATATAAGTTGAATGCCTACTGTGTGCATGTTCATTCCCAGTCACCAACTTCATTCAGGATACTATCAATCTTTTCTGATATTGCTTTAAAAATCTACTAACTGATCACCGCCCCCACAAAGCATCCAGAACGATCTTCTAGCAAAACAGAGTAAATCCTGTTACTTACCTGATTTAAATACTTAAGGCTTCTGGCTGCCTGCAGGATGAATATTCTGAGTGAATCTGCATTTCTGCTCTCTTACCCCAGCTTGGTCACACCTGGCCGTTTATATATTCTTGTCTCCCTGCGTGAAATGTATTCCCCATGTAGCCTCCTTACCAACTCTATCCTTCCCTAGGGACGCACTTCTGGTCCCCCTGAGAACATGTTAACCTTTCTATGTGTCATCTCAACTGGGATTTAAGTTTGTAGGGGTGACTGAGGGACAACACAGAGAGGTTAGTGCCATTGAAAGAAGCGAGGTTAATGCCACTACACTTGTAGAGAGGAGAGGGCACGTTGTGCCATGCAGGGTCACACAGGGAAGTACCGAAATCAGTCAGGATGTAGGAAGCAATGAGGGAAAGCATAGGCCGCAGCCTATACTGTGTTTTCCATGGGAAGGCAAAGCAGGGCAGGAAGACAGTTTAGAGTTGGCTAGTTTGAGTAATTCCAGCAGGCTTTGGACCATAGGGGCAGTCCTACTTGTCTGACACCTGGACCTGCATTGATTCAGGGCAGGGTAAGTACTGGCTTGATGGATGAGGGTTAAAGATGGTTGAGGGTGGAGACTCAAGATTGGCTGGTTCTCATATGAAAGGAGTGCTTCCAGGCATGTTATTTACTGTTTTAGGAATTAACTAGCAGTCTCTCTCCTGCCACAAAACCCTTGGCCAAGATGTCAAAAAATCATAAAATATAGACTAAAAAATAGAGAGAGACAATAAAAAACATGATTAATATACTTACCACCTGTTGTGGTATGGCACATATCGCACTGGGTTACTTAACATCTCCCAAACTTGTTAAGTTGTAGGCTTCTTGAGACCAGGGATCTCATCTGTCTTGTTCACTACTGTAGCCCCATTGCCCAGGGAGCATCTCTCGCTTGGTAGACGCTCAGTGAATATTAGTGGAATGAAAAAGAATGGACACCTTTCTACCTGGCATATGGAGTTAGTGTCTCACCTGAAAGCACCACATTTTTTCCCCCCCCCAATACAGATTTTGTTATACAGATTAATTAAAATATACTTTTATTTGGTTTAAGTTTGAAGGAGTATTTTCCTTTCAAACTAATTTGTCTCAGCATAATGTATATTATTTAAAACTCTGTAAAGAAACCAACACATCTCCATGTTTCTTGCATAGCCAGTGACTCTTTACCGTGGCAGTTTTGCCCTGTAGGGGACCTTCAGCATTGTCTGGAGACATTTTTGGTTCTCACAACTGGCATCTGGTGGATAGAGGCCAGAGATGTTGCTATCTATCCTATATAATACACAAAACAGCCCCCTGCAACAAACAGTTTTCCAATCTACAAGTTCAATAGTGCTGACATTGGAAAACCTTCTGTTAGACGTGATGTGTTTGACAAGTTCACCTAAAAAGACCTCCTACAACTAACCACGTCCTCCAACTCTTCCATGAAGCAATTACCAGCTAAGTAGTGGATATCTTAGAGGTAAACACAACAGCCCTGAGGGGAAAAGTAATTCTTAGAGGAGGACATCTGGCAAGCTGCAGAGAGGGGTTCAGCATTTGAGCAGGCACCACAAAAGGAGATCCAAGTGGATTGCTACATAGCATGATGACACCGAGGTCTGGGCTTAAAATGAGTACTGAAATTATAGGCTTTTTAGCTGACAGTTGAAAAGCATGACTTTAAGTTAACGTAAGTGATGTAGAGGGGAAGGAACAATCATATAGAGCCTATAACTCCAAAATTGCTCTCTTTAAAATTGGAGTTGTCTTCTTCAGCTTAACATACTACCATTGATCAAAGCAGTGCTGTCATTCCTTTTTGGACCTGTCTTTAGAGCTTTTGTCATGCTCTTTTGAATAACATCAGAAGTTTCAAACATTGCCCTTTTAGGCAGGAATTTGCTTTGGAGGAAAAAATCAAGTTATTTGGACCTATATGTGGTGAATAAGGAAAATCATCCATGCTTCTAAAACAGTGTTCATAAAAATTGAAGACAGGCTATAAATTATATGAATATGACTTTAAAGGCAGTTCTGAAAAGGAGTTTTAGAAATGTCTTGAGCTAAGTTGATGACATTGGAGCAAATGTAGAGCCTCTGGAGATTACCATTTTCAGGAGAAATGCTCATATTGAGGTATCAGTGTTAGCAAAACATAACTAATAGTCATACTGGTTTCAGTGCTACGGATATATGTGGGAATAATGCCAGGTGTGTGCACAACCAAATTTATGTCAGTATGAGACTGTTTAGGACAGGTCTTATAGTGCTTTTTATATGTAAAAGTTTAAATCCACCCCCCCCCCAGTTTTATTGAGGTATAAATGACATATATATATGAAAGAAAAGTGAAAGCTGCTCAATCGTGTCCAACTCTTTGCAGCCTCATGGACTATACAGTCCATGGAATTCTCCAAGCAAGAAGACTCCAGTTGGGTAGCCGTTACCTTCTCCAGGGGATCGTCCCAAACCAGGGATCAAACCCAGGTCTCCCACATTGGAGGCAGATTTTTTACCAGCTGAGCCACCAGGGAAGCCCAATTATATATAATTGTATTTGTTTAAGGTAATGGGAACAGTGAGAGACTTTATTTTGGGGGGCTCCAATATCACTGCAGACGGTGACTGCAGCCATGAAATTAAAAGACGCTTGCTCCTTGGAAGAAAAGTTATGACCTGTTGGTGATGGACAGGGAGGCCTGGCATGCTGCAGTCCATGAGGTCACAAAGAGTCAGACACAACTGAGCAACTGAACTGAACTGACTGATACAAAATAATGATTTGATATAAGTGTTTCTTGCAAATGATCACCACAGTAAGTTTAGTTAACAGCCATCGCCTCACATAATTACCAGTTTTTTCCCTTGTGATGAGAACTTTTAAGATCTATTCTCTTAGCTGCCTTTAAATATAGAATATAGTATTGTTAACTGTAGTCCCCATATTGTACATTACATCCCCAGAACTTATTAATCTTACAATTGGAAGTTTGTATTTCAGTACAAATTATCCCTTTTCTTCTTCACCTCCAACTCCCACTGCTAGCAACCACCAATCTGTCCTCTGTTAAAGTTTAATTATGGCAGAAAGTGAAGAGGAACTAAAAAGTCTCTTGATGAAAGTGAAAGAGGAGAGTGGAAAAATTGGCTTAAAGCTCAACATTCAGAAAACGAAGATCATGGCATCTCGTCCCGTCACTTCATGGGAAATAGATGGGGAAACAGTGGAAACAGTGTCAGACTTTATTTTGGGGGGCTCCAAAATCACTGCAGATGGTGATTGCAGCCATGAAATTAAAAGACGCTTGCTCCTTGGAAGAAAAGTTATGACCAACCTAGACAGCATATTAAAAAGCAGAGACATTACTTTGCCAACAAAAGTCCATCTAGTCAAAGCTTTGGTTTTTCCAGTAGTCACATATGGATGTGAGAGTTGGACTATAAAGCAAGCTAAGCGCCGAAGAATTGATGCTTTTGAACTGTGGTGTTGGAGGAGACTCTTGAGAGTCGCTTGGACTGCAAGGAGATCCAACCAGTCCATCCTAAAGGAAATCAGTCTTGAATATTCATGAGAAGGACTGAGGCTGAAGCTGAAACTCCAGTACTTTAGCCACCTGATGTGAAAACCTGACTAATTTGAAAAGACCCTGATGCTGGGAAAGATTGAGGACAGGAGGAGAAGTGGATGACAGAGGATGAGATGGTTGATTCAATGGACATGAGTTTGAGTAATCTCCAGGAGTTGGTGATGGACAGGGAGGCCTGGCATGCTGCAGTCCATGAGGTCACAAAGAGTCAGACACAACTGAGCAACTGAACTGAACTGACTGATACAAAATAATGATTTGATATAAGTGTTTCTTGCAAATGATCACCACAGTAAGTTTAGTTAACAGCCATCGCCTCACATAATTACCAGTTTTTTCCCTTGTGATGAGAACTTTTAAGATCTATTCTCTTAGCTGCCTTTAAATATAGAATATAGTATTGTTAACTGTAGTCCCCATATTGTACATTACATCCCCAGAACTTATTAATCTTACAATTGGAAGTTTGTATTTCAGTACAAATTATCCCTTTTCTTCTTCACCTCCAACTCCCACTGCTAGCAACCACCAATCTGTCCTCTGTTAAAGTTTAATTATGGCAGAAAGTGAAGAGGAACTAAAAAGTCTCTTGATGAAAGTGAAAGAGGAGAGTGGAAAAATTGGCTTAAAGCTCAACATTCAGAAAACGAAGATCATGGCATCTCGTCCCGTCACTTCATGGGAAATAGATGGGGAAACAGTGGAAACAGTGTCAGACTTTATTTTGGGGGGCTCCAAAATCACTGCAGATGGTGATTGCAGCCATGAAATTAAAAGACGCTTGCTCCTTGGAAGGAAAGTTTTGACCAACCTAAATAGCATATTAAAAAACAGAGACGTTACTTTGCCAACAAAGGTCCATCTAGTCAAAGCTTTGGTTTTTCCAGTAGTCACGTATGGATGTGAGAGTTGGACTATAAAGAAAGCTGAGCGCCAAAGAACTGATACTTTTAAACTGTGGTGTTGGAGAAGACCCTGGAGAATCCCTTGGACTGCAAGGAGATACAACCAGTTCATCCTAAAGGAGACCAGTCCCTGGTGTTCATTGGAAGGACTGATGCTGAAGCTGAAACTCCAGTACTTTGGCCACCTCATGCAAAGAGTTGACTCATATTGGAAAAGACCCTGATGCTGGGAGAGATTGGGGGCAGGAGGAGAAGGGGACAACAGAGGAAGAGATGGCCGGATGGCATCACCGACTCGATGGACATGAGTTTGGGTAGACTCCGGGAGTTGGTGATGGACAGGGAAGCCTGGTGTGCTGCGATTCATGTGGTCACAAAGAATCGGACACAACTGAGTGACTGAACTGAACTGAACTGAACCACACTTCTAAATCTGGGAATTTCTACTTTAGGCAAGAAGGTATTTAAGTTCTTTCCTCAGATGTCAACTTTACATTGGCCACATAGACCTTATTTAGGATGGCTTTTCAGTGTCAAATCGAATGTATGTCTTATGTACTTGAGATGCTGCTGCTAAGTCACTTCAGTCGTGTCCGACTCTGTGCGACCCCATAGACGGCAGCCCACCAGGCTCCCCAGTCCCTGGGATTCTCCAGGCAAGAACACTGGAGTGGGTTGCCATTTCCTTCTCCAATGAATGAAAGTGAAAAGTGAAAGTGAAGTCGCTCAGTAGTGCCCGACCCTCAGCGACCCCATGGACTGCAGCCTTCCAGGCTCCTCCGTCCATGGGATTTTCCAGGCAAGAGTACTGGAGTGGGGTGCCATTGCCTTCTCTATGTACTTGAGATAGGTTAGTGTTATAACAGAAGAAGTAATAAAAGTCTGCTCCCAGTAGAGTAGCAATGGATCGCAGTTTGGCTGGGAGTGTCCTGATTTTAAAGTGGAAAGTTCTGCTTCCTGGGAAACCCCTTGCTGCTGCTGCTGCTGCTAAGTTGCTTCAGTCGTGTCCGACTCTGTGCGACCCCATAGATGGCCTCCTACCAGGCTCCCCCATCCCTGTGATTCTCCAGGCAAGAACACTGGAGTGGGTTTCCATTTCCTTCTCCAATGCATGAAAGTGAAAAGTGAAAGGGAAGTCAGTCAGTCGTGTCCGACTCTTAGCAACCTCATGGACTACCACCCACCAGGATCCTCCATCCATGGGATTTTCCAGGCAAGGGTACTGGAGTGCGGTGCCATTGCCTTCTCCGAGGAACTAAAGGAAACCCCTTAGTCCTAGGTAAATTGAGATGGTTACCAAACTCCCAGTCACTTAGCTAACGCCTCTATTCTTTTTGGACTATCTACAGTGAAAAGAGTTTGTTGTGATCCACACAATCAAAGGCCTCAGTGTAGTCAATGAAGCAGAAGTAGATGTTTTTCTGGAATTCCCTTGCTTTTTCTGTGATCCAGTGGATGTTGGCAATTTGATATCTGCTTCCTCTGCCTTTTCTAAATCCAGCTTGTACATGTGGAAGTTCTAAGTTCATGTACTGTTGAAGCCTAGTTTGAAGAATTTTGAGCGTTACCTTGCTAGCATATGAAATGAACACAATTGTACAGTAATTTGAACATTCTTTGACATTGTCCTTCTTTGGAGCTGAAATGAAAACTGACCTTTTCTGGCCTTCTGCAAAACCTGTATGCAGGTCAAAAAGCAATGGATAGACCCAGACCTGGAACAATGGACTGTTCAAAATTGGGAAAGGAGTACATCAAGGCTGTATATTGTCACCCTGCTTATTTAACTTATATGCAGAGTACATCATGCGAACTGCCAGGCTAAATGATCAAAAGCTGTAATCAAGATTGCCAGGAGAAATATCAATAACCTCAGATATGCAGATGATACCTCTTTACTTTCAATGGCAGAAAGTAAAGAGGAACTAAAGAGCCTCTTGATGAAGGTGAAAGAGGAGGGTGAAAAAGCAGGCTTAAAACTCAACATTCAGAAAACTAAGATCATGGCATCTGGTCCTATCATTTCATGGCAAATAGATGGGGACAAAATGGAAACAATGATAGACTTTATTTTCTTGGGCTCCCAAGTCACTGCAGATGGTGACTGCAGCCATGAAATTATTATTATTTTTTTTTTTTTTGCTGATCTCCTTTATTTTATTTTTTTTTTCTACATTTATTTTATTTATTTATTTATTTATTTATTTATTTATTTTTTTCTTATTTATTTTTTTACACGAACTCCCAAACATGAACCCCCCTCCCACCTCCCCCCCCCACATCTTCCCTCCAGATCATCCCCATACACCAGCCCCAAGCATCCTGCATCCTGCATTGAACATAGACTGGCAATTCATTTCTTACATGATAGTATACATATTTCAATGCTATTCTCCCAAATCATCCCTCCCTCTCCCTCTCCCTCTCCTTCTCCCTCAGAGTCCATAAGTCCGCTCTACACATCTGTATCTTTTTTGCTGTCTTGCATGCAGGGTCCTCATTACCATCTTTCTAAATTCCATATATATGTGTTAGTATACTGTATTGGTGTTTTTCTTTCTGGCTTACTTCACTCTGTATAATTGGTTCCAGGTTCATCCATCTTATTAGAACTGATTCAAATGTATTCTTTTTAATGGCTGAGTAATACTCCATTGTGTATATATACCACAGCTTTCTTATCCATTCATCCGCTGATGGACATCTAGGTTGTTTCCATGTCCTGCAGCCATGAAATTAAAAGACACTTGCTCCTTGGAAGAAAAGCTATGACAAACCTAGACAGCATATTAAAAAGCAGAGACATCACTTTGCTGACGAAGGTTGGTGTAGTCAAAGCTATAGTTTTTCCAATAGTCGTGTATGGATGCGTGAGTTGGGCCATAAAGGAGGCTGAGTGCCGAACAACTGATGCTTTTGAATTCTGGTACTGGAGAAGACTCTTGAGAGTCTGTTGGACAGCAAGGAGATCAAACCAGTCAATCCTAAAGGAAGTCAGTCCTGAATATTCATTGGAAGGACTGAAGGTGAAGCTAAAGTTCCAATACCTTGGCCATCTGATGTGAAGAGCTGACTCGTTAAAAAAGATCCTGATGCTGGGAAAGATTGAAGGCGGGAGGAGAAGGGGATGACAGAGGAGGATGAGATGGTTGGATGGCATCACCGACATGATGGACATGAGTGTGAGCAAGCTCTGGGAGCTGGTGATGGACAGGGAAGCCTGGCATGCTGCAGTCCGTGGGGTCGCAAAGAGTTGGATATGACTTAGGGACTGAACAGTGACGGTGAAAACAAAACAATGCCTTCCCATAATAAATAAAGGAAAAGGACATATCCCTATTGGGAGAAGCATAGCAACTCGAGTCAAACAGCAATATATGTTAGTTGAAAGCAGGCTGGGTTAATTACTTTTTAAGAAAATTAATTAATTAATTTTATTTGGAGGCTAATTACTTTACAATATTGTGGTGGTTTTCCCCATACATCGACGTGAAGCAGCCATGGGTGTACAAGTGTTCCCCCATCCTGACCCCCCTCCCACCTCCTTCCTGGTTGTCCCAGTGTGCCAGTCTGAGTGCCCTGCTTCAGGCATTGGACTTGCACTGGTGTTCTGTTTTACATGTGGTAATGTACATGTTTCAATGCTATTTTCTCAAATCATCTCACTCTCGCCTTCTCCCACAGAGTCCAAAGTCTGTTCTTTACATCTCTTCTCTTTCGCTGTCTTGCATACGTATAGGGTCGTCATTATCGTCTTTTAAAATGCCATATATATGCATTAATATGCTATATTGGTGTTTCTCTCTCTGACTTACTTCACTCTGTATAATCGGCTCCAGTTTCATCCACCTCATTAGAACGGACTCAAATGTGTTCTTTTTTTATAGCTGAGTAAGACTCCATTGTGTATATGTACCACAGCTTTCTTATCCATTTGTCTGCCAATGGACATCTAGGTTGCTTCATGTCCTGGCTATTGTAAACAGTGCTGCAATGAACATGTGTCTCTTTCATTTCTGGTTTCCTTGGTGTGTATATCCAGCAGTGGGATTGCAGGGTCATATGGAAGTTCTATTTCCAGTTTTTTAAGGAGTCTTCCAGTTTTTTAAGTTGTACTAGTTTGCAGAAGGTTCATAGCAATACAAGCCTACCTCAAGAAACAAGGGAAACATCAAATAAACAACCTAACTTTACGCCTAAAGCAACTAGAACAAGAACAGAAGAACTCCAAAGTTAGTGGAAGGACAGAGATCATGAAAATCACTAACTTTTATGCTGATTCAAACTGAAGTACATGTGCGCACGCTGAGTCGTGTCTGGCTCCTTATACTCTCTTGGCCTGTAGCCCACCAGGCTCTTCTGTCCATGGGATTTCCCAGGCAAGAACACTGGAGTGGTTGGCCATTTCCTACTCCAAGGGATCTTCCCGACCCAGAGATAGAACTTGTTGTCTCCTGCATTGGCAGGTAAGTGCTTTACCACTGCACCACCTGGGAAGGCCTAAACTGAAATCACAAGTTTTACTTTATGGCAATAATGCAGGCCATGTTTTACCAACCTACAATAACAACAACTGCCATAATAAAAAGAACAATAACACAATTTTATGCTTTACCCATTATGCTTTTCATATTTATTTTGGTTTTTAGGAGACATGTTTTGACAACTAATGTCCTTGGGCAAGAAAATAATTGATTTACTTGGTGATTCAATGATCACCACATCTACTGGACAGTAGATCTATTTGTACAGTACATCTGGCAATTGTAGATAATGCTTGAAAAATGAATCATAATGGAATCTGTGCTCAATTGTGTCTGACTCTTTGCAACCCTATGGTCTAGAGCTAGCCAGGCTCCTCTGTCCATGGGCTTCTCCAGGCAAGAATACTGGAGTGTGTTGCCATTCCCTTCTTTAGGGGATCTTCCTGAGCCAGGGATTGAACCTGTGTCTCTTGTGTCTCCTGCACTGCCAGGTGGATTCTTTATCATTGAGCCGCCTGGGAAGCCCATGGTGGAGTTTAGCTGAGAGTTAACATTAAAAATATACACCATTGAGGGGATATTTATGGTTTTATATATATAGAAAAGAGATAGTGTAGTGATAAAGTACTGCGGTCAGGAGGAGTTGTGTTTGCATCCTGCCTTAACTGGAGTATGACTTTGAACTAGTTGTTGGCCTCTGTAAACCTGAGTTCCTTCACAGAATCAGTCAGTCAGTTCAGTTGCTCAGTCGTGTCCAACTCTTTGTGACCCCATGGATTGCAGCACAACAGGCTTCCCTGTCCACCACCAGTTCCCAGAGCTTGCTCAAAGTCATGTCCATCAAGCCAGTGATGCCATCCAACTATCTCATCCTCTGTCATCCTCTTCTCCTCCTGCCTTCAATCTTGCCCAGCATCAGGGTCTTTTCAAATGAGTCAGTTCTTCACATCAGGTGGCCAAAGTATTGGAGCTTCAGCTTCAGCTTCAATCCTTCCGATTAATATTAAGGGTTTATTTCTTTTAATATTGATTGGTTGGATCTCCTTGCAGTCCAAGAGGCTCTCAAGAGTCTTCTCCAACAGCACAGTTCAAAAGCATCAGCTCTTCAGTGCTCAGCTTTCTTTATGGTTCAACTCTCGTATCCATACGTGACTATTGGAAAAACCACCGCTTTGACTAGATGGACCTTTGTTGGCAAAGTGATGTCTCTGCTTCCTAAGGAGCAAGAGTCTTTTAATTTCATGGCTGCAGTCACCATCTGCAGTGATTTTGGAGCCCAAGAAAATAAAGTCTGTTACTCTTTCCGTTTTGTCCCCTAATATTTGCCATGAAGTGATGGGACCAGATGCCATGATCTGTTTTTTGAATGTTGAGTTTCAAGCCAGATTTTTTATTCTCTTCTTTCACTTTCATCAAGAGGCTCTTTAGTTCTTCTTCACATTCTGCCATAAGGATGGTATCATCTACATATCTGAGGTTATTGATATTTCTCCTGGCAATCTTGATTCCAGCTTGTGTTGCATCCAGCCCAACATTTCACATGATGTACTCTGCATATAAGTTAAATAAGCAGCCTTGACATACTCCTTTCCCAATTTGGAACCCGTCTGTTGTTCCATGTCTGGTTCTAACTGTTGCTTCTTGACCTGCATACAGATTTCTCAGGAGGCAGGTCAGATGTTCTGGTATGTCCATCTCTTTAAGAATTTTCCACAGTGTGTTGTGATCCACACAGTCAAAGTCTTTGGTGTAATCAATAAAGCAGACACAGATGTTTTTCTAGAACTCTCTTTCTTTTTCTAAAACAGGTACAGTTATGGTGCTTGTCTCCTGGAACTTCTGTTTATTAAATGGCAATGAATGTACAACACTTAGTACTATGCCTAGCATGTAGTAAGCACAAAATAAATGTGAACCATTGTTATTTGCACCTACCAAAAGTTTCTGTAATAGTGTATCCTGACTGTATTTGAGTCATGTTATTTCTTTGATTCCTTATTTTCTATCCATTACTTCTTGTAGAAGAATCTTGTTTAAAATCTATACAAAGAACACAAAGAATTTTGATAAAAGATGTTTTGCTATGTATCATTCTAGGTTCCAGAGGTCAATATAAAGTGTTATTCTAAAAGAATACTGATAAGAAATAGCTCAGCCATGACAGAAAACCCTTGGCTATCTCAAATCAGAATAAGTTAAAGAAAGAAAAAAAGAAATTCTAAAAGTGAACAATTAAAAGAAAAAAAGTCAATAACTATTAAAACCAGATTTGAACTACTAGTATATCTTGCAAACAACTTTATGTATATCTTAGGCAGGAGATGTTGAAACACATCTTATTTGGGACAAGAAAGTAAGATATGTTATCCATATGTATTAAGATAAAAGATGTTGGCAACCAAATGATGATAACCAAGGTAGTTGTTATACAGGTATTAAAAAGCAAGATAACATGCCCCAGATTATCCTAACTTCTGAAGTTCTATAACATGATGACTTCAAAATTAGTGTGTTACATTTATGGAATTGAAATAGTCAACATTTTGTCCCTCAAAAGTTTCTCTTGTGGCTGTTTTGACAGCAGTTGTTGACAGAACACTGTAACACTCTTGAAAAACACTATCAGGAAAACACCTGGAAAAAGCAAGGTGTGTCCATTGTAGGACTCTGTAGATAAAAGCATGGCAGGATCACATGGTCATCTACTAAGCTAACCAGAGGTAGAGTGAAAGAAAAGAAGGTGGGGAGACAGCACATTAGGCAACTCTCCTCCAGCAAGTTCCTTATATAATAAATAGGTCCAGATGCCATAGACTTAAAGCCGTGTGTTCTGCTGTAGTGTATATGGTTTCATTTTGTGTATGAGACCTGACTGTGAGGGTTTAGAAAGAAAGAGAAGATATTAGGCAAAACCAGCACTTTCTTGCCAGATGAGGGCTCCAGATGTGCTGTTTAGGGGCTCCAGTGCTGTTTTGAATACAAGTGACAGATGATTAGGAGAGGTCACTGACTATCCCATTCTTTCTGTGACCTAGTTTTAGAAATCTATCACCCAAGAAGAGAACAGCTCTCAATGGATTCCACACCCTGGTAATCACCCCAGATTAGCCTCTGCTTTCCTCTGTGAGCCCCTACTTCATTTTCTCACCCTCTGTTGCATTCCAACTATAAAACAAAGGCAGTTTCTGGCTATTCCTTTTGTGTTCTTTAAACGTTATTAGAATTGGTACAGTGCATCTTCTAACTTCATTAATATTGTTGGAGGTTGGAAAATCCTAAAAAGTTATATTAAGGTTTACTAGTCTCCCTATGATTTCCTCTAACGTTTCAAATCTATCAGAACATAACTGAGCATTGTTCTCACTTCTAAATGTCTCGTGGAAAGTGCTAGGAGAATGCCATGAGTATTTTAAGAGTGAAATCAATAAAAGGCTTTCTATTTTACTGTAAAAATGAGTATGGTTAAGATAAATATATTTAGGCTAAGATTTCTGGGTCAAGCACTTCAGTCAGTTCAGTTGCTCAGTCGAATCTGACTCTTTGTGACCCCATGAAATGCAGCAGGCCAGGGCTCCCTGTTGATCACCAACTCCTGGAGTCCATCCAAACCCATGTCCATTGAGTCGGTGATGCCATCCAGCCATCTCATTCTCTGTCGCCCCATTCTCCTCCTGCCTTCAATCTTTCCCAGCATCAGTGTCTTTTCAAATGAGTCAACTCTTCGCATCAGGTGGCCACAGTTATGGAGTTTCAACTTCAGCATCAGTCCTTCCAATGAACACCCAGAACTGATCTCCTTTAGGATGGACTGTTTGGATCTCCTTGCAGTCCAAGGGACTCTCAAGAGTCTTTTCCAACACCACAGTTCAAAAGCATCAATTCTTCCACGCTCAGCTTTCTTTATACTCCAACTCTCACATCCATACACGACTACTGGAAAAACCATAGCCTTGACTAGACTGACCTTTGAGACAAAGTAATGTCCCTGCTTTTTAATATGCTGTCTAGGTTGGTCATAACTTTCCTTCGAAGGAGTAAACGTCTTTTAATTTCATGGCTGCAGTCACCATCTTCAGTGATTTTGGAGCCCCCCAAAACAAAGTCTGACACTGTTTCCCCATCTATTTCCCATGAAGTAATGGGACCGGATGCCATGATCTTCGTTTTCTGAATGTTGAGTTTTAACATAACTTTTTCACTCTCCTCTTTCACTTTCATCAAGAGGCTTTTTAGTTCTTCTTCACTTTCTGCCATAAAGGTGGTGTTATCTGCATATCTGAGATTATTGACATTTCTCCCGGCAATCTTGATTAAAGCTTGTGCATCCTCCAGCCCAGCATTTCTCATGATGTACTCTGCATATAAATTAAGTAAGCAGGGTGACAATATACAGCCTTGACGTACTCCTTTTCCTATTTGGAACCAGTCTGTTGTTCCATGTGCAGTTCTAACTGTTGCTTCCTGACCTGCATACAGGTTTTTCAAGAGGCAGGTCGGGTAGTCTGGTATTCCCATCTCTTTCAGAATTTTTCACAGGTTATTGTGATCCACACAGTCAAAGGCTTTAGCATAGTCAATAAAGCAGAAATAGGTGTTTTTCTGGAACTCTCTTCCCTTTTCCATGATCTAGCGGATGTTGGCAATTTGATCTCTGGTTCCTCTGTCTTTTCTAAAACCAGCTTAAGCATCTGGAAGTTCACGGTTCATGTATTGCTGAAGCCTGCCTTGGAGAATTTTGAGCATTACTTTACTAGCATGTGAGATGAGTACAACTGTGCAGTAGTAGTTTGAGCATTCTTTGGCATTGCCTTTCTTTGGGATTGGAATGAAAACTGACCTTTTCCAGTCCTGTGGCCACTGCTGAGTTTTCCAAAGTGCTGGCATATTGAGTGCAGCACTTTCACAGCATCATCTTTTAGGATTTGAAATAACTCAACTAGAATTCCATCACCTCCACTAGCTTTGTTCATAGTGAGACTTCCTAAGGCCCACTTGACTTCCCATTCAAGAATTTCTGGCTCTAAGTGAGTGATCACACCGTTGTTATTATCTGGGTCATGAAGATCTTCTTTGTACAGTTCTTCTGCGTATTCTTGCCACCTTTCTTAATATCTTCTGCTTCTGTTAGGTCCATACCATTTCTGTCCTTTATTGAGCCCATCTTTGCATGAAATGTTTCCTTGATATCTCTAATTTTCTTGAAGAGATCTCTAGTCTTTCCCATTCTGTTGTTTTCCTCTATTTCTTTGCATTGATCACTAAGGAAGGCTTTCTTATCTCTCCTTGCTATTCTCTGGAACTCTGCATTAAGATGCTTATATCTTTCCTTTTCTCCTTTGCTTTTTCCTTCTCTTCTTTTCACAGCTATTTGTAAGGCCTCCTCAGACAGCCATTTTGCATTTTTGCATTTCTTTTTCTTGCGCATGGTCTTGATTCCTGCCTTCTGTACAATGTCATGAACCTCCATCCACAGTTCATCAGGCACTCTGTCTATCAAATCTAGTCCCTTAAATCTATTTCTCACTTCCACTGTATAATCATAAGGGATTTGATTTAGGTCATATCTGAATGGTCTAGTGGTTTTCCCCACTTTCTTCATTTTAAGTCTGAATATGGCAATAAGGAGTTCATGATCTGAGCCACAGTCAGCTCCTGGTCTTGTTTTTGTTGACTGTGTAGAGTTTCTCCATCTTTGGCTGCAAAGAATATAATCAATCTGATTTCAGTGTTGACCATCTGGTGATGTCCATGTGTAGAGTCTTCTCTTGTGTTGTTGGAAGAGAGTGTTTGCTATGACCCGTGCATTCTCTTGACAGAATTCTATTAGCTTTTGCCCTGCTTCATTCTGTACTCCAAGGCCAAATTTGCCTGTAAGTCCAGGTGTTTCTTGACTTCCTACTTTTGCATTCCAGCCCCATATAATGAAAAGGACAAATTTTGGGGGTGTTAATTCTAGAAGGCCTTGTAGGTCTTCATAGAACCGTTTAACTTCAGCTTCTTCAGGGGGTCAAGCACTTAAAGTGGACCAATTTTTTAAATGTATTGATTAGTTGTCTTACTTTTGTGAAGTTACAACTAAAAATTTTAAGCAAACACTCTTCTTAATCTCTCTATCAAGATGAGTTTTTTGCTAGTGCTTCAGGTTTTACAAGAGATCACATTTTTTCTTGGCTTCAAGGCAGTTTAATTCATTTTTAGGCAGACTGACTGAATTCCATGAACTTCAGAGTCTCTAGTGATAAAGTTCTTTGTCATCTCTGTGTTATCTCTTTTCAGCCAGATGGGGAAAATGGTTTATATCAGGCACAAGGTATATTTGAACAATAAGGTCACAAGCAGAGATATATTACCTTTCATGGGCAGTGAGACATGTAACACATTACAGCCTTCCCCTTTAAGCTACATAGCAAATGGGCTTTGTTTTTATGCCTGGATTCCCATATGGTATTATTTTCTAGGTTCATGTCGACAACCTGAACCTTTTTAAAGCAGCATTTCCTCTTAAAATGTAGAGGAGGAGGACGATCTTCATTCCAGTCTCTTAAGTTTGCTTAAAGCCACCTGAAATAAGTTTATTGCCTCAAACTCTATACTTATTCCCTGTGTCTTTCACTTTCTTCCTCTCTTCTAATGGGCAGAATCAGCATTCTGCTACTTAGGCCTGGCCCAGAAGAAGTTATCATCCCACTTCAGCTTTCAAATCTATTCCCCTGAAAAAGGATATTTTGAACTACATGGAAAATTGAAGCAATTTAAGGGAATGGAGTTTAATTCTAGTATGTGGGCTAGGTTTTAAGTTCTGCTAGGAAGTGCTCCCGGAACACTATGTGTATGCGCGTGTGTTTAAATTTTAGAAGGACAGCATAGCTTTGGAATCGGCAAGATTTAAATAATAATGAGACTGCTGCTGATGCTAAGTCGCTTCAGTCGTGTCCGACTCTGTGCGACCCCATAGAGGGCAGCCCACCAGGCTTCCCGATCCCTGGGATTCTCCAGGCAAGAACACTGGAGTGGGTTGCCATTGCCTTCTCCAATGCATGAAAGTGAAAAGTGAAAGTGAAGTCGCTCAGTCGTGTCTGTCCGACCCTCCGAGACCCCATGGACTGCAGCCCACCAGGCTCCTCTGTCCATGGGATTTTCCAGGCAAGAGTACTGGAGTAGGTTGCCGTTGCCTTCTCCGAATAATGAGACGACTGCTGCTGCTGCTGCTGCTAAGTCGCTTCAGTCGTGTCCAACTCTGTGCGACCCCATAGATGGCAGCCCACCAAGCTCCCCCGTCCCTGGGATTCTCCAGGCAAGAACACTGGAGTGGGTTGCCGTTTCCTTCTCCAATGCATGAAAGTGAAAAGTGAAAGTAAAGTCGCTCAGTCTAGCGACTCCATGGACTACAACCTACCAGGTTTCTCCGTCCACGGGATTTTCCAGGCAAGAGTACTGGAGTGGGGTGCCATTACCTCCTCCGAATAATGAGACTAGATGTCATTATTACCATACTCTAAATTGCTTTTTGTTTAATGTCTCCTTAGCTTGAGGGGATTTGATTATGTTTGCCATTTCCAGCAAAACATAAAGAAGTTTGAATGTAATAGTCCAAAAGGAAACTTCTTTGGCTAGTGAACTCTGGAAGCAAAACAACAACAGAAACAACACTTTTTCTTTTCCCTCTCTAGAATTTGTTCAGAGAGGGGTTCAAAGTGGTTTAGAGCTCTGTCTCACCTATTTCCAACTGTGGTTTATGAAAGTTGGAATTTTTAATGTTTGTTGATTGCACTAATATGATCCAGGTTGTTAAGACCTTGGCTAATAGGAACGAAATTAAGAACAAATTTAATCAAGCACAGGAAAAAAAAATCAGCAGTAAGAATAAAAGAAAGAAAAGAAAAGAAGTGGTCGGGACATAAAATGCTCAGGAAACATGTTTTACCACAGTGGTTCTCAGACTCCAGAGTGTATCATGATAGCCTGGTAGGCTTAGTAAATCAAAGATCACTGTCTCCCACCCCGCATTTCTTATCCAGTGGGTCTGGTGTAAGATCCAGTAATTTGCACTTCTAGTAAGTTCTAAGGTCTAGGGACCACTCTGAAAAATACTGTTCTACCAAAACAGGCCCTCCTGGGTCACAGTGCCAAATGAGTGTTCTCCTGCCCCAGATAACGCCCTTCTGCTGCCCCAAGGTGCAAAGAGGGGATTTTCTCCTTCAAATACCACATTCCTGGAATCATGATCATTGTCCTCTTTCTTCACCACAATTGTCCCCTCATTATACATGGAACATTCATATAAATATACATAAATATTCTAGTTTTTATTACAGTATGAAAGAATTGATGTATGTCCATTAACAATGAAGGCGAATTAGAAACACACCATATCATGTTACTTGGTTAGCTTGTCACAGGCTTAAAGCATGGAATAAGCATTTAGACATGCTCCTCTCTGATTAGCAGTAAAAGGATCTTTCTTGATCTAACCCACTA
The DNA here is from genome assembly GCA_006410675.1 of Oreotragus oreotragus. Lineage (NCBI taxonomy): Eukaryota > Metazoa > Chordata > Mammalia > Artiodactyla > Bovidae > Oreotragus > Oreotragus oreotragus. The sequence continues at coordinate 39,629 of SJYX01013959.1, read as the reverse complement.
AAGAAGTTTAAAAATAACAAAGCCTGGGTCCCATTTCAGATGAATTACACAAAATCTCTGAATGGGGGCCTGGTAATTAAACCCCTTTCAGTTAATTCTAGTGTGTAAGTAAACTCGCTCAGTCGTGTCCAGCTCTTTGCGACCCCATGGACTGTAGCCTCTCAGACTCTTCCTTCCATGAGATTTTCCAGGCAAGAGTGCTGGAGTGGATTGCCATTTCCTTCTCCAGGGGATCTTCCCGACCCAGGGGTCGAACCTGGGTCTCCCGCATTGCAGGCAGACGCGTTACCATCTGAGCCACCAGGGAAATGTAGCCAAGGTTAAGAACCATTAGTAACTCTAACCGTGTATTCTCACTGGTTATCAGTAAGGTAAGATCACCCCCCACGGGAGTGAAAATTATTTCTCTGGAGGCAAAAATATATCTTAACTGTTACACTGGTTTGTGGGCCATCAGCTGGCCACAACACATGCACATGTGTGTAGTATATCTGTAGTTCAGTTCAGTCGCTCAGTTGTGTCTGACTCTTTGCAACCCCATGAATCACAGCACGCCAGGCCTCCCTGTCCATCACCCAAACTCATGTTCATCCAGCCATCTCATCCTCTGTCGTCCCCTTCTCCTCCTGCCCCCAATCCCTCCCAGCATCAGAGTCTTTTCCAATGAGTCAGCTCTTCACATGAGGTGGCCAAAGTACTGGAGTTTCAGCTTTAGCATCATTCCTTCCAAAGAAATCCCAGGGTTGATCTCCTTTAGGATGGACTGGTTGGATCTCCTTGCAGTCCAAGGGAGTCTCAAGAGTCGTCTCCAACACCACGTAGTATTAGTGCTTAATGAGGATGGGGACAATTAGGAAAAAAGACCTCTTAGGAAATGATCATGAAAAAAGATTGAGAAATATTGCCCTAACTCTGGGAGGCTGCTATTAGTTTTTAATACTCCAACTTCCTTCTAAATCTTTTTGGGTGCTGTTGTAGATATTGGTGGGGAAGAATAGCATTTTAAAATTCTGTTACATTTTGCTCACCTGGCTAGATGTTTTTACATATAGTATCGAGTAATGCTACCCTGTATTCTTCCTCTAGAATATGCACAGAAGTTATAATTAGTTTTGTTTCATCATGGCTTCATACTATTTTGTATTGAATATAACTCTGATCTTCATGAAGCTTTCAGAAAAATTCTATTGAATCTGTAAGGCAACCAGGTGACTTCAAATTGCTTTTACTCTAAACTACTGTCAAACACATGTAATGAAGTTTGTAAAACAGCATTCTATTAGAAGAAACCACAACAGAAAACAACCTCCATATTCTTGTCTGAATAATATTACTTTTCTAAAGAATTATAGAAAATTATTACTTCATTAATTTATAGTAATAGAGCTTTAGACTATAACTTGCTACAAAAAAAACCAAAATATTAAAATATCTCTGATATTTGCAAGAGTACACATTTGTTTTAAAATGTACTCAGGATTTTGTTTTTATTAAGATATGGTGAGGCCAACAGATCGGAAGATAATTGCCACTAAAAAGTTATAGCTGATGCTTGAACGACGTGGGAGTTAGGGGTGCCAACCCTCCTTGCATTTGGAAATCATGTATAACTTACAGTCAGCCCTCTGTGTTCATGGTTCCCCATTCTTGGATTCAACCAACCATGGATCTTGTAGTCACTGTATTTACTGCTGAAGAAAGTTCTCATATATGTGAATGCACACAGTTCAAACTTGTATTGTTCGAGGGTCAACTATGGTTTGTCACTGACAGTTTCCAAGGGAAGGGGACACGCCACACCATGAAGGGACACACAGGGAAAAACCAGGGTTGGTTAGGAGGCAGAGAGGGAGGGGAGAGCTTGGGCAAAAGGCTTTAATGTGATTTCCAGGGAGGGAATGGGCAAGGCAAGGTGAGCAGGTTTAGGATTGGATACTTCAATAATTTTGGAGGGTTCTGGATTATCAGGGTGGTCCCTAGCTGTCTGGCCTTGAGATGATTACAGCAGAGGAATGCTGCCTCCTAGAGTACTTGATAGAGGAGGCAGGTGGGGGTGTGGACTCAGAATTGGGTTGATTTGCATCAGAGTTGGGCTCTAATTAGTTCTGCCTCCCGTCTTGTTTCTTTATGTGGTTGTTCATGCAGAGACAGAATGTAACGATGGAAGTTCAGAGCAGACACATTCTGTTACCAGACAGTACCGGTACACAAAGAGATGGCCGATTTGTTGGGACCTGAGGGTGAAAATATATAGCTTCTAAATAGGACCAGAAGTTTTTATTATTTAGTCATGTTATTTTTACTGTCCAAAAAAAAGAAAGCAGCATTGCATCCTGAAAAGAAGCTAGACTGTATAGAAAAGTAGGCCAGGGCTGGAATTCTAACTCAGCTCTTCTCCAGCTATGTGTATTACTTCTTCAAACATGAGGCTTTTCATCAGAAAATGCAAATTACATCTATTCTTGAGATTGGAAACAACTGAGAAGCAAAACCCAGGAAACAGATGAAGATTTAAATTTAAAATTTTTTAAAAACTAAATTAAGCTGATTTTGAGGGTGTGGCCAAGATGTATGGCCATAATGAGCTTCTTAGTTTTTCACCTCACCAAGGAGGAGCCCACCTGTGTGTTTTGGTTTTTTTTTTTTTGGCTGTGCTGCATGGCTTGTGGGATCTTAGTTCCTGGACCAGGGAGTGAACCCGGCCCCGGCAGTGCAGGTGCTGAGTCCTAACCATGGGCCACCAGGGAACTCCCAGCCACTCTTCTAAACTCATCACATGGACTGGCTGAGAATAGATCCTAAGTAAGTGGTCTCCTGAGCAGGGAGGAGCAAGGTGGGGGGTGGGGGGTGGTGTCTGACAAAAGCTAAGCCTGCTCAGTCCCGCTTCCCTATCTCAGCCCTATCTCAGGCAAGGCCCTCTTCCTCCTCCCCCAAGGGTGAGTGAGGAGTGATTAAGGAGAGACAGTGGGTTCCTGCCTCCCCACCCTGGGAAAGTTAGAAGTAGGGATGGAAATCCCCCTATACCACTTTGAGGAGTCTTATGAAGATAGATTACAGATTAGATATGCAAGATGCCTAACCAGGGCAACAGGCATTTTAAATACAGATAAATTCACCAGGACTTCATTCTTCTTCTGGAACTGAATTTATAAAATAGCTCTCTTTTTTATCTTTTTTCTCTTATTAATATTGGACACCATACTTTTCAATTTAGAAAAGGGGATGCTCTGTCTGAATTACTTATAATTATGTATTCTGAATTACCTCACTGACTTTATATATGTTCTCAAATTCCATTCCAGCTAGACTGTAATTGGTGAAAATGTTAGAGATAATACAATAGCAATCTTTTCACATAAGTATTAAACCTTACTATTCAGTTGTTTTGTTGGTGTTTTACTTGAACACATTGGATGGTAGGTATTTAATTCATCTTGCCATATAGAACAGTTAGGCACATCTTCATTGTTACACATACAGGCCAACAAAGAAGAGTTTGGTAGTTTTCAACAGTAATACTAATAGAAACTATTTATAAAGTACTTTATGTGTCAGGCGCTGGGCTAGGTGCTTTATAAAGCTTTATTTCTAATCCTCTGCTGCTGCTGCTGCTGCTAAGTCACTTCAGTCATGTCCGACTCTGTGCAACCCCGTAGACAACAGCCCACCAGGCTCCGCCGTCCCTGGGACTCTCCAGGCAAGAACACTGGAGTGGGTTGCCATTTCCTTCTCCAATACATGAAAGTGAAAAGTGAGAGTGAGGTCGCTCAGTCGTGTGTCCGACTCTTCACGACCCCACGGACTGTAGCCTACCAGGCTCCTCCATCCATGGAATTTCCAGGCAAGAGTACTGGAGTGGGGTGCCATCACCTTCTCCAATAGCAAGTCTCAAAAGAATTACTATTATTTCAATTTTATAAAAGAGAAAACTGAAGCTCAAAGAGGTGGAGTGATTTTCCCAAAGTTATAGGTATCAGATTGAAACTAGTAAAGTCAAAATTCTAACTCAGAACCCTGCAAAGCCCATATTGTTTCCTTTTAAATAAGTCCTTCAGTCTCTCCCTGGGAAAAATCTAATGTGAAAAGAAAGAAAACAAGGCTGTAGTTCTATTAGCATAATTTTGACGTGACCTTGGAACCTCACTTAATGGAAGTGTAAGAAGGGATACGAAGACAACCCTTTTCAAATCTTCACATATGAGTTTAAACACATTATTCATTTTCAGCTAAAATATTTTAGCTGGTTCATCCAAACTATGTTGAGAGCTTAGAGAAAATGAAACAAGTTTCCTACATTGATTTAATTTGAAGTTTTAGTGGGCTCACAATTGTTTTTCTAAAGTTCTACAACACCATGTACTTCTCCTTTTAGAGCATTCCTCTCACTGGGACAGAATAGCTGCTCATTATTCATTGATTATTACTAAAGGCGTAGCGTTCTCAGAAATGAATGTTAGAGGGTATTAACTTCAGACCAGAGCAGGAGAGAGTCTGCTGGACCCAACCTTTCTCCAGCTGTAGCCATTCCTTTTGAAAATAAAAAATTGCTCATAACTGTGTACACCATGAGGCTCTGAACACTTCGTGCCGTGTAGAATTTTTGTAATTTGCACGTGTAACTGCAAAAGCACCCTGCTAATTATAAAGGCCTAAGAATTAATATAGGTTGCCAAATATCACCTAAGTGAAGACCATAAGTCAGCTTGAAATTGGGTATTAATGAGTTCCATGGAGAATCAGAGGCACTGACCTCTCTTGGTCTTCTTCAGTGAATTTTTCTCTAACAAAACTGGACTTCTCTGGGCTTGGTGAGGCATGGATCAGAATGAAAAAGGTGGAGCAGATCCCCTCGCCCCTCCCAGAAGGCCAGGATTCCTGCCCAGGCCCTTGTCCATCTCCACTTTCCTGACACACGGCCACATCTGACTCCAGGTACCTATCGCCCTATCCTCGGACTCTAACCATCACGTCTCCTTAGCATCCCCCGCTACTTAAGCTTTTCTTCTCGTATAGGTTTTACTATGTTATGTTATAAAATCACACTTTTAATTCGGTTTTTAAAAGATTTGCTGCTGCTGCTAAGTCACTTCAGTCGTGTCCGACTCTGTGTGACCCCATAGACGGCAGCCCACCAGGCTCCCCCATCCCTGGGATTCTCCAGGCAAGACCACTGGAGTGGGTTGCCATTTCCTTCTCCAATGCATGAAAGAGAAAAGTGAAAGTGAAGTCGCTCCGTCTGTCCGACTGTTAGCGACCCCATGGACTGCAGCCCACCAGGCTACTCCGTCCATTTAAAAGATTTAAGTACATAAATTTTCACGTAATCGTATCTTACAACACTGGTACACATCTTTAAAACAAAAGAAGGTGTTTTAAAAAATAGGCAGTTTGCCTACAGATGAGCCTTAAATGTCTTCATCATTCAATGGGGGTTTGGCTTTTTTCCCATTTTTTTTCCCTCTCTCTCTTTTTAACTTCAGGAAGATTATTCATGGGGAAAGTCCTAGATCTTATTTCCAAACCGAACACAAACTGTATTACAAAGCACCCTTTCATATAGATTCATCATTGCCATCTACGGAATATGTATGTCTTCAAATGTGAAAAGATGTTCAACTGAAAATGAACATTTCTATTCTGGTCACAGAATTAGCTGATATTAAGTCTGCCACCCATCTGTCTGTCTCAGAAGAACACTCATGTGCAGTCAGGAAAAGAATGAGAGGCTGAAGGAACTCTAGGCGTAATCCAGGCACAAAACTGAGCTACACAGAAACACGTATCTATTCTTGAAATAGATGGCATTTCCACACTCCCCAAATTTACTGGTTGGTTTATTAACTATTTTTCCAGATATATAGATGTAGATGTAAAGTGTGTATGTATGCATATATTATATATATATATATAGGTACAGATATAATGTGTATATATATGGATGTAGATATAGATTTGTGTGTATACATCTGCCTATATTTAGGTATACATGGGGAAATATAAAAGAAAGAATAATAGCTAACACTTAAAAAGTACTTACTATGTGCTGGGTACTGTCTCAGCATTTTATACATATTAACTCACATGATAAGTCTATGAAAGAAATATAATATTATCCACATTTTTACAGATGAGGAAACTGAGGTGTAATAAAATACACTGCCCAAGATCACATAGGTAGTAAGTGATAACCAGAACCCAGACAGTTTTGCTCTAGATTTCTTAGCTTTACCACCAACCCAAACTGCTTCTGTCCTCAGAGGAGGTGCAATGTAATGGGAAATTTAGATGTTCACATATGCGAAGCTAAATGATAACTCTGTTCCCCAATGCAGAATGTCCCATAGTAGTGTGTCTTAGCTGGTGTGTGGGCTCTGAGGTCGCGATAGCTGCAGATTTAGAGAATGTGTTTCCCGTGCCTGTTTTACTCTGGACTGAGGAAACCAGGAGAAGTTTCTTGGGAAGAGAGGAACTGAAGATCTGGGCCTTTCTAACTGGAAGAATTGGATGAGAGTAGCAGAGAACAGAAGGCATTTTAGGTGAGAGGAAGGTTTGAGCCAATGTACACAGCATTACTAGAGGGGAACAGCAGGAAGACCAGTCTACCCAAAGCAACAGGTTAAAGTAGACAAAAATAGATCTGTTTCCAAAGGTTGCTTAAATCCAGATGTTACAAGGATGTGACTATCAGGCAAAGAATTTGATTTCATTTCATAGATAAAGCAAAGCTGTCTTAAGAGGTCAAGAGCAAGAGTGGGAAAGCAAAAAAAGTATTTGGGGAATATTAATCTGGCAACCATGTGCAAGAATAGAAGGGATATGAAAAAGGAAACAGGGCCTTACTCAGACCTTTGTGCATTTTTCAAGAGGAGGGCCTGGAATTCAAAGATCCATTTTAAATAAGTAAAAAATAGGGCATAGCTTCTAAGAGTATTTCTCAGGAAGTATCAAGAGGAATTATCTAAACTGTGATGGAAGCCTAAATGGAAACTAAAAGATTATTTCAAAGGTTTTTAACCTACAAACACAGACTATATGGAATCCAAGTGAAAAGTCGATACCAACTGGAAATGAAGAGATTCAGAAGCCATCTTCATAGATGGAGACCAATTTTGAAGGGGACTGATAGAACCTGAGGTAAAGTCCATGTGTGAGGAGTTGGAAGTAGAAGAAATGTCCTTGTAGATGCAGTTATTAAAGTAGAGGCTGTAGAGTATCAGGATGTTGTAAAACTTAGGGACTCCAAGAGAGGAAGTGGTTTCAAGAAGTAAATTGTGGTCAACAGTCCTAAACGTTACAGAGAGGAAGAGGAGGTGGGCACAGAGAAACTCAATGAACCAGTACGCTCACATTACACAGTGTAGATATAAGTAGTCACAACTTTATTATTTTAACTTATTTTAATTTTTTCAACCTAAAAATTATTCTTTACTGGGTAAATCACTTCTTTCTGAGATAGCCAGTCAATCTATAATGCTTATTGAGCACTTGTAACAAAACAATAGGGAGGAAACTTAGTGGGAGAGGTGGGGGCAAGTATAACTCACAGTACAGTAAAAAAAGTTTCTAAATCATAGAGCTTGGGTGATCTTATTCCTTTCCCTTAGGCACATGGGGACGAGAACATGTTGATAAGAAGCTTATGAACTCACTTACACAATAGATTATAAGAATGTCCTGGACAAATTTTATCCCTGTAATAGATTTTTGAAACTGGGGTCTTTCTTTGGAAAAACCATTCCCTATAAACACAGTAGGTTCCTCCTAAGCAAAGTTCACTGTGATCTTCCATGGCAGGGACCTAGTGGGTGTTGCTGATCTGAAAGACTCGGGAATTAGTAAAGAGAAGAAGTAGGCTGAGGTCCGTCAATGCACCCACCCATGCTGCTGGAGGCCATGTTTCACGTCTCTCTGGTCTTCATTCTGGAAGAGTATGTGCCTGGGAATCAGATCTGGGTTCAAACTCCACCTTCTCCATTTATCAGAATTGTGATTTGGAAAGCCATTAATCCCTCTGGACTTTACTTTTGTCATCTGTGAAGATGGAAGTAGTAACCCTGTATCAAAGATAGTTGTTAAATGCTCTGTCCATGTGACACTGAAGACATGGTAGCTACTCTAATGATTATTTAAGGAGGTCCAAAAGCCTCTAGATGAAAGTGAAAGAGAATGAAAAAGTTGGTTTAAAGCTCAACATTCAGAAAATGAAGATCATGGCATCTGGTCCCATCACTTCATGGGAAATAGATGGGGAAACAGTGACAGACTTTATTTTGGGGGGCTCCAAAATCACTGCAGATGGTGACTGCAGTCATGAAATTAAAAGATGCTTACTCTTCTTCACGACCCAGATAATCATGAGGATGTGATCACTAATCTAGAGCCAGACATCTTGGAATGTGAAGTCAAGTGGGCCTTAGAAAGCATCACTAAGAACAAAGCTAGTGGAGGTGATGGAATTCCAGTTGACCTGTTTCAAATCCTGGAAGATGATGCTGTGAATGTGCTGCACTCAATATGCCAGCACATTTGGAAAACTCAGCAGTGGCCGCAGGACTGGAAAAGGTCAGTTTTCATTCCAATTCCAAAGAAAGGCAATGCCAAAGAATGCTCAAACTACCGCACAATTGCACTCATCTCACACGCTAGTAAAGTAATGCTCAAAATTCTCCAAGCCAGGCTTCAGCAATATGTGAACCGTGAACTCCCTGATGTTCAAGCTGGTTTTAGAACAGGCAGAGGAACCAGAGATCAAATTGCCAACATCCGCTGGATCATGGAAAAAGCAAGAGAGTTCCAGAAAAACATCTATTTCTGCTTTATTGACTATGCCAAAGCCTTTGACCTGTT
>SJYX01013959.1:0-28443 GCA_006410675.1 Oreotragus oreotragus | reverse complement strand
GGTGTTGGAGAAGACTCTTGAGAGTCCCTTGGACTGCAAGGAGATCCAACCAGTCCATTCTGAAGGAGATCAACCCTGGGATTTCTTTGGAAGGAATGATGCTAAAGCTGAAACTCCAGTACTTTGGCCACCTCATGCGAAGAGTTGACTCATTGGAAAAGACTCTGATGCTGGGAGGGATTGGGGACAGGAGGAGAAGGGGACGACCGAGGATGAGATGGCTGGATGGCATCACGGACTCGATGGACGTGAGTCTGAGTGAACTCCGGGAGATGGTGATGGACAGGGAGGCCTGGCGTGCTGTGATTCTTGGGGTCGCAAAGAGTCAGACACGACTGAGCGACTGAACTGAACTGAACTGACCCTTTGGAGGGAAAGTTATGACCAACCTAGATAGCATGTTAAAAAGCAGAGACATTACTTTGCCAAGAAAGGTCCGTCTTGTCAAGGCTATGGTTTTTCCTGTGGTCATGTATGGTTGTGAGAGTTGGACTGTGAAGAAAGCTGAGCGCCAAAGAATTGATGCTTTTGAACTGTGGTGTTGGAGAAGACGCTTGAGAATCCCTTGGACTACAAGGAGATCCAACCAGTCCATCTTAAAGGAGATCAGTCCTGGGTGTTCATTGGAAGGACTGATGCTGAGGCTGAAACTCCAATACTTAGGCCACCTCATGTGAAGAGTTGACTCATTGGAAAAGACCCTGATGCTGGGAGGGATTGGGGGCAGGAGGAGAAGGGGATGACAGAGGATGAGATGGTTGGATGGCATCACCGACTCGATGCACATGAGTTTGGGTAAAGTCCGGGAGTTGGTGATGGACAGGGAGGCCTGGTGTGCTGCGATTCATGGGGTCACAAAGAGTCAGACACGACCGAGCGACTTAAGTGAACTGAGCGGAATGGAAAGGATGGTGATCATCCTGGTTGATCACGAGGCCTGAGTAGGGTTAGAAAATCTCAATCCTAATAACCGTTTCCTACATAATAAAATGACTCGCAACTTTAAACTTTTTCAAAGCACTTTCATATCTGCTAATGCATGTTATCCTAACAACAAACCTGCAAATCAGTCAGTGTGTTCATTATTGCTCCTATTCTGCAGATGGACAGAGAGGGCCTCAGCAAGGGACAAAGACTTATCTCAGTCACTAAGTGGAAAGGTCACAGAGCTTGCACCGAAACCCAGGGCTGCTCACGCTTGTCAGAGCCTGGTGGGAAAAGCCAAGAATCTGCTGTCACTTTTCTTGCCAAAATACCCCTCCACTTATGTAGTGAACACAATGCAGAGATGAGCTAATTCTCCAGGCACATCAAAGAGCTGCTTGCTGAACTTTCAACTTTTGGCAGATTGTGTATCGTTTCTTAGCCTCAGCAATTCCTTGACCATTATTTGTGCTTTAATTTTTCAAGGCACTTTTCAATTTATTCTTAGCATTCTTGAGTAGTAGGCATTGTTTTCATCCTTTTTGCATCCCCCAAAAAAATGTGGTTTACTTATGTTTCCAACAGTTGACATTCAGTTTAGTCATTCAGTTGTGTCAGACTCTTTGCAATCCCATGAACCACAGCACACCAGGCCTCCCTATCCATCACCAACTCCCGGAGCCTGCCCGAACCCATGTCCATTGAGTTGGTGATACCATCCAACCATCTCATCCTCTGTCGTCCCCTTCTCCTCCTGCCCTCAATCTTGCCCAGCATCAGGGCCTTTTCACATGAGTCAGCTCTTCACATCAGGTGGCCAAAGTATTGGCGTTTCAGCTTCAACACCAGTCCTTCCAATGAACACCCAGGACTGATCTCCTTTAGGATGGATTGGTTGGATGTCGTTAGAGTCCAAGGAACTCTCAAGAGTCTTCTCCAACACCACAGTTCAAAAGCATCAATTCTTCAGTGCTCAGCTTTGTTCACAGTCCAGCTCTCACATCCGTACGAGACTACTAGAAAAAGACGGACCTTTGCTGACAAAGTAACGTCTCTGCTTTTTAATATGCTGTCTAGGTTGGTCATAACTTTCCTTCCAAGGAGTAAGCATCTTTTAATTTCATGGCTGCAGTCACCATCTGCTGTGATTTTGGAGCCCCTCAAGATAAAGTCTGACACTGTTTCCACTGTTTCCCCATCTATTTGACATGGATGATAGGACAGGATGCCATGATCTTAGTTTTCTGAATGTTGAGCTTTAAGCCAACTTTTTCACTCTCCTCTTTCACTTTCATCAAGAGGCTCTTTAGTTCTTCTTCACTTTCTGCCATAAGAGTGGTGTCATCTGCATATCTGAGGTTATTGATATTTCTCCCAGCAATCTTGATTCCAGCTTGTGCATCCTCCAGCCCAGCGTTTCTCATGATGTACTCTGCATATAAGTTAAGTAAGCAGGGTGACAATATATAGCCTTGCTAAGTCACTTCAGTTGTGTCCGACTCTGTGCAACTCCATATATGGCAGCCCACCAGGCTCCCCCATCCTTGGGATCCTCCAGACAAGAATATTGGAGTGGATTGCCATTTTCTTCTCCAGTACAGCCTTGACATACTCCTTTTCCTATTTGGAACCAGTCTGTTGTTCCATGTCCAGTTCTAACTGTTGCTTCCTGACCTGCATACAGGTTTCTCAAGAGGCAGGTCAGGTGGTCTGGTATTCCCATCTCCTTCAGAATTTTCCACAGTTTATTGTGATCCACACAGTCAAAGGCTTTGGCATAGTCAATAAAGCAGAAATAGGTGTTTTTCTGGAACTCTCTTGCTTTTTTGATGATCCAGCAGATGTTGGCAATTTACTCTCTGGTTCCTCTGCCTTTTCTAAATCCAGCTTGAACATCTGGAAGTTCACAGTTCACATATTGCTGAAGCCTGGCTTAGAGAATTTTGAGCGTTACTTTACTAGCATGTGAGATGAGTGCAATTGTGCGGTAGTTTGAGCATTCTTTGGCATTGCCTTTTTTTTGGGATTGGAATGAATACTGACATTTTCCAGTCCTGTGGCCACTGCTGAGTTTTCCAAATGTGCTGGCATATTAAGTGCTGCACTTTCACAGCATCATCTTTCAGGATTTGAAATAGCTCAACTGGAATTCCATCACCTCCACTAGCTTTGGTCGTAGTGATGCTTCCTAAGTCCCACTTGACTTCACATTCCAGGATGTCTGNCTGTTGCTTCCTGACCTGCATACAGGTTTCTCAAGAGGCAGGTCAGGTGGTCTGGTATTCCCATCTCCTTCAGAATTTTCCACAGTTTATTGTGATCCACACAGTCAAAGGCTTTGGCATAGTCAATAAAGCAGAAATAGGTGTTTTTCTGGAACTCTCTTGCTTTTTTGATGATCCAGCAGATGTTGGCAATTTACTCTCTGGTTCCTCTGCCTTTTCTAAATCCAGCTTGAACATCTGGAAGTTCACAGTTCACATATTGCTGAAGCCTGGCTTAGAGAATTTTGAGCGTTACTTTACTAGCATGTGAGATGAGTGCAATTGTGCGGTAGTTTGAGCATTCTTTGGCATTGCCTTTTTTTTGGGATTGGAATGAATACTGACATTTTCCAGTCCTGTGGCCACTGCTGAGTTTTCCAAATGTGCTGGCATATTAAGTGCTGCACTTTCACAGCATCATCTTTCAGGATTTGAAATAGCTCAACTGGAATTCCATCACCTCCACTAGCTTTGGTCGTAGTGATGCTTCCTAAGTCCCACTTGACTTCACATTCCAGGATGTCTGTCTCTAGGTGAGTGATCACACCATAGTGATTGTCTGGGTTGTGAAGATCTTTTCTGTACAGTTCATCTGTGTATTCTTGCCACCTCTTCTTAATATCTTCTACTTCTGTTAGGTCCATACCATTTCTGTCCTTTATTGAGCCTATCTTTGCAAGAAATGTTCCCTCGGTGTCTCTGATTTTCTTGAAGAGATCTCTAGTCTTTCCCATTCTGTTGTTTTCCTCTATTTCTTTGCATTGATCACTGAGGAAGGCTTTCTTATCTCTCCTTGCTATTCTTTGGAACTCTGCTGCTTATATCTTTCCTTTTCTCCTTTGCTTTTTTGCTTCTCTTCTTTTCACAGCTATTTGTAAGGCCTCCTCAGACAACCATTTTGCATTTTTGCATTTCTTTTTCTTGCGTATGGTCTTGATTCCTGTCTCCTGTACAATGTCATGAACCTCCATCCGCAGTTCATCAGGCACTCTGTCTATCAAATCTAGTCCCTTAAATCTATTTCTCACTTCCACTGTATAATCATAAGGGATTTTATTTAGGTCATACCTGAATGGTCTAGTGGTTTTCCCCACTTTCTTCATTTTAAGTCTGAATTTGGCAATAAGGAGTTCATGATCTGAGCCACAGTCAGCTCCTGGTCTTATTTTTGCTGACTGTATAGAGCTTCTTCATCTTTGCCTGCAAAGAATATAATCAATCTGATTTTGGTGTTGGCCATCTGGTGATGTCCATGTGTAGAGTCTTCTCTTGTGTTGTTGGAAGAGGGTGTTTGCTATGACCAGTGCGTTCTGTTGGCAAAACTCTATTAGTCTTTGCCCTGCTTCATTCTCTACTCCAAGGCCAAATTTGCCTGTAAGTCCAGGTGTTTCTTGACTTCCTACTTTTGCATTCCAGTCCCCTATAATGAAAAAGACGTCTTTTTTGGGTGTTAGTTCTAGAAGGTCTTGTAGGTCTTCATAGAACCGTTCAACTTCAGCTTCTTCAGCCTTACTTATTGGGGCATAGACTTGATTACCGTGGGTTTGCCTTGGAAATGAACAGAGATCATTCTGTCACTTTTGAGATTGCATCCAAGTACTGCATTTCAGACCCTTTTCTTGGCTATGATGGCTACCCCATTTCTTCTAAGGGATTCTTGCCCACAGTAGTAGATATAATGGTCATCTGAGTTAAATTCACCCATTCCAGTCAGATCAGAGTACTGGTTTGGATACATGTGTGTGTTTGGGGCTTCCCCAGTAGCTCAGCTGATAAAGAAGCCACCTGCAATGCAAGAGACCCTGTTTCATTTCCTGGGTCAGGAAGATCCCCTGGAGAAGGCACAGGGAGTCTTGGGCTTCCCTGCCAGCTCAGCTGGTAGAAAATCCGCCTGCAATATGGGAGACCTGGGTTCTATACCAGGGTTGGGAAGATCCCCTGGAGAAGGGAACGGCTACCCACTCCAGTTTTCTGGCCTGGAGAATTTCATGATATATTTGTGGGCTTTCTTGGTGGCTCAGACAGTATGTGTTTGGTAGTGGGGTGGAGAGTGGTTAACAAGAGGAAAGTACAAGTGAAATTTAATCCCAACAATTTTCATAGATGTCATATTAAGTCCTCTGATAAAATACTTTTCTTTAAATTTGTACACCAAATTAATTGACTGATTCATTACTTATTTGATATTATACTTGCTTGGAAGGTGTGAGGCCCTAGACAAGTGAGTCTCAGTCTTACGTAATTTTGTCTAATCCTTAGGGTCCTGTGGCAGGTAGGAGTGAAGGCAGGAGGTGGAGGAGAGAGGGTCAGAAGTATGAGACTGCAAGTACTGAATCCATCTCTAGTGGAGAGGACAAGGCTCCTGAATAGCTTTGCCTTACAACTTGGCCACAGTGTGTTATCCGAGGGAAATTATAGAAAATTCTTCAAGCCTCCTCTTGCAGTCATCACCCGTCTCAGGAAACAGACTGCTTCAGTCATTGTTTCCCTTCTAGAAGCAAGATGACTATAAGAAAAGTTGAAGTTTTCCCTCTAATTGCTCTCCCGAGAGCTTTTGAGGGGTAAGACCTAGAGTACCCTGCCAGCCAGTAAGAGTCACACCTGGGGTTTAAAAAAAAAAAGGACTTGTGTTCCTGCATGCTGAAGTCATACATTCAGTTTTATTTTGATTTAAAATGTGCTTCTCTAAATAACAATTTTTATGTCGTAAAACAGATGACATTTTGATCCTGCATGATATATTTCTATTCAAAGGGCTATAAAGCTGAAAAGTATTGGCTATAAAGTTATTGGTAATACCAAATCTATTATTTCTATGAAAAGATAATACGTATATTTTCCCCAGGAGTGAAGGTGTATTTCCCATTTCCATATCAGGGCATCAGAGGAAAGCAATTTCTTTGAATCATTGCTTTCCATTTCTTTCACTTCACTGACCATGATGGAGGTTTGAATCCTAAATCTAACTTTGGAAATTTGCTACAAGCTCCAAAGAATTTGCTAAATAGGTTTCAAATGTTAGTCCTTTGTGCCTTGGGAATAAAGAATTAAAAGAAGAGTGATGGTTACTTTTATAGTAAAAACTTGGCACAAAATAAAACAGATTTTTTTTTCTTTCTTTCTCTTTTTTCCATGTGCTTACCTAAAACAATAAATGTGTGGGTGATTACCCCTGAGTTTTTCCAACAACCTCAAGGAAGTTTACTGGCACTGACAATGTGCTTTTTAAGAAGATCACTATAAACATTCATTTCAATTCGACTATTTTTTTAAAGTTATCCTGGGACAAAGAAACATGAGCGATACACAGGGAACATGAGCCCTAGGCTCTCTCTTTCTAATCCTCCGTGGCCTCTGTACTGTCTGGCTATTCCTTCCTAGCTCCTCCTCCTCTACCTACTTGAGTCTGCAAGGCCCTGTCCTTAGAGTGTCACTGTCTTTGGAACAAGCCTTTTGCTTTGTCTACACTAGTTATTGTGGGTTGACTAGTGGCCGCAAAGAGAGATGTCAATATCCTAGCTCCCAGAACTTGTGAGTGTTACCTGATTTTGGAAAAGGGGTCTTTGCAGATATAAATAATTAAGGAATTTGAGATGAAGAGATCATCCTGGATTCTTCAGGTGGGCCCTGATGATGACAAATGACAAATGTCCTTATAAGAGAAACATAAGGGAGGGATTTCCATGGTGGTCCAGTGGTTAAGACTCTGTACTCCCAATGCAGAGTGGCACAGGTTCGGTCCTTGGTTGGGGACCTAAGATCCTGCACGCTGTACAGCGTGGCCTAAATGAATGGATTTTAAAGAATAAAAAAAAGAGAGAAACATATGGGAGATTTTACAGACAGAAGAGGAAGTGATATGACTAAAGAGACAGAGCTTGGAGAGCTGTGGCCAGAGGCTGCAGTCAGGGACTTCTGGCAGCACCAAAAAAGAGGAACGGTGAGGAATGGACTCTCCCCTGCCTCCCCTGCGCGCTCCAGAAGTGCTGCCCTGCAGACACCTTGCCTTTGCACTTCTGGCCTCAGATCGAGAGAATACATTTTTGTTGTATTAAGCTACAAGTGTGTACTCAGTTTGTTACAGCATCCAAAGGAAGTGAATAAGCTAAGAAATCCCATCTATTTCTTATCTTCAAATTCCATCTATGCATTTCAATCCCCAATCCCGACTGTCCTCCGGGGCCACACTCATGCATCTAAATGTTGTTTCACGTCTGCACTTGGATATCCAATAGACATCTCAAACTTAGTATGGCCAACAGAATTCTTGATTTCTATCTTCTGCATCCACAAATCTGCGTCCTTGTCTTCCCTATCAAGAAATGTCACTGTCATCTCAGGCTTAGAGCTTAGGTCCAACTACTTTATGGCTCCAGCAAAGAACTTAAGCATCATGCATGATTCTTTTCCTCTGAACCCCATCTGCCTAATTCCTAGATGAATCCTCTTGGCTACCATCCATTGTCTCTGACCTATGTTTCTGTTGTAACCTTCTAATTTCCTCCCTGCCTCTACTCTCTTCTCTTTCCACAAAAGCCAGTGTAAACTTCCTACAGTGTAACTCATTTCTTGTCACTCTCTGCCTAAGATGTTCCAGTAGCTTCCCATTGCACTTAGAATAATATCCAAATTTCTTACCTTGGCCAACACCAGTGATGCTCAACTGGAGGCTATTTGGCTCCTCACAGCCCTGAAAACATTTGGCAATTTCTAGAGATATGTCTGGGTTGCTACAACTACGGAGAGCCTACTGGAGTCTAGAGGATAGAGCCTAGGAATGCTGCCAAATATCTTGCACTGTACACAATACAACAAAGAATTACCTGGCCTCAAATGTCAACAGTGCCAAGATTGAGAAACCCTGCCCTATAGAGTCCACATGAACTGATACCTGCCTTCTATTGCTTGATTTCCTTTTCTCTGTGTGTGTGTGCATGTGTCAATTCCTCAGATATGCTAAGCTTATTCCCAGCTCAGAGCCTTTGGATATGCTCTCCCTCTGGGTGGCAACATACTTTCCCTAGATCTTTGTGTTTCTGTATCTTCCTTATTCAGGTATGAATTCTAATCCTGCCTCCTCAGAGAGGCACCGCCCATCCAAAGCAGCCCACAGCATCCTAACCCCAGGTGCTCTGCTGCACCAGCCTGTTTTTACCTTCGATATTGCTCTTCTTGGTAACTCATTTAATATTTTATGAGTTTGACGTTCGCTTCTTCCCTCTAAAATTGCAAACTCCTCTAGGGTCCTTCACGTTTGCTTCTGTCTGCCTACATCGAGAGCAGCACCTGGCACAGAGTAAGTGCTTAATAGATACTCATCAAATCAAATGTAAAGCAATAGAGGATGGTTAAATAACCCATAGAAGGTTTGGTCCAAAAGTGATGCAGTGAATCACCAGGAAGGCAGGCTTATTTCTAAGCCCTCATCAGTTTCTAGTATTTGGCTCTTAGGATATTATTTTCATTTAAGTCTTAACACCACTGACAGAATGAGAAGCTAGGGCCTTGTTTGTGGAAAAGATGTTATTTTCCTTTTGAATCTATTGTTCTCAAGACAGATCAGGCTTTCACATAGTAGATGGCTGATAATCAGTTGTTAATGTGGTTGTATGTTTTTAAGCATCCACATAGAATCGATGAATGAATCCCTGAGAGCGGAGAAGCCCACTGAGGGATTGCTTTCAGAGAGAAAAGCCAAAGAGGGAACCTCTGGTTAGGAATAGAGGAGGAAGGAAAGTCGTCAAAGAAAATAGAGAAAACTGATCAGAAAAGTAAGAGGGAAAAAAGTCTCAGAATCCCCGATCCTGGAGTAACAGAAGACAGTAAGTGTATGAAGAAAGCATTGTTAATGCATTTTTGGAATTTTATGCTTTTGTGTTGGGGGTGCATGTTCCTTCCATTAATCGGTGAACAGCAAAAAATTTTCTGGCAATACAAAAATAAACTTAGCTATAAAATATCTACCAAGATGGTAATGAATATATTTAATTCTTACTTAAAAAAAAAACCTCTGCTATGAAATTTCCATAAATTGTAAAAGGTTTCAGGATTATCCTCAGATCCTCAATTTTTCTATGATGTATTTTACTTATTATGGGAAAACTTTTGCATTTCTAATAGTGCCAAAGTATTGGAAATAGAAGTCATATTTTTTCCCCCTTTCATCCTGTGTTGAGTGGTTGAGAAATCAGTTAGGGAGATTGGCAAAATTAAGAACTGGCAAGATCTTCCATCTGCCTCAAACTGATCCAGTCATGTTTCCATGTTTGGAAGTGGTTTCTTGGGCTTGTCCGCATTTTGTTGGCAGGTCGTATCTTTGGAGAATGACAGGCACTTTTCTCCCTACCACCCGTTAGCCATGATCCTGGCCTTGAGGAATGCAAACTGTCTGTAATGTCCAGAATCTGAGGGCAAATAAACTGAGGACCAAGAGAAACTGTGGGGACAGCCACTGAGCGAGAGCTTACTTCATCTCAGGCACTTATTATTGACTTACCTTGCGATAGTGTATTTTGTCCCGTCATATGAAAAGGGAAATTAAATCAAGGACATATTTGAAAGTCAGGTAGAGAATAATAGCTAAACGTGCCTGAGAATGAATTCAGTTATTTCATTTGATTCTAAGAGAGAAGCACTTCTATACCACCTTTAATGAGAGAGTCATTCTCATTCCTGAAGTCATATACATTCCACAAGGCATCCTGGGCAGAAATCTATCTTGTCAGATGATCGCAGTGAGTATGCAGACAGTAGTTTCTGTCCTATGTAAGCATATTTTCATCTAGGAAAAACTAAGCTTTAATCCTAGCTACAATTTCAAAGATGGGGTAATTCATTTAAGTGCATATTCACACAAGTTAACAGTCTAAGAAATCATTTTGCCTGATTTACTGATGTATACTATTAGTAATTGCTATTTCAATGCTTAATATATCTACAGTAATAAGGACAACTTATGACATTTGGATTTTCATGTCTTTAGACCTGGTCCCCAAACTTATTTTTAAGTTTTGCATCTTTACGTTTCTTTAAACATCAGATTTTACTTATTCTTTCTATTAATTGATCAAATACACACGGAAATGAGGATAAACCAACTTTTAAAGATTAGTATTATTAAATGTTGTTATAATTTATTCTATTATCTATAAAACCTTTATTGCAGGGGTATATCCAGACCCTCTGACCTAACAACTTGCATTAAGCTTTCAACAAAGGTCTGGAAACCTTGTTATTCATCTTTGAGCACTGCTTCCAGGTGGATGCACAGTAGCATAGAGGCCAGAGCTGTCCTGGAGACATTCTGTCCTTGAAATGGGACTCCTACTCAGCCACTGGCCAGGCGATGCGTGGCTCTCACTCAGAGAGGACTGCAGCCTCTAGGGATGTGCATGGCCTGTGCTTAGGAGGAGGACTTCCCATGGAAACCATCCCCTAGGTTTTTTTGGCTCTTCTCAACCTAATTCTAGAATATGGAGCATGTGACAATGAAAGTCTGTTAGGGATAAATTGGAGGCAAGGAAGAAAAAAAAAATAAAACTCACCTGAGGAAACCTGACTCTTTGCGACCCCACGGACAGTAGCTTGCACCAAGCTCCTCCATCCATGGGATTTTCTAGGCAGGAGTAGTACTGGAGTGGGTTGCCATTTCCTTCTCCAGGGAATCTTCCTGACCCAGGGATCGAACCCAGGTCTCCTGCATTGTAGACAGATGTTTTACCGTCTGAGCCACCAGGGAAGTCCTTGAATATGGAGCAAGTGACAAGGAAAGTCTGTTAGGGATAAATTGGAGGCAAGGAAAAAAAAAAAAACAACTCACCTGAGGAAACTTTCAGACTTTATGTATTAGGGTTCCACTCTTATTCTCTTTCTCCTTCCCACCCTTCTTTCCTCCCTCGCTCCATCATCTCTATTTCCATTTCCTTCTTCCTTCCTCTCTCTCTCCCATTTGATTTTTCATTAATCTTTGTTAGTTTTTCATGAAGACGATCTGTGGTAAAGCCATTCGTTTATTCATTCAACAGACAGCAGCTACTCTCTGTTAGAAACTGTGCTAGAGGTACATATGCTTTTCCAAATAAGGAAATCCCTGCCTTTAGGGGACTCATAGTCCAAATGGGTCACAGACAAGAAAATTAACCTTTATGGCAGAATGATGCCCCAGGTGTTAGCTGGGACTTTCTGACCCCTTGAGATCTGGTGAAGATTAGAAGCATGCAATTGCCATGTCATGTCCCTCTGAAGGCCAAAGATGGCCCCGAGTCCTGTTGCGTTTGCAGTGGGCTGGCTCTGACTTCCTGCCTTCTGATGTACTCTGCTTCTTGCAGCAGTTTCTTTATCTCTGTCCTGACATAAACCCAAGCTTGGGTCGCAATTCCTTCTCTTCTCTTCTCCCTCTCCCTATCTGCCTCTCCTCCTCCCACACAAAGCCATCCTGAAAACAAAACTGATAATGTTTCAAAACTTGAACTGAGAGTTTTGGGGTCATGGGAGAAGGCAGCAGTCAACTTCAAATGGCACTGGGCCATTCCTGTCGTGGGTCGGTCGGTCCCCGGCACCGGAACTCTCCCGTCGGTTTCACCCCGCGCAGCGCCCGCACCCGTGCGGTCTTCTCCCGCGCCGCCCTCCCCACTCCCCCGCGCAGGCTCCCCTCTTGCAGTGAGCTCTCGCCCCCACACTGCAGCTCTGGCGTGCTCTTGCTGTCTGTTGTGCAGAGTCATTCTGTTCCTTGCAGGCAATTCAAATCCGGGCCATTTTGTTTCTGCCTAAATCCGCCCTGATGCTCAGGCGAGGGGCTTTTCATGGTAGAGAATCCACTCTCTGTTCTCCGTACAGAAGGCAGTTGTGGTCGCACTGTTTCTCCCTCCTTCCCATGTACTGACCCACTTAGACACCCAGTCAACAACATTTGCTGGATGTCTGCTATGTATCAAGTACCATTTTAGGTCCTGGGAGTAAAATTTCGAAAAGCAGAGGCACGGAGGTCCTGTCCTCTGTGGATTTACGCTCCTGGCAGTATGCACAGGATGCTATGAAGAGAGAGCAGTGGAATTACAGATCAGAGAATGCCAAATGCGACCGGACAGGCTGGGCTGATCTAGGTGGATCCTAGGATGGCAGTTCAGACAGAGGGACTCGGTGACAACGGCTGTGAAGTTCTCCACCAACCAACCATTCAGGCTGAAAAGGTGGTTTGCTTTCCATCATCGGTCCCTCTCACTCCCATGCCTGGATACTCAAGCGATGTGTTTCCGCAGGAAGAAAAGACATTCTCTCCCTCAGTCTGCATTTCAGGGTGGAGTCCACAGCTAAGGACAGACCTGGATTGGTTTCCCTCGCCAGAGGCTAGGTTACTGGAGCACAGCTCCCTCCTCACCTGGGGCGGGGCGAACTTCTCTGCAGGCTCCCCTAGACAAGGGAAACCTGGGTATAACTGGAAGGTTGGGCCATGAAAAAGCTGTGGGATTTAGGATTGGACCCCAGAGGTGCTGCTGGGTCATATGGAACATTTATGCAAAACAAAAAAGAAAAAATTGCCACTTCTTCTGGGATGATACAACCCAAATGTGGGGGGCAGGGCTTGGAAAATGAAAGATTTCCCACAAACAGTTCCTTTTGGGCAGGGTGCAGTCTGAACAATGGTGACCTGGTTTGTTCTGGGTTGTTCAGATTCTGTAAATTTATAAATGGATGAAGTTCTCCCAGGACCTGAGTCCACTGATGTAGTGGAAGAGTCGGTCCTTCCTCACAAGGCTCTAAATGATTAGTTAGTAACATGGAAGTGTTTAAGGATCTGTACCTCGCAATGGGTCCATCTTTTTCCTCCTTCTTATCCAGTTATTTAAAAATAACAGTAACAATGGGTCGCTTTACTGAGCATGCTTGACAGGTTTCAGACACTGTGTTATATTGTTTACAGAGATGAAGTCAGTGAATTCTTAGAATAACCCTGTAATTTAGGTGGATGTTATTAATCCCATTTAATGTTGCAGAGAAAGAGGCTTAGATGGTTGAACTAGTTAGTGTTTTCTTAGAGCCCATTTTAACTCCCATTCTATCCTGGCTATTCCTTTTCCCCCCCTTTCCTTTCCTCTTTTTCTTCTTCTCTCTCTCTCTCTCCTCTCCCTCTCTCTCGCTGGGGGGAAAAAATCTTTCAGAGGAACCATGTTAATAAGGTATTCCTTGAGCTTCCTGATAACTCAACAGTTGACCTTTTACCTCTAACAATTCTAGACACTGGGCTTTCTAAACAAAGAGCTTCTCTTTGTCCTTTGCTTCCCTTTGGGTTTGCTTCAGAGCCAGGATTCTGAAAACCCTGGCTCCAAAGTTTCCACACCTAATCCTTGAAGGGTGGTAATACATTTCAGCATACAAACAAGAAAACAAAGCTCCACTTTGTCCTTGGCCTGAGGCTCTGTGGCTTTTCTGACCTATCCACCTAAGGGCAAAATGGGGAACCCCCCCATCCATAGTCATTTCTAGAGAACCATTTGCCATCTGGGAAAAATGAATATAGAATAGTTATGCTCATTTTCTCTCTTTCTTTGATAGTTTCTATACAAAGAGGTTCCATGCTTTTCCCCATGTTTTTGGCATGGGTGTGAGTGAGCGTGCTCAGGTGTGCCCAACTTTTTGCAAACCCATGGATTATAGCCCTCCAGGCTTCCCAGTTCATGGAATTTTCCAGGCAATAATACTGGAGTGGGTTGCCATTTCCTATTCCAGGGGATCTTCCCAACCCNCCCATGTTTTTGGCATGGGTGTGAGTGAGCGTGCTCAGGTGTGCCCAACTTTTTGCAAACCCATGGATTATAGCCCTCCAGGCTTCCCAGTTCATGGAATTTTCCAGGCAATAATACTGGAGTGGGTTGCCATTTCCTATTCCAGGGGATCTTCCCAACCCAGGGACTGAACCTACATCTCTTACATCTCCTGCATTGGCAGGCAGTTTTTTGTTTGTTTGTTTGTTTTTAACCACTGCACCACCTCTATATAATTCTGTTAGTTATTAGCCATCTCCTCAAGAAATCATAAGATATATAGCATTTCAAGTAAAGTTAATAACACCAGAGCCTCTGTGGTGGTATTCCCTTTGACTTGGCTTTGAAAAACCTTCTACTTTACAAGAAATATAGAGTCTACTTAAAACATAGACCTCTCTATACACCTTTAACCTTTCTTAGAGAATGTGACATAATGAGGATAAACAGCTAATCCATAAAATGTCTAATTTTGGTGGGAAATATGTAACATCCAGTATATTAACATCCAAATAAGATAACCTAATGTTCTTGGTTATTGGTTTCCAGAGACTGTTGAACATTTCCTTGTTTGGCCTTGGAAGAATTTGCTTGGGATTTCAGCCTGGCCGTTGCTGAAAGACTGCAGACTTAGAACAAAGCAAGCTGGCCAAGAACAAAGCAACTAGTGAAAATGAAAGTAAGAGGTCTTGAGCCCGAGGCTTAGTGTGTGTTCTTTAAAGAAGGAAGAAATTGCCGCAGGGGTCAGGAGAAAGTCACTGGTGGCCCCTGAACTTGCTAATGTCAATCAGACCTCCCGTTCCAGACAGATAAAAACAATCAGAAATGAAACGTTTCAATGTGACAGTTACAGCAGTGTCCTGGCTTCACTGAGATGTCTGTTCTGTCAGAGGTTATTTCACCATTGGGCATATAACCACGTCCCCTGATGCTGACATTCCTACATCAGTAGGGAAAGTGAATGACAGACTTTTCAGATTGAAACCTAGACTTTGGAAGATCACAGCTAAGAAAGCATCCATAGCCAATTCTGGCCTCATTTCGTAACATTTCTAACCAAGATCCAGTGCTGGAGAGAAGGAAAGGGACCAGATTTAAATGAGTTTGCTGAGGTTAAAAGAGCAGTGTGAGGACTTCCCTGGTGGTCTAGCGGCTAAGATTCTGGGTCCTCAATGCCAGGTGCTCGGGTTCAGTCTCTAGTTAGGGTACTGGAACTGGCACAGCCAAAAAAAATGAGCAGTATCTTCTTTTGGGGTTAGGGTTAGGAAACGACAGGGTCCTACTTTCAAAGATCATGAAATATATATTGATTTGCCACAGGCAGAGAAGAATTTAAAGCTTCAAATATTTGATGTTAGCAGGGAACTCTGCTCAGTGTTATGTGGCAGGGTGGATGGGAGGGGACTTTGGGGGAGAATGGATACATGTATATGTATGGCTGAGTCCCTTTGCTATCTATCTGAAGCTATCACAAGATTGTTAATTGGGTACACTCCAATACAACATAAAAAGTTTTAAAAAGACAACAAAAACCAAGTATGTGATACTACTGGGTTTATTTTCTCCTCTGGGTTTGATCCCTGGGTTGGGAAGATCCCATGGAGAAGGCAATGGCTCCCCACTGCAGTGTTCTTGCCTGGGAAATCCCATGGATGGAGGAGCCTGGCAGGCTACAGTCCACGGGGTCACAGAGTCAGACACAACTGAGCGACTTCACTTTCACTTTCACCTCTTGAAACTTTTGCAGAAACAAGATCAAGATCGTTTGATAACTGCTGCATTTCCAAGGTAGTATTCCTAGACCTTTGTGGCAAAATAAAAAGGTGAAGAATGAAATGAGGAGACGACTCTTCTGCTTGTAGTTTAACCTCTATCCAGTTGAGAGAATCTAGTTAACTTTCCAGGTCGGTTAAAGAGAGGGGCTTGGCTCATTAGTTGACCTCAAGGGCCCGTGTGCCTCCTAAATTCATTGCTAATATGAGCACAGCACTCTATCTCTGATAGGCTACCACAGTTTTACTATCTCCTGTGCTACAGAGGTAAATTTTAGATCAAGACCCCAATGTAGTATTATCTTCACTTTTTTGTTATATTAAATTGAACTGTAAGTCCCTGAATTGCTGGGTAGATAGCTCATTTTACTTTGTAAACATTCTCTATGGCTACAAAAATGAATCTGAGACCAAAAAAAAGAAATTGTACTGTCTTTCAAGCCGCTTACACGTGTCATGTTTAAAATGGAAAATGCAGTTGTATGGAAATAAACAGTTCTCTCCAGATTGTATTACAAGGTTTATGTGATCCACTGATAGTGCTTTCACTGCCCTCTGCTGTCTTAAGGAGAACACTGGATTTGGAAAGCCTAGACATTTCACTTACGGTCATTGGTATTAATGCTCGCTGGCATATTCCAAGCGTAACACTACCTAACTTAGAAAATCCCAACAACGAAGTGGCCAGTGGCTTGAAACCAAACAAGCACTATGTTCTTGTGAGTCAGGATTTTCTAGAGTCTTCTCAGATTTTAAGTTCTGGGTGTTCTTTCTACAAGATTACTAATACATGGAAGTAGCTGTTTATTTAGAAGTGGATTACAGGGTGTTTTTTTAAAAACAGATCAGTTATCTTTTAAAACATGAAAAAATTAGTAGAAATGGCAACAAAAGTGATTTATTAATAGATGAAAACTTTCCATGTGAGTGAAGCGTAATAGAATTGCTTTGTGGTGATGTTCTATTGTTTGCATTTTAATATTGGGTGCGTAATGCATTGGAGAAGGAAATGGCAACCCACTCCAGTATTCTTGCCTGGAGAATCCCAGGGAGAGAGGAGCCTGGTGGGCTGCCGACTATGGGGTCGCACAGAGTCGGACATGACTGAAGTGACTTAGCAGCAGCAGCAGCAATATAAGAAAAGCTATGAGCGATTTTTATAGTTTCAATTATATCATCATCTACTTTTAATTAACAATATTAGGTGATGTTTCTGTTCATTCTCTAGGGCCTCTGTTTAATAATGATAACAAAAGATAACACTGACATTCATGCAGTTTCCTGGAGATGTGCTTGTAATTGTATTAATTACTCACCTAACGGAAGCATTTACCTGAAATCTCATCATCCCTGAGTTACAAATTATCAGCAGATTTCATTCATTTAACAATTATATGTCAAATGCCTACCATGTACCAGGTACAGACTCTTGGATGAGTAGATTGAATTTCTGACTTGAGGCAGTCAGCAGTTCAGTGAGAGCAAAATGTATTATTGAGACATTTCCACAGGCTGTGGTTCTGTCTGTTTCAACCTGGAGTTCCAGGAGTCTGATTATTTCCCATCAGGGTCCAGGGCACTAGTGGCTAATTCTGTTGTGCAGTCCTCCCCACTAAAAACTAAGAAAAACAAGAATGGATTTTGCATCTTCATTTTTTTTTAACCTCATTTTTTTTCACTTCATTCTTATTCTTTTAATAACTTGATACTTCCCTTGGAGAAGATGTATGCATGCCTCTTTCCTAACTCACCAAACACAAATGTCTTTGTAAATAATAAACAGATAAATATACTTCTAAGTGCACATAACCTTATTTTATTGTTATAAGTTGAGAGGAGTTGTAGTAGAAAACTGACCCTGCTATATCCAATTACTGCCAAAACAGAGAGCTACATTCCAACATTCCAGAACCAAGGTGAATGATTTTGGTAAATGATTCTGACATTTAACTGGCTGGGAGTCAATAAACCTATTTAGCAAGTTAGTTTTTTTGGTTACCAAGAGTGTGTTTTGAAAACACAAGGAATACTGAAGGGGCTTTGCTTAAATCTTCAAATGCCATATAAGGAATACTCAGGAATACATATAATACTCAAAAATACATATAAGGACTACTCAGGCTCCATGTTGAATACTTTGATAAATCTTTCCCTTTTGTTACGGTTAAGGCAGGCATTTAGTTACCCTTGCTTCAAAAGATTTCCAGGATTAAGCTGATGAGGTCATGCTGTAAGATGTGCAATGGGGGGCCTTGGTTACCTTTCCATATTTATGACCTCTGAACAACAACCCCAGACTTCTTGAGCATCTTAGCCAAGCCCGGCCTGTCTCTATATTTGGCCACCTCTGTCTTCCGGCGTGGACACAGAGGGCCTTCTATCTGGGCGACTTCTTGCAGTCTCTTCCACCCTGCAGTCAGCATGGTTCTTCAGCTAGCTGAGTCCCAGGAATAAGGCAGGAAGTGTACTGTTTACCTGCTGTCCGTCAGCACAAATATCCAATTGATGTAAACCAGCCTAAACTAAGGAATATTCTAAGAGCAAGTTCTGTAATTTTTTGTACAAAAAAATAAACGGGAAATTTTAGGGGGCAATAATGAATCACCCCTTTTAATTTCTGAACCAATTAAGAGATAGACCAGAGTAAGATGGAGCTAGAAAAAAAAAAAATCAGCTTTATTATTGGTAAAGTTGGCCTGGAGAACATGGTTTAAACCACATTGGACTTTCTACAGGTTCCCTTCATCTTAGAAGTATTTGCAAGTGCAAAGAAGCCTGTTCTATCTAGAAGAGTTATAACTGCTCCATATCTCCTTGCCAATAAATGAATGAATGAAGCAACCAATCAAAAAGGTTATTTCTGCTTTCCTCAGAGGAACTTCCATATAAATTCCAGAGTACATGGAATCTTTTAATTTATTTTGATCCTCAGTGACTCTTTGCCTCTCTGGACTTGCTGGCTACTAGCACAGCACTCTCAGAGGAGGCAGAAAGCTGCAGTGGCTTCCAGACTGATCACCTCTGGTGCCCGTGAGAGGTCCTGTGAGCTCCTTTTCCGCTTCCTCCTCTGTTTCATCTTAAAATACAGCATGTTGTTTTCTGGTGGGAAGGTAGATACATTTGATTTGTGAGATCTGCTCAGTGCCTCAGGCCAGCTGTTTTGGCTCAAGTAGGATTAATTTAAACACCAGCTCTGGTTTAGTAGCTTATTATTAATCAATCAACAGATGTTTATTGTGTGCCTTTTAAGCAAAGCAAAGAAAAATGCAAAACAAATCCATGACTCTTAAGCACTGGGAGCCACATCCTGCTGATGGTTATGTTATGCCAGTGTTTCAAAACAGCAGAGGACTGAAATGCCTAACTTGCATAGCCTACCTTCCTTTTAGGCTTTAATTTCAGATTATCAATTTTAGTCACAATAAATGTAGACTGGAAAATGTGACTTTGACCTGAGGCTAATAGTACTTCCTTTTAGGGAACTGACGTGTTTTAAGTTAGGCTAATATAGCACTTCCTTTAGGAAATTAAGATTTATTAGATTAAAGTTAATTGGCCGCTGGTGATGGGCCTCCTGACTCACCCGTTCACAGGCAAGAAAGCTGGCAACAAGAGCAGAAGCCCGGCTGACCCTCCTGGCGGAAAGTTTGCTTACTTCCCGGATCCTGAAGCGCACGTGAGCCGCTGTCCATGAGCATAGCCCATTCAAACCAGTAAGAGAAAGGACTGGCTGTCACCAGCTGTACAATTCACTGACCTTACTCCTCGGAAAAATGATGGCTTATGGCTTTCAGGCTCTTCAGGTTAGCTCCCTCTATGACAGGAGACATCCAGAAGTGTCATATGGTCCCACCTGAGGGGGGGAATGAAATTTCCCTCTTTTAAGAAAGAATGAAAAGGGGAATGAAGGTCTCCCCAGTACCAAATTATTCTACCAGGGTAGACTTCACAGGGCAGCTCCAGTGGCCATCACAGATTGCCCTGAACACAACTGCACATTTATATGTAGAACACTTTAATTTCTTAAGAAATTCTGATATAAGAATTATCTTAGCTCTCATCAGAACAAAGAAGGCAGAACCATAGTTACCTTTCATACAGAAAGAGATCAGAGCCTACAAACAAAATCTGATCTCCTTATGTTTCCCATTTGGGAAAATAAAACCTTTTATTTATTTTTTTCTTCCCCCTCCCCAGCCTCAAACTGTGGGAGCTAATTTGAAATAACCCATAAGGAAGCCTAGCGAATCTGTCTCTGGTGTTTGATTCCAGTTTCCTTCCATCACCGTAGCATTCCTCTCCTGGGGTTGTTGTCAGGTTTAAAGAGGTATCACGCCTGAAAACGTTTCACCCGTAACCAAACGTTTTAAGTCGCATATCTCTGGCTTTGTGTCCAGGCTCTCCCACGTCCTGGCTCTGTGGCCTTGGCAAAGCCACTGTGGCCCTTCTGAGGCTGTTTGTCTCCGTCTTGGAGTGAGTGCTTATCAATCTCAGTGCCTCCCCTGCAACCATTAGAAAAAAAGTAGATGTCATAAAATCAGAAATACGTATTTTGTAGGCTGGGTCATCCCCGCCAGCCTCCTGCTTTGTCTCTACATCCACACCATTATTTTTTGCAGGCAGCAAATGTAGCAGAAAATATTTGAACTTTTGAGTGAAACAGTCATGGGTTTGAATTTCTGTTCTGTTGTTCATGAGTTGTGTGACCATGGGTAAGTCATCCAGAAGATCACCTCTTTTTTACTGTGCTAAAAGATGTTATCACAGTGAGAAGAGAGACCTATATTCAGACTCATGTCTGAAGAAGAGAATTATAGTACCCCTATCAGACTTTTTCCTCCTTTTTAGAAAGTAGTTTATACATTAGAGAAGTTTCACGTCTTCAATGAGTCATTCGCTTGTAAGGCATACCTGGGCACTATGTCTGTGCACACGAACACCACCCTCACATAGAGGTCAGCTTCCTTCCAGGTTTCTTTGAGAAAGCCACAGCACGGTGCCAGTGATAACTGGCAATTTCTCTTACTGTGGTCAGTGAAGATGGGTTAATCCTTATGCCTGTCAGCTTTGGCCAACCACCAAAACAATTTCCTTTCATCAAACTGTAAATATGTGTCCTGCCAAGTACTTTCCACTTTTTAAGCTTCATGTTTGTCACTGGAAACTTTATGCATGTATGCTGAGTTATTTACTGAACTCAGAGTATGATTGGACAAATGCCAGTTCATATCCAAGAAATTCCCCCTCATAAAAGAACCCAACTTAAATAACCACATTTTCCCTTCCTTCCTTCATTTTATTTTTTTTAAACAAAGTTTTTAATTTTAATTAGGATCAGAACTAAAAGAAACCTAGTTTTGTCCTGAAGTTACATAAAAGTTGTATTGATTACACCCATCACTGGTCTCTACACTTATAAGCTAAAAGGACCATACCGAAATAAGCAGTCTGCCATCACTCAGACAAAGTATAAATTCTGTATTGATCTGTTTTCACAGAACGGGAAGGCAGGTGTTCAGTTCAGTTCAGTTCAGTTCAGTCGCTCAGTCGTGTCCGACTCTTTGCGACCCCATGAATCGCAGCACGCCAGGCCTCCCTGTCCATCACCATCTCCCGGAGTTCACTCAGACTCACGTCCATCGAGTCCGTGATGCCATCCAGCCATCTCATCCTCGGTCGTCCCCTTCTCCTCCTGCCCCCAATCCCTCCCAGCATCAGAGACTTTTCCAATGAGTCAACTCTTCGCATGAGGTGGCCAAAGTACTGGAGTTTCAGCTTTAGTATCACTCCTTCCAAAGAAATCCCAGGGTTGATATCTTTCAGAATGGACTGGTTGGATCCCCTTGCAGTCCAAGGGACTCTCAAGAGTCTTCTCCAACAACACAATTCAAAAGCATCGATTCTTTGGCACTCAGCTTTCTTCACAGTCCAACTTTCACATCCATACGTGACCACAGGAAAAACCATAGCCTTGACTAGATGGACCTTAGTCGGCAAAGTAATGTCTCTGCTTTTGAATATACTATCCAGGTTGGTCATAACTTTTCTTCCAAGGAGTAAGCGTCTTTTAATTTCATGGCTGCAGTCACCATCTGCAGTGATTTTGGAGCCCCAAAAAATAAAGTCTGACACTGTTTCCACTGTTTCCCCATCTATTTCCCATGAAGTGATGGGACCGGATGCCATGATCTTCGTTTTCTGAATGTTGAGCTTTAAGCCAACTTTTTCACTCTCCTCCTTCACTTTCATCAAGAGGCTTTTTAGCTCCTCCTCACTTTCTGCCATAAGGGTGGTGTCATCAGCATATCTGAGGTTATTGATATTTCTCCCGGCAATCTTGATTCCAGCTTGTGTTTCTTCCAGTCCAGCGTTTCTCATGATGTACTCTGCATATAAGTTAAATAAGCAGGGAGACAATATACAGCCTTGACGTACTCCTTTTCCTATTTGGAACCAGTCTGTTGTTCCATGTGCAGTTCTAACTGTTGCTTCCTGACCTGCATACAGATTTCTCAAGAGGCAGGTTAGGTGGTCTGGTATTCCCATCTCTTTCAGAATTTTCCACAGTTTATTGTGATCCACACAGTCAAAGGCTTTGGCATAGTCAATAAAGCAGAAATAGATGTTTTTCTGGAACTCTCTTGCTTTTTCCATGATCCAGCGGATGTTGGCAATTTGATCTCTGGTTCCTCTGCCTGTTCTAAAACCAGCTTGAACATCAGGGAGTTCACGGTTCACATATTGCTGAAGCCTGGCTTGGAGAATTTTGAGCATTACTTTACTAGCGTGTGAGATGAGTGCAATTGTGCGGTAGTTTGAGCATTCTTTGGCATTGCCTTTCTTTGGAATTGGAATGAAAACTGACCTTTTCCAGTCCTGTGGCCACTGCTGAGTTTTCCAAATTTGCTGGCATATTGAGTGCAGCACTTTCACAGCATCATCTTCCAGGATTTGAAACAGCTCAACGGGAATTCCATCACCTCCACTAGCTTTGTTCTTAGTGATGCTTTCTAAGGCCCACTTGACTTCACATTCCAAGATGTCTGGCTCTAGATTAGTGATCACATCCTCATGATTATCTGGGTCGTGAAGATCTTTTCTGTACAGTTCTTCTGTGTATTCTTGCCACCTCTTCTTAATATCTTCTGCTTCTGTTAGGTCCATACCATTTCTATCCTTTATCGAGCCCATCTTTGCATGAAATGTTCCCTTGGTATCTCCAATTCTCTTGAAGAGATCTCTAGTCTTTCCCATTCTGTTGTTTTCCTCTATCTCTTTGCATTGATTGCTGAAGAAGGCTTTCTTATCTCTTCTTGCTATTCTTTGGAACTCTGCATTCAGATGCTTATATCTTTTCTTTTCTCCTTTGCTTTTCGCCTCTCTTCTTTTCAGTGCTATTTGTAAGGCTTCTCCAGACAGCCATTTTGCTTTTTTGCATTTCTTTTCCATGGGGATGGTCTTGATCCCTGTCTCCTGTACAATGTCACGAACCTCATTCCATAGTTCATCAGGAACTCTATCTATCAGATCTAGGCCCTTAAATCTATTTCTCACTTCCACTGTATAATCATAAGGGATTTGATTTAGGTCATACCTGAATGGTCTAGCAGTTTTCCCTACTTTCTTCAATTTAAGTCTGAATTTGGAAATAAGGAGTTCATGATCTGAGCCACAGTCAGCTCCTGGTCTTGTTTTTGTTGACTGTATAGAGCTTCTCCATCTTTGGCTGCAAAGAATATAATCAGTCTGATTTCGGTGTTGACCATCTGGTGATGTCCATGTGTAGAGTCTTCTCTTGGTTGCTGGAAGAGGGTGTTTGCTATGACCAGTGCATTTTCTTGGCAAAACTCTGTTAGTCTTTGCCCTGCTTCATTCCGCATTCCAAGGCCAGATTTGCCTGTTACTCCAGGTGTTTCTTGACTTCCTACTTTAGCATTCCAGTCCCCTATAATGAAAAGGACATCTTTTTTGGGTGTTAGTTCTAAAAGGTCTTGTAGGTCTTCATAAAACCGTTCAACTTCAGCTTCTTCAGCATTACTGGTTGGGACATAGACTTGGATAACTGGTGTTAAGGTTCCCATTTTACAGCTGAGGACACTGACTTAGACACAGTCAGCCACTGGCTTATCTTGGTCACCGATCTACACTATGGAAAGGAAAACTGAGAATGTGAATTAAAGTCCAACTCGATAATTATCATATTTGATCTAAGAAGAGAGGCATTTTGCAGCACTTTCAGTGTTTTACACCCAAGGGCGATGATAGCAGCAGCCCTTGGGCCGTTTTTCTAGGTGGGATGGGATAGGAGAGGTTCACACGGGTGCTGAATCATCAGTGTTCTCATGCATGAGATTCCATACTTAGGCACCGAGGTGGACTTTTTAAGAGCCAAGTTGTATAACAGATTCTTTTAGTATGAATATTCAATCCATCCATAACTCCCTTCCCCATCCTTGGCCCTTGGCCCAGAAAACACCCAGCCCCAGAATATTGTGTCAAACAGTGGACCACTTGCCAGATTAGGATTGAATTCCCCTATAGCTCCCTCATCCATAGTCATGACTTCACTCCCACTCCCATCCCAGACAGATCGTTTAACTCTGATCCTCTCATTCGCCTTCTGGTCTCACTTCAACAATTCAACTGATTTTAAAACATGCCTCTGCTTGAATACTTACTAACAACATACTCAAATATAATAAGTGGTATTACTGAAACATCTTGGAAAGAGAGCTGGGATTTTTGGGTTCTCTCCCCACTCTGTCGATTCCCCTTCCTAGATTTCTTTGCTTCTACAAATAACACCACCATACTTACAAATTTGCAGTCATTATTGATTTCTGCTTCTCTAAAAATCCGGTTTGTCACTGAGTCCACAGTTTTTGTTTCATATGGTGTTTCTTGTCACCTTCCTTTGGGTTATTATAAAGTCCAGTCCAGGCTCTCATCACTTCAATTGTGCACAACTTCAGTGATTTTTCAGTTTCCCTCTCTTCAGCCTTTTCTTCTCCAGTCCATCCTGCATGAGTAATAACTTCTCAACCCTGTTGGGTTATGTGCAAGTGCCTCATCCCAAATTTAAAATTGTCTTTAATGTGATTTCACCTCACTGTTCAGTCACTAAGTTGTGTTCGACTCTTTGCAACCCCATGAACTGCAGCATGCCCGAATTTACTCAAACTCATGTCCACTGAGTCTGTGATGCCATCCAACCGTCTCATCCTCTGTTGCCCCTTTGTTCTCTTGTCCTCAATGTTTCCCAGCATCAGGGTCTTTTCCAATAAGTCAGTTCTTCGCATCAGGTGGCCGAAGTATTGGAGCTTCAGCTTCAGCATCGGTCCTTCCAATGAATATTTAGAATTGATTTCCTTTAGTATTGACTGGTTTGATCTTCTTGATGTCCAAGGACTCTCAAGAGTCTTCTCCAGCACCAAAGTTCAAAAGCATCAATTCTTTGGTGCTTAGCCTTCTTTATGATCCGACTCTCATATCCATACATGACTACTGGAAAAATCATAGGTTTGACTATATGGACCTTTGCTGGCAAAGTGATGTCTCTGCTTTTGAATACATTGTCTAGGTTTGTATTAGCTTTTCTTCCAAGAAACAAGTGTCTTTGAATTTCATGGTTGCAGTCACCATCCTCATTGATTTTGGAGCCCAAGAAAATGAAATCTGGCACTGTTTCCACATTTTCCCCATCTGTTTGCCATGACGTAATGGGACCAGATGCCATGATCTTAGTTTTTTGAATGTTGAGTTTTAAGCCAGCTTTTTTACTTTCCTCTTTCACTTTNCTGTTTCCACATTTTCCCCATCTGTTTGCCATGACGTAATGGGACCAGATGCCATGATCTTAGTTTTTTGAATGTTGAGTTTTAAGCCAGCTTTTTTACTTTCCTCTTTCACTTTCATCAAGAGGTTCTTTAGTTCCTCTTCACTTTCTGCCATTAGAGTGGTTATCATCTGCATATCTGAGGTTACTGATATTTCTCCTGGCAATCTTGATTCCAGTTCATGCTTTCATTCAGCCGGTATTTCACATGATGTACTCTGCATATAAGTTAAATAAGTAGGGTTACTATATACAGGCTTGATGTACTTGTCTTCCAATTTTGAAACAGTCTGTTGTTCCATATCTGGTTCTAACTGTTGCTTCTTGTCCTGCATACAGGTTTCTCAGGAGGCAGGTAATGTGGTTTGGTATTCATGTCTCTTTAAGAACATTCCACAGTTGTGATCCACACAAAGGCTTTAGTACTGTCAATGAAGCAGAAGTAGACTTTTTTTTTTTTTTTTAATTCACTTACTTCTTCTATGATCCAACGGATGTTGGCAATTTGATCTCTGGTTCCTCTGCCTTTTCTAAATCCAGTTTGTACATCTNACTGTCAATGAAGCAGAAGTAGACTTTTTTTTTTTTTTTTAATTCACTTACTTCTTCTATGATCCAACGGATGTTGGCAATTTGATCTCTGGTTCCTCTGCCTTTTCTAAATCCAGTTTGTACATCTGGAAGTTCTTGGTTCCTCTACTGCTAAAGCCTAGCTTGAAGGATTTTGAGCATCATCTTGCTGGCATGTGAAATGAGTGCAACTGTAAGGTAATTTGAACATTCACATCACTAATTCACCTTTATTTTCAACGACCTGTCAAACACACCCTCCCACCCTTGTGAGGTCGAGCTCTGCACCTCTCAAGAATACACTATGCTTTTTCCTACCACTGTTCTACCATGCTTAACCTTATTAGTCACACATAGCCCAGCTACATGGTTAAAGGAGCTGGACAAAGAACTGCACATGGAAGGCTAAATAATTCGGGAGACAGATTCCCTAATCTGTCTAGTACTAGTACTAGATTGAAGCTGAAGCTCCAATACTCTGGCCACCTAATGTGAAAAGCTGAATAATTGGAAAAGACCCTGATATTGGGAAAGACTGAAGGCAAAAGAAGAAGAGGGAAGCAGAGGATGAGATGGTTGAATGGTGTCACCGAGTCAATGGACATGAATTTGAGCAAACTATGGAAGATAGTGAAGGGCAGAGAGAAGCCTGGCGTGCTACGGTCCATGAAGTCACAAAGAGTCGGACATGACTCAGCAATTGAATAACAAGTACTGAAAGAAAGAAAGTGTAACAAGAAGAGTGGAGTTTGGGACAGATATGAGAACAGAAAACTGGGGGTAGTCTGGGGCGAGCAGTTCCTTTCAGAAAGAGCCAGACTTCAAGGGTGGGGATGGACTAGTATATGGATGACAGACAGATATGCAGAATCCAAGACAACCATTCTGAGAAACCTAGTTATACAGACAGTTCCAGGGATAGCTATTAACTGGTAGTAGAGTCCAAACATTCAAGTGAAACAAGATTTCCATCCTGGGAAAAGGAGGATGTATGAAAAGGGCAAGAAGAGACTCCCATTGCAGAAGAGCTGCTAAGTCACAAAGAGTAAGACCAGCAGGAATATAGTTACAGGATTGTTTCTGTAGAACAAGGCAGAAGCTTGTCGAAACTGAGTCACCCAATGAAAGCCTATCAGCGAGTAAGCCAGTCTTGTGCCTCTTGACACCCAAGGCTAGGAATATGTGTTTCAGAGCCTGAGAGGCAATCTACCACAGGAAACGATTCTGGACTTGAATTTTCTTCTCCTGCCACCAGATTTATGATCCTGCACAAGTTGCTTAGCTTAACTTTTATGAGCCTTGATTTCTTTATATATTTTTGTGTTAGTTGCAAAGGGGTTGCCATTTGCTTCTCCAGGAGATCTTCTCGACCCAGGGATCGAACTCAGGTCTCTCGCATTTAGAGAGAGAGAGAGAATTACAGGCAGATTCTTTATCATCTGAGCTACTAGGGAACTCGGGAAAATAATATTTTACAGATTTGGTATGATGATTAAATAAAGTGCCTGCTGCAGCACCTATCACTTAATAATAGACCTGCTGCCCACTGTCAGAGCTGCTGAAACCACGCATGCCCAAGCAAAGGACTGGCCTACTGGCTGAGGTGGGGCTACGCCTGTAGGTCGGATCTAGCCAGTCCAGACAGAGGACGGAAAAGAAAGAGCCCAGAAGCAAGAAGTCAGGCAAGGCCAGATGCTGGGATGTTTCCCTTCCCCATTCTTCTCTCATTTCTGCCAATCCTGAGCATGACTCATTCTCAACACAAGCCCGCATTTTCTGAGAAGCCAGCTCTGTTCTAAGGATGCCTTTGTTCTTTTAGTCGCTTTTGAACAGGCTTCTTGCTGTACAGTACTTGACCCTGTGTAGTGCTACAGTCCCAGTTTCGACATGTCAATTAATCCCTAAGGTTCATGGTGTTGCTCTTTGCAACCTTGCAACGACTTCCATTCAGGAGTTCTGCAAAGCTGGTCTGACGGAGTGGGTCACTAGCCAAGTGAGTGAGCCCAGGAATCCAGCCCCACAGTTGTCCAGCATACCTCTGATGATGTCAAGTTGTTGCTGCATGAATATTTCATAGCAGTGATATGCGGTTGTGGAATTTGAGGATTGGGAATTTTCTAAATTCTCCAGACAATTCCTGAATAACATCAGGGGCCCACAATATGATGACTTATTGATTTTTAGAGTCCTCTTATTCTTTAGTCAGATTTCAGTTCAGTTCAGTTCAGTTCAGTTCAGTAGCTCAGTCATGCGACTCTTTGCGACCCCATGAATCACAGCACGCCAGGCCTCCCTGTCCATCACCATCTCCCGGAGTT
>SJYX01013958.1:98982-114636 GCA_006410675.1 Oreotragus oreotragus | reverse complement strand
TGAGCATTCTTTGGCATTGCCTTTCTTTGGGATTGGAATGAAAACTGACCTTTTCCAGTCCTGTGGCCACTGCTGAGTTTTCCAAATTTGCTGGCATATTGAGTGCAGCACTTTCACAGCATCATCTTTCAGGATTTGAAATAGCTCAACTGGAATTCCATCACCTCCACTAGAACATTCACAAATCATCTTCCCCATCTGAGCCTCAGTTTCCTCAAGCGTGAAACGCAGATAGGGACCTGACCTCACAGGCTGCCTGGGAGGAGTGAACTGGATGCAATACAGTGTGTGGAAGTGCTTTGTGAGATGCACCACACTGAGCACAAGCAGAGGCGTAGAAGGAGACCCCGTCAGGAAGAGAGACAAGGGTGTTCTCTTCACGGGCTCAGTCTAAACCGGGATACAAATGCTTTTCTGTTGGCAATTTCATCTGGTGG
Source organism: Oreotragus oreotragus (assembly GCA_006410675.1). NCBI lineage: Eukaryota > Metazoa > Chordata > Mammalia > Artiodactyla > Bovidae > Oreotragus > Oreotragus oreotragus. Next base: position 114,199 of record SJYX01013958.1, on the reverse strand, counting down.
AAACGGCAGTCTCCTGGGCCAGTTGTATTTAATGACCCACATCCTGTATCCTCTTTCTGCATGATTCTGAGGAGAACTAAGTTGGCCGTCTCGTCTGGCGTACTGCAGGCCCCAGAGTGCCCAGCTCATATTGAACCTCCTCCTACCGCCTCCAAGAAAAACACCAGCCCGGAGCTAGGCCCATCCCACACACAGATGCACGGGCTGAGGGGCCAGGGGAGGGGCAAGGGACACTCAGCTACCTCCACCAGCACACGGACCTTGGCACAGGTGAATGTGCCCAGGCTGAGACTTCCGCCCACATGATGGTTAAGGAGTAGGAGGCTCAGTGCGAATCAAAGGCAGAGCATGGGGACAGATGGGGCTAAGGAGGCTGATGGGGACACAACAGATCTGAGAAGGTCCTGAGGCCACGGGGAGGAGTTTGGAAATGAGCCTCAGGGCAATGACAAAGCACCTAGGAGTTTGCATCCGAGGAAGGCATGATGGGAATCTCCACTTTAGAAACATCCCATGATGCTTCATTTTATTATGTGGACTTGACTGGGCCATGAGGTGTGCAGGTATCTGTATCCAATTCTTTAGTGACCTGGTGGACCACCAGGCTCCTCTTTCACTGGGATTTTTCAGGCAAAAATACTGGAGTGAGTTACCATTTCCTTCTCCAGGGGATCTTCCCAACACAGGGATCAAAACTCTCATCTCTTAAGAGTTGTACTGTATATATTATTTATACTATAATAAAATATAAACATTAGATATATATAAAGAGGTTTGTTGTTAGAAATTGACTTATGTGATAAACATTGTGTGTGTATGTGTGTGTGCATGTGTGTGTGTGTGCACACGCTCTGCTGCTTCAGTTGTGTCCAATTCTTTGCAGCCCCATGGATTATAGCACACTAGGCTTTTCTGTCCATGGGATTTCCCAGGCAAGAATACTGGAGCAGGTTGCCATTTCCTACTCCAGGAGATCTTCGCGACCCATGAATCAAACCCACATCTCTTGCCTCTCCTGCATTGGCAGGTGGATTCTTTACCACTAGTGCCACCTGGGAAGCAATATATATATATATATATGGATATATGTGTGTGTGTGCTGTTATCGTTTGTCAGGGCATGTTCCCTACCCAGAGACTGAACCTGCATCTCCTGTACGGCAAGCAGGTTATTTACCACTGAGTCACTGGGGAAGCCCCGTGTGTATATATCTAGAGATACAGAACCAGTTGTATATAGCTTTCATATATATTGTATGTATTATAAACATCATATGAATCTACATAATGTATATGTGAATATTATATATAATAAAGATATTTTTATCTATCTACCTATCGGTCTACCGACCCATCTATCCTGATGGTTCTGTCTCTTTGGAGAACCCAGGCAGATCCATGTCCTCAGGGCTGTGCAGCTGGACTGACAGGGTTCAGGTGGATGCAGGGAGGCCAGGCAGGGGGCCAGCCCAGCCATGATGGCTGCAGTGAGGTGGAGAGAAGTGGGCAATTCTAAAGCTCTCTGGAAACTGAAATTGGTAAGCCTTGCTAGGGTTTGGAAATGGGCGGGAGCAAGGGAGAGGGAGATGCTGAGGACTTCCAGGCTTGTGGCTCTGCCCCTAAACAGATACAGGTGCTCTGCATGAGAACACTGGAAGCATTCTAGGCTGTGTGGGGCCGAGTCTGGGCAGGCAGGGAGCTAGCATGAGAGCACATCATCAGAGGAAAGCTTGGAGGCAGGCCACAAAGGGGGAGTCGTTCGTGTAGGGATGGTACCAGACAGCATGGCTGTTGAGTCCCCATGGAGACAATGGCAGTCCTGCAAAACCGCACTGACCCGTTTGGCAGAGAAGAGCGAGCCTGTGAAGGAGACAGAGAAGGAACAGGCCAGAAGGAAGGTGGGCAACCACCGAGAAGAGTCCCCTGGTGCCAAGGAAGCAAGCATCAGACGGTCCCTCAAGCAGGAAGTGGCCAACTCCATCAAATGCTAGCGAAAGGGCAAGCAAACGGGAACTGAAACCTGCTCTGAAGGTTAAAGCACCAGGGAAGTGGAACCCGTTCAGGTCTCAGCTCTGAGATTGACTCCCTGCATGTCTAGCTGGCATCTCTGAAGCAAGTTCCCGCAGGAAACTGAAGGCCTGGGAGAGCTCTCCAGCTCCCATCAGCCCCTTGGCCACCCCTGTCCTGACAAAAGGAGGTGACACTTGACTACATCTTTCCCTTCTCCTCCCCCACCCCAACCCCTTAGGCTGCCTTTCAAACAGCCAGAATTCCTTTAAAGAGTAATCTAGGTATGCTTCAGCTGACATTCAAAAGTGCATTGTAATTCAAATGGAAATGCAGAAATTTATTCCCTTGGACAGTCTTGGGGAATTATAATAGAGATAAAACATCTTTTAAAGGTGGCGACAGGCATTTATCTGTGGGGACATCTCCATGCGATAGACTCTCCTGATGCAAACTCAAGAGAGGTCCGACCTTCACACAGAGAATGTCCTTTCGGCAGAGTCACCGCGTCTCTAAATTTGGGAGACATTAACTGCATCCATTTTCGCTTCTCCACTTTGTCCCTCCATTTCTCTTTGTGGATTTTGGTTTCCCCGTGTCTGTCTCTCTTCATTTTCCTGTCTCTTCCTATCTCCCCCAGTCTGTCTCTCTCTCTCTCTCACACATACAGAATGGACAATTCCTTTACATGCATCCATCCTTTATCTTCCATAGTTACTTTCTCCATGCAAAAGAAGCAACTGTAAATTCAGGAAACCTACCAGATTTGTTATTTCTGCTTGCATCGCCATCCCTTCAGAATAGGGAATAACAAAAGGGCAGGGTTACGGAGTCTTTTGATGTCTTCCTAGTAGAGCTTTAAGGCTCCCTCCCTCACCAGCTCTACCCCAGGAGCCCCTCTCAGTCTACCCCTGTCCTGGGTCCTAAGTCAGCTGGCAAGAGAGGGGAGTAAATTAGTAGTCGCATCTCCCCCTTCCCCAGTAGACACACATGTGCACTACAAACACACACACACACATCTGAGATCGCTGTTACCAAGTGGATGCGCCAGATAACAACTAAGGGCCCAGCTCGTTGCTAGATGAATCATCATCAGTGGGTCTATGCTCTCACTGGATCCCATATCTTAAAAATGGAAAAATCTATCTTAGAGTGTGAAGCAATTCATCCAAGATCACACAGCTTGTAAGAGGGAAACTGGGACAGGAATCAAGGTCCATCTGACTGCAAAACTTGTCATTTATCTCCAAACGAGGAAGTCTTTATCCAAGACAGCCAGAAGAACCATAACTTTATATAAAGAGTCCTCATCATAAGACTGATGTGTCAAGGGCATGGCCAGGAAGTGTATGAATATCAAGTCAAAGAAGGAAATGAAGCCCTGATTATGAGAAAGGTAGCTTCTCAAAAAGCAGGTGTATCAGGAACACAGCAGCATAGAGTGAAAATATTAAGCTGGGACAGGAAACTAACAGCCTCACAAGGCACTTGGAGCCTGGCCTGGGAGCACAGGTGATGGCTGAGGAAAAGTGCCAGACTGAAGAGCTTCCAGGGGAGCCGCGCCTGGGCTGGGAGTTCCTGGGATGACCTCAGCTACTCTAGCTGCCTCCTGAGGACTGGCTCTCCCTGGCTTCTGTCAGCACCATCCAGCTGACCTGTCCAGTGCTCCAGACCCCTTCGGACTGGCGGAATGGATGGAATATCCGCTCGGTGACAGGAACCCCTCCTCCCTGCCTGGATCTTTCCTGTCCTCCTTGGCATTCCCAACGTCTCTCTGGAATCTGCATCAGAAGCTGGGTCTGTTATTCTAGCTCTCAGTTCGCCCTATTACTCGGAAGTAATATGTAAGTGTCGCCCACCACTTCCCCTTTCTGCATCTAAAGCAGATATGCTAACTGATCACAGCGTTCTTTTCCAATGACACTCCACACAGTGTCTAGACCAGCCACTCCTCAACTGATCAGAACTGGCATATGGAACAAAAGACACGGGCCACCGTGTGACAGGGACTGAGTTCCCGACTGCACGCCAGCCACCTGCCTTTCTCCAGCTGTGTATCAGTAGATTAAAAAAAAAAAAAAGTCTATCACAAAAATGACAAAGTACTGGAAGGCTCATACAGGCTGAACCCACGCGTGGACAGCACCCATGTCTTGCCTACTGTAACGCCCCAGCAGATAGCACGGGGTCTGCAGTGAAGAAGCACTTGGGAAATACCAGTGAGCCGGAGGGTAATGAATGATCAACATGACTTTCTTTTTCTATGGAAATGCACACTTAGAAGCACTTATGGGAATGAGAGTAAAACTCGCATGGGAGATATTTTAATCAGGCACATTCACCCCAACCCCCTTGACCTTCCATGATCGCTAGTGTCTGGATCACGACAGCGACCAGAGCCCCACCATTAATTAGTAAACCTGGAAAGACTGGGACATTGGACTCAGGTTGGAATTTAAACCCTAGTTCACTCAGTAACACACTGTGTGGTCCAGGCAAGCCCCCAATCACTTCTGAGTTCAGATCCCCCCTTCACCGTGATGAGAGGTGGGTCCTTTTGCTTTTTTTGCCTCAAGGGTTAGGTGGAAAGACCAAAGGCAGGCCTGTATACCGTGAAGGGCTGTCCAATGTCCGTGGTTGTCATACATGCCCCATTTGGTCTCTCTCTGAAACTTAGAAATTACTTTGCCTGAGGTTTCCTGACAGGGATGTAAGAAGAGGTACCAGGACTTGAAATCTTTTCTGTCCCACTTGAAAAAGGGCTTTCATACTGTTCACAGGGTTCTCAAGGCAATAATTCTGAAGTAGTTTGCCATTCCCTTCTCGAGGGGACCACATGTTGTCAGAAGTCTCCACCATGACCCCTCCGCCTTGGGTGGCCCTGCCTGGTGTGGCTGACTCTCAGTGAGTTAGACAAGGCTGTGATCCAGGTGATCAGTTTAGATAGTTTTCTGTGATGTGGTTTTCATTCTGGAGGCCATGGGATTGAAGACACAGAGCTGACTCATTGGAAAAGACCCTGATGGTGGGTAAGATCGAAGGCAGGAGGAGAAGCGGGCAACCAAGGATGAGATGCCATCACCAACTCAATGAACATGAGTTTGAACAAACTCCGGGAGATGGTGAAGGACAGGGAAGCCTGGCGTGCTTAAGACCACAGGGTCGCAAAGAGTTGGACACAATTCAGCAACTGAACAACGACAACTGTCCTGCTTGACACGGTTCTCATTTGCCCCCTTCCCCACAAGCTCTGCCCCCAGAGCAATCCGCTTCCAACCCCAGATCCATCCTGGCCTGGTCCCCAGTGAGCCCTGGTTTCACAGGTGTCAGTGACACACAGCTGATACACAGATGCTGGTGACACAGAGGTGGCTGGGGAGAGAAGAGACACACCTCAACTCGCTGTAAGTCTAGAGTTTTTCCATCGTTCAGGGGAAAGTTTCCAGCTTCTCTACCACTTCCTCCCCAGCATCACTTCCAAATTTCAAAAGGAAAACTACAGTGTTTGGTGTCACCTCAGGAAAGACAGAGAGGAAGAAACGCACAGGTCAGTTAAGAAGTCTTAACACGGTGCGTCGCTGCACTGTTCTGGGGCTTCCCTAGTGGCCCAGACGGCAAAGAAACTGCCTGCAATGTGGAAGACACGGGTTCAGTCCCTGGGTCAGGAAGAGGCCCTGGAGAAGGGAATGGCTACCCATTCCAGCATTCTTGCCTGGAGAATTCCATGGACAGAGGAGGCGGGTGGGCTACAGTCCATGGGGTCGCAAAAAGTCAGACACAACTGAGCGACTAACATTTTCACTTTTCACTATTATTCTGTTCTGCAAGCCAATATGGGAGAGAGGAGAGAAAAGTACCTTGTAAGCCCAGAAGGCAAAGCTACAGGACCAGTTCAGCCAGCCAACAAGTTTGTGGCAAACTTGAAACCTCTTTGAGTCTTTTAGGGGACCCCTGGTGGCTGTGCCAGCTTCTGTCTGCCCCTCTCCCCATCCTCCTTGTCATAAACCACCGGACAAGGAATGGCATTTTCTGGAGTGAAAAAGTCCAGGTCCTGGAAGCAGCCGAGGAAGGCTATGGGTGGGGTGCAGCCTGAGAGTCATGTCCCAGGCCCCAAACGCAGGACGAAGCAAATTAGCTCAGTGGCCACAGTGAGGAAGGCTTTTATAAACATAACCTAATTGTATTACTTCAAAGTCCAGAAGCTTATTGCTCTGCCTAATGATGTGTCACGTTATTTATAGGGTAGCACAGTGAGACTTCTATTGATTTAATGCACTTCCTTAAAGACTGTCATTGTCGCAGCCATAAAACGAAGCTATTCCCAGACAACTCAATTATTCCCCTGCGTCCATAAACCACCCCGTGCCCCACACAGCTGCACACAGGAGGGAAGGCGGGGCGAGACCATGACGGGGTGGAGAGTGCCAAGGGAAGGGTTCCAGAAAGGACAAAGGCAGGAGCTCCATCAGCTGGGGATGAGGGACAGCAGAAGGCCTAGACGGGGAATGGAGAGCCCTATCCAGGGGAGTTGAAGGACTCTGAGCAGGACTCTTCCTTCCTTTCAGCCTTAGTTTTCCCAGCTGTAAGACGAGAGTGCTGAGCCCAGTGAGAACTGTCAGATCCCTCCCAGCGCCTGCATTCTGTGGTTTAATGAGTTTCGCTTGGTTTGGTTCTTGGAGGCCATGTGGCTGGACCACATGGAGAAGGAACAAGCCCATTTTTAACATCACTCCTCACTCTTCCCATCGATCGGGAGCCTCTCTTTTTAAATTAATTGATTAGAATAGTAACAATGATAACAGGAAGTGATCTTCACCCTGCTGTGTATTAGCTACGTGTCCACAGGGCACTTGACTTGTTGGCCTATCCGACACACATTTTCATCGGTGAAATGAGCCTGTGGCCACATGGAGCTGCTGGAATAATACACAATGTATGTATGCCGTATTTCCATCTTCCTCAAAATGCTATCATATAAACTAGTTCCCTTTAATGTAGGAAGTAGACAAGGAATAGCTAAAGTACGCATTTCTCAGGACAGGAAAACTGAGGTGAGAAGGGGACAGATTTTCCAAGGGGAGTGACAGAGACTGGTCTTCTGCTTCAGGGAAACTCCAATTCTGATAAATAGCTGAGAAATGGAGGGAAATAAGACCTGGTGACCCTGCCTGTGGGTAAAGGCGTCTCCATGGCAGAGACTTGAAACTGTCCCCTCAGACATGAGTTGGTCACTCCCAAAGGAGCCAGCGCTCCCCTTAGGTTCTTCCAAGAAGCCCAGAGAGAAGGTGTCAGCGAGACAGCTCCCCCCTCCCCTACCGTTTGCCCAGCCTCCTGACCTCGGCAGTGGTTTTGAGAGGACAGAGTGGGAAATGAAGGAACTCGCAGTAGAAGGCCGGAGTTCTGGAGTTCACCCTGGGGTCTCAGAAAACGCCCAAACTGAAAGAATCCCGAGGAACCGTCACGGTCCCTCCTTCCATCCCCGGTGAGCACGAAGCCCTGAGAGGCGCAGGGACTTGCTTACGGCCGCCCAGTTTCCATGTGGCAGAGCCAGGCTTGGGCTCCCAGGGAGCTCGGTCATCTCCCCAGCAGCCTGACCTCCGTGTCTCAGCTGGCCGCCTCCGCCAGCAAGCCCTGCAGGCTTACCTTTCTGGTACTGGAGCCACAGCTGCTGCTGGACCTTCTTGCTGGGGAAGTGAATGATGCAGGTGAGCTCGGAGCCATAGAGGGCCTCCGCGATGTAGTGTGAGCCGTAGTGCTGAATGAAGGACAGCAGCTCCTCCCGGCTGCTCTCTTTGGTCAGGATCTTGAGGACGTTGGTGAAGCCTGGACAGAGGAGGAGCACGTGGAGGTGGTCAGCGCTGGGAGGCTGGCGCCCGGCAAACGGCAAGCCCGGGTCTGGTACCTTGTCCTTCACCGTAGCATGGGCCAAATGTGCATGCAGTCTCTCCCCCTTACTTGGCAAAGACCGCTCTCTCTGGTGGACACACGAGACACCACCAAGAGGGAGTCAACAGCAGAGGAAGGGCAGACGCTGGCGACCCAAAAGCCGCAATCCGGAAAAATCAAAGCTGCGGTCTCCTGAGCGGCCAACGTGTGGCGGGCACGCTGCTAGCTGTCCCAGCCACTTTGTCTAGTTTAACCTCGCTCAGTCCCAGCCATAGTGAGCCCTGTCCAGTAGATAAGCAAGTCAAAGGCCAGAGACTGGAAGGGATTTGCCTTGGTCCTCCAGCCAGAGGAGCTAGGATGCCAACCGACTTCTGTCCTCACCCCGAAGTGCACACACTGCTCACATACCCAGTTACCCTGGGCCTGAACTGTCCACGGCTGGAGCCCGAAGGGTGCACTAGCCCAGGCTCAGCAGACATCCGTATCCTCAGATGCAATCCCTGGCTTGGCTTCCCAGAACATCACTTCCCTTTCTGTCTCCCAAACAATGCTGTGTTCTTTCTCCTGCCATTGTCAAGGACCTCCTTGCTGCTCCATCGTCCTTAGTCCTGTGCCAAAGGGACCTGAGTCCCCAGTGCTTGGATAGGGCCTGCACGGCCGTCACTCAGCGCCCACTGACCCCCTGCCCTCCTCCTCCTGCAGGCAGGTCACAAAGCGACACTTTCAGGAGCCTTAACACCTTCCGGGCTCTTCTGTGCTCTGGATAAAGCCCAGTGACCTTATCTGGGTATCCCAGGGCTCCAAGCTCATCTCCCATGAGCACATACATTAGGCTTCACTGCTGGCCACATCTGTTTTCCTGTTTCTCCTGAGTGTGATTTGGCATTTCCATCACACTTTCTTCACTTATATCTCTCCCTGACTCCGAACACACACACCACACACACACACACACACACACACACACACCACACACACACACACACACACACACACACACACACCAGCATTTACCTGGAATGGTCTTCCACTTCTCTGAGTCACATCCATGTTGCCAGACCCTAGGAAGTCATCCCTCCCCCAAGAAGCTTTTCACACCATCCTAGCCCGGGGCACCTACTCCCTGTACTTTCAACAGGCATCACCTTGAAAGCAGAAGCTCTGTCCCATTTGTCTCTAAATCTGCACACACGTCCTTTCCCGCCACAATTTCCAGACACGGCAGGTGCACCAACTCCATTATAAGAATAAGGACGACCGACTCCGCACCACATCAAAGTAAAATGTCAAAGAGCAAGCGCTCCTTCCACACTGAAAATGAGCTCCGATCTGCAAACATTTGGTTTACAAGGGGGTTCTCGGGAGCGTCATTATTGATTAATTTAAAAAGATACACCTTTGTAGTTGTAACAGGAACATGGCAGTCGTTCACAAGCACGGTAGAAAGGTGTAGATGGTGGTGAACACAGGATAGGGATCAAAGAATGGCCACTTGACTAGAACAGCCCCTCTCACCAACCCATCAACTCAGGCAATGGGGCAATTAATGCAACAGAGACAATAATGAGACGATTTCTGCTCAGTAATAAAGAACACCACGGAGAGGCCCTGTGGCTCTAGGCAGACAACGCTGCCATCAAATCCTCGACACACTCCTGTTCCGCCACCTACTAGCTGTGTGACCTTGGGCAACTTAACCCCTCTGACCCTTGATTTCCTTATCTGAAAAACAAAGGGATAAAGAATGCCTTCCTCTTGAGACTGATGTAAGTCCCAAGATACACAACATTATAAAGCGCTTGGCTGGTGTCAGCCATAATTACTATTTACACTTCCCCAATACCCGGGCTAACGAGTGCCGTGGTGCTCATGAACAAAGTGATACTGGAAAAGAAAAAAGATAGGAAAGCAGCTGGCTGATAATCAGGAGACACTCAGACAATAACCCAGTGGCAATGTTATGAATAAGTCAGGGTAGAAAAATCCAAGTTTGGGCCTCATCTTTCCAAAGTCCATTACCCATTCCTTTTCCAGTTTCGTTTAATTTTTATTCCTTCATCAAAAAGGAGAACCAAAAGGAATATAAGGCACAGGAATAAATAGGATCCAAGCCCTACCCACAGTTTGCAGGTCAGAGTTGAGGTGCAGGAGACAGGATTCTGATACGAATCAAGTACCTGTTAGTGCTTTAACATCAGCAATTGAGCACAGGGAATTCCTTGCATTATTCCCAGGGGAACAGATAATGGGGGAGGCATCTCCCCAAGATTATGCAAGGAAGTCCAGGCAGAGGGAACGGCATGGCATATGCAGAGTCACAAAGCCAAGAGAGAAAATGTCCCATATTCAGAACTGTAAGTCCCGTCTGAGACTTGTAAGTCTGAAACTAAATGTCCCATTTGATAATTATAAGCCATCCCTATCACGGGGAAAGATTCATGTGGGCAAAGTGTGAACAGTGCATGTGTGTGTGTGTGTGTTGGTGGGGGGGCCGGGGATGCATTATTGCTGAGTAGGAGGAGATGGGCAGGAAAGGAAATCAGGAGAGACTAGAGGAATCAGTGCCTGAAAGAACCCACATGCTGGAAATACTTCGAGAATGTAAGCGTGACACCTGTCACAGCCTGTGCAGAGCCCCCTTCCCCCAGGAGCCCCTCTGACTTCCCAGAATGCACGGCGGCCCCATTCCTGCAGCATGCGGCCGTCACCGTCTGTCTGCTTGTCCTTCCACCCTCCCTGTGAGCTCCTTGATGGCAGGGGGCGAGGCCTCCTTCCTCAGCTATCCCCAGTGCCAGCACGGGCCCTGGCACGCCCCGGGACTGTGCTGAATTACGCCAAGGCCCCTGGCTGCGGATGGCGGGCCTCACCTGCCGAGAGGGTGATGGTGCTGAGCTTCACGCGGTAGAGGTTGCTGCGGACACGCCACTGCTGCACCATGGGGTAGCCCATGGCCTCGTCGTACCTGATGTCTCCTGGGGAGGGAAGAAGGTCACGTGAGCCCCACGTTTACAGGCCTCACCCCACAATCCCGCCCTGCAGCCCTGGGCTCTGGGGAACGGCCCCCTCCTCTAAGCTCGGCCCTCTGGGCCAACGGTGGGACCTGCACCGCCTCCGGGCCTCAGGCTGCCCTTTCTCTCTGCTCTATCTCACATGGCCCCTTTACCCTACAAGCGAGAGTGGGTTTCTGGTTCTACTTAACCCCAGAGGCAATTTGCCATGGGGTGCTAGACACTGTGGTGCCTCAGTTTCCCTTCTGATCCCATGGCTACCTAGGCTGACCTTATTTAAGTAGGCGTATCATGAGACTCAAATGAACTAAGAGCAGTGGAAGCTTTATGATAACCTCGAAATGTCCGACACGTGCCCTGGGGGCCCATGTATCACCTATTCCTGAGGCTACTTTTGCACAATGACAGCAGAGCGGAGCAGTTGTGACAGGGCCCATGCAAAGCCTCGCACATCCACTAGCTGACCTTTTATGTCCGCCCACTCTGTACAGACTGTTTTTTCCTAACATGGAAACATGATATGTCCTTTGATGTCTCATAAAATACCTGTGTGCACACACAAAAGCGTCTCATTTTAAATAAGACCGAGAAACACTGGCTAAACAAAGTTAAACAAGATTAAAAAAACAGACTGTATAATTCCTCAGCTCCGTGAATAAATTAATATACATTTTAAAGGTACATGAAGACGGTGCACAGCATTTTGCAAATGTCTTTGGCTGAGGAGCCCCATTTCTAGGGCCCACTGACACTCAAGTTTCATAGAATATGTTTTTTGAAACCCAGGTACAGACAAAACATAAACAAAGAAAAACAATAACACAATAAAATGTTAGCAAGTGGTTAACTTGGTTAGCAAGTGGATGTGTAAAAGATTCCTGTTTTCTGATTTATATTCATCTCCATTTTCTAAATTTTCTACTCTAAGCACTGCAGACTCCCTTTTTTGTAATCATAAAAAAAAAGACATGAAAAAGAAATGCTAGTCACATCAGCAGTTATTATTTTTGTTGTTATATATCCTCGGCAAATGGCAGGCACATTTTCTATCCCTTTCTCTTGTCCCCTGGTGCGGAGGCACTTAAAGAGGTATTTGATACCAAGATTAAAATGAGAATCTCATTGGAACAAATGATTTCTTCCTGGACATTACTGCAGTATTAAAGTTGTCCATTACTGTCAACGTCGTCTTCCTTTTTTTTTTTTTTCCTCCCTAGCCTTTTCAGAAATAATGTAATTTTTTAGAGGCTTTCATTTTAAAGTAAAATATTCATGATCCCCAAAGATAAGTCCACTGGAGCGAGGTTGTTTTGTTAGAACTATGTCCTCTCTGTTGGTCTGCTCTGCCTGTCCTGCCCTTCCTTTGCAGACACTGGGGCGAGAAGGGGAGAGGGTGGGAGAGGAGGAGAGGCCCGTGTTTCTGCTCAGGGTGAAGGAACCAGTCTGCATGAGAAGGCCAGACAGCGGCCCCCGGCAGCCTCCACCCCACCTATTATTATTTTTTTGTAAATGCTTAATCTTGTTGCATCTAATTATTATTGCCTTTGCCTCAGCATACAGGATCTTAGCTCCCCTACAGGGATTACACCCTGGCCCCTTGCAGCGGAAGGGCAGAATCCTAACTGCTGGACCACCAGGGAAGCCCCTGCCCCATGGCTGACTGCCCCTCCTAATTCAGGGCAGACGTGGAGCGGGGATGGCAACCAGGGCCATCCCCAAGAGGACAAGGCAGGCATGCAGTGCAGGCTGTGGATGCAGCCTGTTTACCTTGTGCTTTAGTGCCCAAACCGCTTCCCTGGTGGCTTGGATGGTAAAGAATCTGCCTGCAGTTTGGGAGACCAGGGTTCGATCCCTGGGTTGGGAAGATCCCCTGGAGGAGGGCATGGCAGCCCACTCCAGTATTCTTGCCTNGATGCAGCCTGTTTACCTTGTGCTTTAGTGCCCAAACCGCTTCCCTGGTGGCTTGGATGGTAAAGAATCTGCCTGCAGTTTGGGAGACCCGGGTTCGATCCCTGGGTTGGGAAGATCCCCTGGAGGAGGGCATGGCAGCCCACTCCAGTATTCTTGCCTGGAGAATCCCCCATGGACAGAGGAGGCTGGCAGGCTAGAGTCCATGGGGTTGCGAAGAGTCGGACAAGACTGAGCGACTAAGCACCGTAGCGTCCAAAAGGAAAAAAAACAAAACAAAACGCAAAAGCAACAACAACATCAAATAAACAAAAACAAAAGTCCCCAAACCTACTACCTCTTTTGATTATCAAAACATTTACAAGACCAGCTTCTCTGCCCTCATTCCCTCCCTAAACCTCCCCTGTAAGTGAACATCGATCCATCCTACACTTTCCCCACCCCTGGTCCATACTGGATTCCACCTGGAATACAAGCGCTTTCAGTGAAATGCCAGTTTCTTGAGGTCAAGGCCATGGTCTGTATTATTCCTATTCCTGCACAGCCTGGTAAATAGAGGCTCCAATACTCCAAAACAGAGCCCGATATAGAGCAGACTCTCAATAAATATCTGTTTACTGACTCGCCCTCTTGCCTCTCATTCCTGACCACAAACCATCCTTGGCCTTACTCGACTACTGACCCCCTTCTTACCTGATCCTGTCCTAGATTCCCACCCAAGGATTAGGAGTGACATGAAGCCCTGGGATGGGGAGGGGTGTTTTTTGTGATGAACAACAAAAACAAAAAATTAACTCTTAAAATGTAACAGTTCCTTTATTAAGGAACCCCGAATCAAAACAAATAACCCTAAGAGTCTGTACCACTAGTGCAGAACCACAGCGTTCCGCATCACAGGCAGTCAGGGCCCTTACAGCTTGGAAAAGTCCCCCATAAAAGGGCAAGAGAGGAACTGGGAGCAGATGAGCAGGAGCAGAGGGCGTCCTGCAGTGGGGCAGAAAACACAGGCTTCAGGAGAGCCTGCCAGAGTGTTTCCCTGTAGGGGAGACACAGGTTGTGGGTGGCGGGGGTTGCAGGGAACAGCGGAGGGGAGTGAAAAAGGGCGGACGACCTGGAGCCACAGCAGCCGGTTCCGGTCCTGGCAGATCTGCTGTGTGACCTTGAGCTGCTCCCTTCACCTGTCTGAGTCTGGGTTCCTCATCTACAAAGTGAGAAAAATAATACCCACCCTACAGGATGGCTCAGTGCCCAGAAAACAAGCTGCATGACTGATGCGCTTTAAGTGAAAGATGATGTGAGGTGGGAGGTGGGAGGGGGGTTCATGTTTGGGAGTTCGTGTAAAAAAATAAATAAATACAAAAAAAAAAAAAAAAANTTCTCCTCCTGCTTTCAATCTTTCCCAGCATCAGGGTCTTTTCTAGTGAGTCAGTTCTTCACATCAGGTGGCCTAAGTATTAGAACTTCGGCTTCAGCATCAGTCCTTCCAGTGAATATCCAGGATTCATTTCCTTTTGGTTTATAAAAATGATATTCCCATTTTTCTGATAAGCAAACAGTGGCCCAGAAAAAATTCAGCCTTCTGCCCAAGCAGAGCCACACAAGGGACTGGGGGTGGAACCCAGATACGAATTCAGGTGTGTCTGGCTGCAAAGACTGTTTCAGAAAACCTACAGTGTCTGCAGGATCAGGGCTTCTCCTCTTGGGAAGCTCCTCTTGGCCGTTCAGGCTGGAGCTGTTCAGAGACATCTGTGTTAGCCGAGGAGATGGCCTCAGGGCTGAAAAGGCCCTCAGCGATGGGAAGTGACTTGCCGCACAGCGAGTCCATGGCGCAGCTTCACAGAACTGGTCTCATCCAGGGCAGGCAACAATGAGAACACACACTAGGGTTTGGGAGACTCAGCTGCCTCGGCCCTTGGAGTCATTTAGCAAAAGTGCTTTCGTGTCCCTGTTCTGTGTCTGGTGTTCTGCTAGGCCCGTGAGACAGACATGAATAACGGTGTGGGGTGAAAGGGCCCTAAACACCAGAATATAAAGATCCCATTGGACTTGAAATCTCTCTCTCTTTTTTTTTTTTTTTTACTTTTCCAACAATTTTATAAAAATTTTAACATCAATAGAGCTGAGAGAATTTTTCAGCAAATGTTCATATTAAATGCGACCATTAAATTCAGTCATTAACATTTTTATACATTTTTTTACTACATATTTATCCCATCGATCCTTCTTATTTTTTGATGTAATTCAAAGTAAGTTTCAGACATTAGTGCATTTCTCCCCAAATACTTCAGCATGCATATATAACTAGAATTCAATCTTTTGCTCATAGAAATATTCTTAAAGGTACAGGGATATTGGCTTCTGACCTTGACTGTGATAAAATTGGCAGCTAGACCCACACCGGCCCCCACC
>SJYX01013958.1:81417-93539 GCA_006410675.1 Oreotragus oreotragus | reverse complement strand
GAAATGTTGCGCCCAGCTATCAGGACTTTCATTCCTTCTCTGGAGAACTGGAGGGACCGTTCGGGAAGATGCTGCAGAGGCCCCAATGACAGCAACTCGGCTTGTTCCCCGTGTTATGACAGCACGAGGAGTCCCGTGCTGACACACACAGGCGAGGAGATGGAGGGCGAAGCGACTGAGGGGAAGATAATGTTTCTCTAGCCTGCAATTTCTTTCAATTTCAGGGATCGCAATTACTAGGGCAGGAGTTAGCAGCATCCATGCCTGGAATGCTAAAGTGAGTTTGGTGCCACTGGCGGAAGTGGTTTTTGCATTTAAAGAGGGAAGACTTAGGCAGTGTGAAACCCAGGCTTTACATTCTGTGTGTGTGTGTGTGCACACGCGTGTGAATTATCATTGTTATTTAGTCACTAAGTTGTGTCTGACTCTCTTGTGACCCTACGGGCTGTAGCCTGCCAGCCTTCTCTGTCCATGGGATTTCCCAGGCAAAAATACTGGAGTTTGCCATTTCCTTTAACAGGGGATCTTTCCAACTCAGGGATCGAATCTGCGTCTCCTGCATTGGCAGTGGATTCCTAACCACTGAGCCTCCAGGGAAGCCCTTGTGTGTGAATACACACCTGTATATGATGGAGGGTGGCGCGGGAGTGAGAAAGACAGGTGTGAGCATGGTCAGGGAGGAGGGTGGTGGGGGGAGGTGAGGTGACGTTCCTGATTTAATTTTGCGTGGCCCTAGGAAAATGACCTCACTTCTCTGCACCCCAGCTTCCTCACTTGTGTCATTGAGGTAATGGTACTTAAGTTGCAAGATTATTGAAAAGTGTTCTAGTTTGTTCAGGCTGCTATAACAAAATACTGTAGGCTGGGTAGCCTAAACAGCAGACACATATTTCTCACCATTCTGGAGGCTGGGGTGTCCAAGCTTGAGGCACTGGCAGATTCAGTGCCTGGTGAAACCTCACTTTCTGGCTTACAGATGGCACTTTCTCCCCATGTCCTCACATGGCAGAAGGGACAAGGAATTCTCTGAGGCCTCTTTTATAAGGACACACATTCCATTCCTCAGGGCTCCGCCTTCCCAGAGGCCCTACCTTCCAATACCATCACGCTGGGGTTAGGTTTCAGCATATGAATTTGGAATAGATGGCTGAGACGATGATCCAGGCTTCACAGGAGGGGGATCACAGGACTGCAGCTGAAAGCATTCCTCCCCCCACCCTACTCCCATTCCATTCAACTAGGAGGCGTACATTCATGCACTGAATACGTGCTAATTAAGCCCCTAATTTGTGCCTCAACCACTGTGTCAAGGCTGGATACACAGAAGTGAATAAAACAGATGTGATCCTTGTCCTGTGATGTTCTTGGCCCACTGAGAGAGACAGCAAGTGACCAGGACGAAAAGTCCAGTGTGACAATACTAGAATAGGGGAAGGATGGGAGCTGTGGAAACTCAGGGAAGGGGCATTGATCCCCCAGATGAACAGAGAGACATCAACAAAGTCCTGGTGGGGGACACAAAACTGGAGTGTGGTACGCAGAAAAATGGCCCCAGGGCTGTCCATGTTTTAATCCCTAGAATAAATTATCTTATATGGAACAGGGAGATTCAGGGTGCAAATAGAAATAAGGTTGCTAATAGCTGATCTTGAAGTAAAGGTATTATCCCATGCAGTCCAGGTGGGCCCAGTGTAATCTCAAGGGTCCTTAAAGTGGAAGACAGAGGCCAGAGAGGAGCTCAGTCTTGTGATGCCAGAAGGACTTGACTTGTCTTGACAAGCTTTGAAGATGGAACCAAGGAATGGGGGTGTTCTCAAAAAGCTGGAAAAGGCAAAGAGGTGGATCCTCATCTAGAACCTTCAGAAAGGGTGCATGCGACCGGCTGACACCTCGACTTTAGCCTGGAAACCCCCGTCAGACAGCTGACTCACAGAACTATAAGACAGTAGGTTGATGTCGTTTTAAGCCACGAGGGTTGCAGTGATTCGTCGTAACAGCAACAGAACACCAATGCATTGAGCCAGTGGCATCCTGGAGTTAGGACTGACATTAGCAGTCCTTCTGGCCATGGGATGGGAAACACATTGGCGGGATAAGGCTGGATACTGAGGGCTCAGTTAACAGACTGCAGTGATGGGTCCCGGGAGAGTGGATGGTGTCCGAAACCAGAACAGACAGCTGGTGTGTGCTACGTCTCCACCAGGCTCTGCAATGAGAAGGGGATCTGCCACACAGATCCTGCAGCCAAGATCTACCAGGCTTGGGGTGGAGACAGGCAGGCAGCGCACGGCCATCCGTGGGCTTGTCCCGTTACTCTTCTTCCACCCCCACCACGTGCAGCGATGATGGCGACCAGCAGGTTCTACCTCCTGAGGCTCCCTCGGACCTGTCCTCATCCCTATATTCTGCCATCCAGCTCCTCCATCACGTCTTGGCTGGATAGCTGCAAAACTCAAACTGGCTCTCCCTTGCCCCAGCCTTGTTCCTTTCCCAGCCCATCCTCCACCCTGCATCCCGGCAGTCATTCTAAAGCTCCAGCTGGATGCATCACTCTTGCTTAAAACCTATAATGGGTCTCCTCGCCCTCAGAATAGCCACATTCTTTAGCGTCACATGCCGCGTGTGCACACACGCAGCCACCAGCTGCGGGCTTGGCGATGCTATTCCTTCCGCCTGGACCCTGCAACCGCCTCCCTTCCTCACTCTCTCCCTGGATAACCCCTCCCAATCAGTCAAGACTCACCTCTGTCAGGGAGCCTTCCTGGCCTCCCTGTCTGAGTGAAGTGCTCCCTCCCTGGTTTTCTGAACCTCCTCTGTGAATCTTAAACCCTCACATTTTAACCTGTTGCCATCTTGCCTGGGGAATCCCAGGGACGGGGGAGCCTGGTGGACTGCAGTCCATGGGGTCGCTGAGGGTCAGACACGACTGAGCGACTTCACTTTCACTTTTCACTTTCATGCATTGGAGAAGGAAATGGCAACCCACTCCAGTGTTCTTGCCTGGAGAATCCCAGGGACAGAGGAGCCTGGTGGGCTGCCGTCTATGGGGTCGCACAGAGTCGGACATGACTGACGCGATTTAGCAGCAGCAGCAGCATGTCTTTAACTAGTTAAGGGTTCAAACATTTTTTTTCCCCACTGCAACTCAGTTATACAGAGCACTGTAGTCTTCTTTATTTTTTACAGTTGACATAATCTTTCCCTCAAGCTTTGTTTCCACTGATAGCAAAAAAAAAAAAAAAAAAAAAGAGTCAACTTGCCAAATAAGGATACAGAACATACTCTTTAAGATAACTGTCTAGTCTGTTCAGAGTTGAACACCGCACCAGCCAGCCCTGTCTTTCCCTTGCCAGGCAGTCTCCCTGACTTCCACTTGGCCTCAAGGTACAGACAGGGGCTGGTGGGAGAATGACATTGGCACAGATGTGGTCTGAGCCTTGCTGGCATTCACCAAATGATGGTTTCCTGTTTGAGCTTGGCTCTCAGCCCTAGCACTGGCATCCATGGTGATGCGTGGATGGTCTTAGGCATTTCTTTAGAGAGGGGCTACATGTTGGAATCCACTGCCAAGTCCGAGGTCATGAAGTCCCCACTCTCTGTGGGACCCTTGTTCTAATCTCAGGTTTCCTTCCCCATCTTGCTTCCACTGGAGGAGGGGGGTGGTACCAGAAAGCCTTGGCTTAGTCTCTCTACCCTGTGGGTACAAGACTTTGGGGGTGGGGAGCTGACGTCTCCTGGTCTCTTGCCCGCCTACTGCTAGCCGTGGGGCCTCCTGTCAGCTTGTCGGGTAAAGGGGCTCACCACCTCCCCAAGACTGTATTCAGATCCAGGGGAGCAAACCCTGTTGCTGCTGTTCAGCCCCATTGCCGTGGATTTTCCCCCAAACTCTTGTTGGCATTTGCACATTTGTTGGAACCACTCTCGAGGCTCCGGTAAGGAGAGGGGTGGGTTCCCCAAAAGCCCGGAAATGGGGTCAGTGACTCTCAAGCCTGAACTCTTGCCCTCTTGGCCTTGGTGTTCTCTCCTAGGCAATGCCTCCCCACGCTTGTGGTCAAAGAAGGGTTTTCACCTTCCTTTCTCTGTCCTCTGGGAACTCCCCTGAGGTCATAGCCTGTACCAACTGCATGTTAAAATAAGATATTCTGATCTGGGTCGGCCAGGCCTGCCTTTGATATAGAAAGGACCTCCACTCCCAGCACAGGCTGGCTTTCAAAACTGTTGTCTAGCTCAAGACACTACAAAGTCAGCTTTGAGGCCTAGCCCAAAGCTGAGGGATGGCTCTCTTTCTTTTCTAGAAGGCATCCGCTCTTCTATCGAAGGAGCGGATGTCTTTGATTTAGCAGGTGGGTTGCCATAGACCAATATGGTTTATAGGGAAGGAAAAAGTCTTCATTTTTAACATTTTCAGCACTACCTTGCATACACACACACATGTATGTAGGAAGCATTTGTACACGTGTCTCATACTAGATTGTGAGCTCCTTGAGGATGGAGAACATCTGTTTTTCCTTTGTTTTTCCACTGCCAGGCACATAATAGTGAAAATATGTTGAATGAATGAATGAATGAAAAGTTGAACGAAGGAATGACTCGGTTTGGAACACCAGACCAGAACACTTGCCTGAAGACTCCTAATTAAGAAGCAAATCACATGAGAACAGTTTCTGTCTCCCAGAAGGGCAGAACTTGGGATGGGCGTGAACAAGTGTGAGCATCAGGTTAATCAACATGAAACCCTATGCTTCTGGCACCTACAGGATGACTACAAAATCTAGCCCACTGCCTCTCAGTCTGAGGTTCAGAGAAACAAATATTTGGCACCGTTCTCCCACCCCTCCCAGTTCCTGAGGTAGGGAGGAGCTTTCCCAACCACCCAACCAGGCAGTGATCAAGCCACAAGGAGGACAGGCCCCCCAACTCCTTGATCCCAGAAGAAACCACATCTCAGCCGGAGTCATCTCCCTTGGCAAAAAGATTCAGCTTAGCTGGAGATAAGTTACAGGGGAGATGCCCTCGTGAGTGTTGGGAGTTTGGGGGCATCCTTTTTTGGTGGCTGTGGACAGCCTCGGAGTGCCAGGGAGAGTGGCCCCTCCCTGCGAACTCAGCAACATGAAGGCCAAGATTCCTTGTCTTCTCTCCATAAGAAAAGGCTGCAGACAGTGCTGGCTGGCTCTGGGGTGATTTACTTCCCTGAAATACCTCAATTTAAATGCTAATTTCCCCAGAACTGAAGGGTGATCGGCTCTTGCATGCTGGTCGCTGTGTATTAATATATCCAAAATGCTTATACGTATTCTTAGATGGGGACGGGCAAGAAGCGAAACCTTGTGAGGGGTGGGGGAGGGTGGCCGAGGAGCCCAGCTCCCTTTGCTTGGCATTCCTATCAGCGTGGAGCAAGGCTGATGACAGGACAGCTACAGGAGGCGCGTGCTCTGGGGGCATGCTGCCCAGGTTTGTGTGACTCGGAGGCGGTGTGCTGGTGGCATGGGGACTGAAGAGGCCACCTCCCCCTCAGCACACAGTTGAGCAGATGCTAGGGGGCGCTTAGGCTGTGAGCAGGCACTGTGCTGGGCTCTCTGAGGCTCTCAGAGAAATCCAGAATCTGGTGTGGGATTCAGGAAAATGGACTGGCATTAAAGATAACTCAGGGAGAGCTTCCTGGTGGTCCAGAAGTTGGGAATCTGAGCTTTCACTGCCAAGGCCCTGGGTTCAGTCCCTGGTCAGGGAATTAAGATCCAGCAAGGCAAGTGGAATGGCCAAAAAAACACAACAACTCTATGTGAATCCTCCTCCTCACCCCTTGAAGTTGAACTCATCGCTCCTGTTTGCAGATGAAGTTACCAAAGCTCATCAAATGAAAGTTCGTTCTTCAGGGGATCTTCTGCCCAAGAATCAAACCCATGTCTCCTGCTTTGCAGGCAGATTCTTTTCTACTGAGTCACTAGGGAAGCCCCCGGCCCTGGAGAGGCAACAGAAAATGGCTCCCTCATGGAGCCCACAGTTTCGTGGGAAGAGCAGGTATCCAGCCAGGTCCCCATGCATACCTCTGGGATAGAAACCATCAAACTCTTCATGGAAGAAAAGAGCAGGATTCTTTTTTCTTTTTCCAGGCTTCATAATTAGCTTTATTTTTTTTTATAGTCATCAGATTAGTTTTTTTAGTTTTTAACATTTTTTTTAACACCAAAAACATTTTGTCTTGTATTAACAATGTTGTGATTGTTTCAGGTGGATAGCAGAGGGACTCAGTGTATATCTATATATATGTACATGCATCCATTCTCCCCCAAGCCCCCCTCCCATCCAGGCTGGCATATAACAGTGAGCAGAGTTCCAGGTTCTATACAATAGTCTTGTTGGTTATCCATTAAACATAACAGTGTATACATAACCTTCCCACAGTCCCTAACTATCCCTTTCCCCCAGCAACCCTAAGATCATTTTCTAAGTCTGTGAGTAAAGAGCAATTTTATAAGAGGGTGTAACAGGGGAAGTGACTCAGGGAAGGTTTCTCCAGGGCAGAGGATTAATGTGGGGTTGGAGTGACAAGTAGGAGTTGGCCTGGTTC
Source organism: Oreotragus oreotragus (assembly GCA_006410675.1). Classification (NCBI taxonomy): domain Eukaryota; kingdom Metazoa; phylum Chordata; class Mammalia; order Artiodactyla; family Bovidae; genus Oreotragus; species Oreotragus oreotragus. The sequence continues at coordinate 86,971 of SJYX01013958.1, read as the reverse complement.
AGGGGTGGGGGCAGGACAAGAGCTTTCCTGAGAGAAGGCAAATCCAGAGTGGATCCTTTGCAGGAAGTGAGTATGCCCCACAAGAGGAACATCAGGCCAGTCGGTGCAGCCTGGCAGTGGACAGACGGCTGTGCTTCATGAAATAAAGCAGAAGAAAGAGGCAGAGGCCAGATGGGGGAGGCCTTTACACATAGACCCTGGAAGATGGGGGAACCCCAGTACAAGTTTATGGAATCAACCCTCCCACTTCCAGAGTTCTTCTCAGACCCAGGGGCCCAGGATGTGCTGTTTTAAACATCTGATGAATTGCTTCCATCTAATATCCGTTGAGATGGAACTATTTTCATGGATATTTGAGGGGAGAGGTTTGTACAAAGAAACAGTGCCCCAGTTGCTATTTGAGACACATACATTTACGCAGACACACACGACTGCATCCCTAGGCTCAGGAGCACACCTGTCTCTGCCCTGCTCTCAGGTTCCTCTGGGTCAAGAGCACGTGGTCTGGACTGATCCCTTGAGCGTGTGCTTCCTGAGTACCCGATGCTAAGCTAGGAGCCCCAGTGTCACTTCCTGATGGTGGACCTCAGGTGGACAAGCTCCTAAACCTCTCTGAGTATCCATTTCTTCATGTGCAAAACGGGAGTAATAATAGTAGTTACAGAATTCTCATGCGGTTAAAATGACGCACGCGCTCACGTGTGTCTCGGCACAGTACCCAGCACACAGCCGATGCGCAGCAAATAGGATCAATAGACAGACAGCACTTACTCTGCTTCCTGTCTTCCCGTTATCAGGGTTCGGTAGTTGCCAGGTAGCTTCGACCACACGTGCACCCACCCCTGCCCAAGTCTGAGAATCTGGATTTGTTTTCGAGCCATCTGAGTCTAGGCAAGCACCCTGCTGTCCTCCCCGTCACCTTCCCCCGGTGGGTGGATTCTGAAGCTGCCCTCTGGGCTGTGTGAGGTCCCCAGCCCAGGGGAGCGTCCCCAGCTCCATTCCTGGCGTGTCCTGTCTTGCCTCCGGGGAGAGCTGATTGATGCGAAGGCCCCGGGCGCCCTCTGCTGGCAGAGGCCATGCAGGGCTTGTGGCCATCGCCCAGGCAGGCGCGAAGGGGCGCAGTCGGGAGGGACCACCCTAGGTCCTTGGTCTTTGCTGTTGCTACCTTTTAACTCCCTGATCCGCCCCCACCCCCTTCTCCCTGCTCTTTGCACTAGCTTGAGAATTCCCATCTTTCCATGCTCTCCCTCTTTCCCGTGCTTTTCCTCGAGACCCTTCCTATGGCCTGGAAGCTCAGGGAGACAACATTCCTCCAAGCAGCAGCGTATGAGCCGGCCCCCTGCCGTCCCGAGGCTGGCAACTGTGCTGCCGCGTACCGAGGTCAGATTTGCCCACAGAGTCAAACCCGGCTTAAAGAGAAGGCAGAAGGCTTGGAGGAGAGGAATGTGGGGCTGGCGAGGGGGTCACTGTCCCCCTCCTCTGCAATTAGAAAATCAAAGCCGAAGAAGCTGTAAAGTGGTGATGCTAGATGGTAAAGTGAAAAGTAGTAAGCTTGCCTTCAGATCCCTCTTTCCAAATGTACTCGACGTGTAAGTCCAAGGAAGTCAGTTCACATCTCAGAGCCTGTATGGGGCAGGGCCGGGGGCTGGGGGAGGTGTGATCATGCCCATCTCATGGTGTTGGATAAGGGTCCTGAGGTCACCTGTGGAGCGGAGCACTGGTGTGTAAGTTGCAACGAGTAACAGACCTCTTCATTCGGCGTCAGCCTGTCTGGGCTCAGCACACCCCGGGTGCTACGGCTCTTCCAGCTTTGAGAGCCTGAAACTGTCCTGGACAGCATCTTCAGCGCCCTGCCCCTGTACAGTAATGTAGGGTGTGGGTTCTGGGGTCAGACCACCTGAGATCTCCCACTTCCCAGCTGTGGTTTTAAGCAGTTACATAACTGCTTTGTGCTTCAGCTTTTCCACCTCTGACCTGGAGGTCGGCCAGGGGTCGGGGTGGGGGCTGGTTTGATGGCACCTAATTCATGTGGTTGGGTGGGAGCTTATGTAAAGTACATGGAACATTGCCTGGTGCCTAGGAGGTGCTCAGCCAACAGCTATTGCCACCATCCTTATTACTGTGATTTCATTAAGGCAGGATGAAGAGCTCAGGGTCCCTAATTTACAGATGAGAAAACTGAGGTTTGAGTGCTTTGCTCCAGATTACCCAGCGAGGATGCAGTGTGGACAGAACAGGATGCCAGTCTTCAGACCATCTCCCTCGTGCCCTCGTGAAACAAGCATTTGGGTCTCGTGGGGAAGGAGGTCTTGTGCGGAAGCCTCCAGCCCTCCGGAATCCCCCGTAACCAGCCCCACTGCCTTTCTGTGTGGCTGGTGTATTGTCCCCCCTACACGGGGCTGGGAAGATCTCAAGGGCCGGGGGAGAATCCAGCCTGTCTCTGGATCCTTGAGTGCTCGGCTCAGGGCTCCACTCAGCATGTGTTTGCTGAATAACTAGAGCAGGGGGACACCCTCCACCTCATTATGTCTCCAAGGGAAGCTCCATAAACCAGAGGCCACCGCATGAGGGGCACAGGAGGAAGCTTTGTTCCTTAGGCCCTCGTGGGGGTTGCGTGCTACTTGAGGGCGCTTCCGTGGCCCCTGGCAGGCTCTCTTTCTATATTCATGGGGCTGTTCCACACACCCAAGTGTGCAGACAAATCAAAGGCCATTCCACCTGGGCAAAATCCATGATCACAGGCACATGTGTAGACGAACATGGGCACACGCATGATGCACAGAATGGCATGCTTCCGTGGACAAGTTTGGACCCAGAAGCTCAGCGTCGTGCACACACAGGCCTGGTCAACAGTCCCAGGCCCAGCCGCTTACCTCCCCAGCTGTGCGGTCAGACAGACCTGGTTCCAACCCCAGCTTCACTGCCTCTTAACTCTGAACCTCTTTTTTTTTCCTTTTGTGTAAAATGAAGATAATGATGACTGCCTTGTGGGTCGTTGCGAAGATTAAATGATTAAATGGATGTGAAGTGCTTAGCCAGGTCCTAGCAAAGTAGAGAGGTTTAGTCACTCATTGTCAGAGACGATGATGACAAAGATGCTAGTGATGTTGAAGGTGGGGATAACATGTCTGCCCCTGAAGTCCGACCTGCTCAGGGGTCAGACACGGAGAACGTGTTCTCTGAATGAATGAACAGAGGACACGTTTCCCAGGTGCCTGGGGTGGAGTGCCTGGGGACGTGGAGCACAGACAGGAAGGTGATCCAAGCCACACAACGCTTGCACGTGTCCTTTTGAACGGCCCGAGATCCAGGCTTCAGAGGCGTTGCTTTGGCCTCACGGATTTCTGCTTGCCTCTCTCTGATTTTCATTTCAAGGCTGTCCGTTCCAGGTGGCAAAATGAAGCGATAAACATTCCCTCCCTTTGTTCTTCTTCGCCTTCCCCGCTCCTCCTCTCCAGATTGTGGTCAGTGTCTCTGTCCATGACAAGTGTCTGTCCCGTTTCCCTTGCATGCCCCCAGCTAAGGCAAGCTCACCACCTCTCAGTGACAGGCTGTTCCAACTTGAGGCACACCTATTGTCTAGAAGATTGAAGCACATCTCCCTGCAATGCAGTCACCCCGTTCCCCACACCTTACAGCTACCTTTGCTCAGGGTTCAGTGCCCTGAGGTCACCCTGAGGTCTGTCTTCTGTTCGCCGGGGTGGTCTTGCAGTGAAGGGACAGAGGCACCTGAAGAAGTTGGGACAGAGAGAGCGCTGGCCTAGGAGTGGGGAGATCTGGTCTTGCATCTGAGCCATTGGTTGTCCGTGACAGTTTCCCATCCCTTCTCCAGGCTTCAGTTTGCCCATCTCTGGAAGGAGGAGTCTAGTCTGAAAGGTGACTTAGGATCCTTTCGCTTGAGCGTGCAGACAGCCCTTCTCTCCAGCTCAGTCTCAAGCACTCCACGCTGTCCTCAGTCCCCCCTCATGCTGGCTCACTGTCATCACTGCTTATGTAAGGGGATGTTTCACAGCCAAATATACAGTTTATAGAACATCAGACTGTGTCCTGAGCAGCTGGCAGCTTTATCGCATTAAATGTTTCAAACTACCCTGAGATCTCACTTTTATAGACAAGGAGACTGAGGTTCCGAGTGGACCAACAGGTTGCTCTCAAGACTGTGCAGCTAGTGATTGGTGGGCTGGGATTCAAGCCCCAGCCTGCTGGATTCTAGAAGCTGTCATTAGCACTCTGTTCTTGGAGCTGGGATTCAGGGAGCCAGAGGCCTCCATCCCAGCAAGCCCGTTCGCCGCCACAACTCACCAGTCTCTTCTCTGACTTGGCGCTTCCTGCCCTCCTACCCCCCAGCCCCCAGCCTCTACTTCCTCGACCTGGCAGTCTCTCTGCTCCTCTCCACAGGGAGAACAACTTCATCAAGGACTTCCCGCAGCTGGCCGACGGGCTGCTGGTGATCCCGCTGCCGGTGGAGGAGCAGTGCCGGGGGGTCCTCTCCGAGCCCCTCCCGGACCTCCAGCTGCTCACTGGTAAGACACACAGATACTGGATTCCTGACCTCTGCCCCCTGGCCTTCCCCCGACCACACACTGGTCTCCAGGATCAGCTGCTCAGCACGTCCAGAATGGGCCCTGCCAAGCCGCTGTGCTAGTGAGGGATGGGATGTGAAAGGGACCTGCCATTCCTAGGGCTCTTAGGGGCAGTGAAGAACCAGGGGCTTCCCTGAGACTCCAGACTCTGAGCCAAGGCTGGACTTACCCTCTCGGCAAACTTCAGTAGGCAGCGCAATGTTATTAACCACAGTCACCAGGCTGCACGCAGCATCAGCACACACATCCACCCCCAGAACTGAACCTCTGGACCCTTTGGCCAGCCTCTGCTCATCACCCCACCCCCACCAACCGTCCTGCTCTCTGTTTTTATGAGTTCAAAGGTTGTAGATACCACACGGAAGTGAGATCATGCAGTTCATTTTTTATAAATTTATTTATTTTTAATGGAAAGATGCTTTACAATATTGCTTTGGTTTCGGCCACACATCAGCATGAATTAGCCATAGGTATATATATGTCTCCTCCCTCTTGAACCTCCCTCCTACCGCCCACCCTTTCCCACCTCTCTTAGCCATACCAGGGAACGCACTGGAGTCATGTTTAATGAGATGAATGAACCTAAATCCTATTACACAGAGCAAAGTATGCCAGAAAGAGAAAAACAGATACTATGTATTAACACATATGTATGGACTTCCCTGGTGACTCAGATGGTAAAGCATCTGTGTACAATGCGGGAGACCGGGGTTCGATCCCCGGGTCGGGAAGATCCCCTGGAGAAGGGAATGGCAATCCACTCCAGTACTATTGCCTGGAGAATCCCATGGACAGAGGAGCCTGGTAGGCTACAGTCCATGGGGTCGCAAAGAGTCGGACACGACTGAGCGACTTCACTTTCACTTTCATGGAATCTAGAAACATGCAGTTCATGTTTACGTCATTTTAAAATGGAATAAGTGGACCTTCGCCACCCCCACCCCGACCAGGAGCTTCTTTTTTTTTTTTTT